>JANAVB010026400.1:2773441-2915941 GCA_029216955.1 Iris pallida
TAAACTTGGATGGTCATGTAAAAGATTGTAAGGTGAATCGTTGGAAGTTTTTCCATAAGGAACATTCATCACGAGGAAGAAAATTTAATTGTTTTGAGATAGGAATAGCTTTTTAGGATCTTTGTCTTGCTCTTGAATTTCGAAAAAATTCTCAAGTTAGAGGCATGCACCAAAATTGGAAAAAGAACATATACACATGATTTTGCACATTATCTTTCTAAGGTAACAGAATCAAGAAATTTTATCATACCATAAAGGGCATAACGAAGATAAGAAAATTATAGATAATCAGAGACGACTAACTAAGATAGTTTTAAAAAGTTTCAATACAAGAATCTATGTATTTTAAGTTACCAAGTTAACCATACTAGTTATGTAGAATCTCGTGTTGTGGGCACACGATCATCCTCCTAGATGTCATACTACAGTATGAGTACGGTAGGTGTGAATCTATATATGAAACCTAGTTTTCACTCAAACTGGTGTTCCAATGGAAATGTATTTTAAGTTACCTAGTTTTCACTCAAACCAAATCCAAGATCAATGATACTAACATGATACATGATGGAAAACATTTCAAAAAAACATGTTTTAGATAAAAGTAAATGCATAATAAATAGGAAATTAAAATACAAGATTAAATCCAAGTTTTATTCAAAATGGCAAGGTGCACTTGTCTAGGTCAAGCTCCAAGCCTAATATTCTACTCCTCTTCCTAGGAGGATTCAGAAATCTCACCTAAGATCTCAAGGTCTGCATCCTAGTCTTCTAGGTCATCCCACAAACAAGGATAAGAGAAAGAAATTTGGAGAAAAAATAAATAAGGGGGAAAAAGAGAGAAAAAGAGAAAGAGAGAGATTAAATAGAGAGAGAGAGAAGAAGGAATCCCCATGGATGGGTTCCACCTCCCCAATCCATGTCCCTCTTCTAATCTAGCCATTAAACAAAACCAAGAATCCATTAGATAATAGGATGTCCTAGTCAGCTCTGTTGACTAGCAAGCAACATCCTGATAGTATATCGACTGTATGCCAGTCTAATAGATAAATTTCTAGTTTGTGCAATCCATTGGTACACCAATTTATATATGAAACCTAGTATGGGTCTACGGCAATGCCAATAGGTAATTATGGATCTACGGTAGTCTCATGTATAAAACCAAAAACATAAAACAGTTGCATAAGTTAGTTATCAATTTACAACATGTTGGCCCAATGATTACATCGTGTTTTTGAATGTGGCTAATCAGTTAAGTTTAACATAATGATGTCACTAATATTCATAAACTCACTATCATGTTGCTACTTAAACTTAGCATTGTCCTAATTGTCCTATATTATATTGCTATGCTTGTATCGTACTGCAACATATTTTGCTGGCCTAACATGTATTTCTAGACATGCAGTAAGCATGATCAAACATGATCAAACTAGGACATAGGCAATAAAGAATTAATGATGGACCAAAGACGGCGTCATACAAAAAGATTTCTCTGAACCACCTAGCGACCTATCCGGGTCCTCGCGTCGGGGGTTCGGGGGCGAAGCCCCCGAAAGGTATTCACATTTCTAGATCTGTTTATCATTGGATGACTGGTGTCAAGGAAAAAGACGTCTTCAGTTCTGCTCATATATCAGAAGAAAGACGTCATCAAAGGGCTCTTGGTTTTCCTACTTGTTCCAAGTCTGTAATCTTCAATTTATTGAGTCTAGGAGAATGTGTACGTTGAGTCGCACCGAGTCATCTCAACCTCTAGACATATCTCTCCAAGCTCTACCATACAAATAGACCAATTCTTGAACCAAGCCCAAGCTCCACAAAGCCCAAAGGACATTCTGCCACCTAGGAGGCAGAGTTTGGGCTGAACTCAGCCCCCACACAGAGTTCGGGCCGAACACTGTCCCCTGATTTTTAGGAACTAATTTTTAGGGTTACCAATTGCTAGCGGGTACAACGGCCATATTTTTGAATTTTGAGGACAGAATTCTGGCCGAATTCTGCTTCCCCAGAGTAGTATAAATAGAGCTTGAATTCTTTCATTTCAAATCATCTCTTACCTTCAAATATTCAAGCTTTCTAAGCTTTACTACTCCAAGCCTCATTCTTCCATATCTCCTAAGCCACAACTCTCCTTAGCCCAAGGTGCTCAGTGCGATATCAGCTAGAAGTTATGTGCAAGAGTGAAAGAAAAGTCACTTGGACAATTCCAAGTTTTGCCACCTGCGAATTTGTAAGAAGTTGGTGTGCTCTTCTGAGTAAAGGCACGTGGTTGTACACTATTTCACAAATAGTAGATTTCAATCCTGAGCTAGAGTTCTCAGTCCTGGACTAGTCCTCTACGAAAGAAACCAGGTTAAAATTGTTGTGTTTGCGTATGCTCTTCTGATCTTTATTTACTTCCGCATTTCTCTCTGATTTATTTACTATCTTAATAGTTGTTTTGTGGAGGTGATATAGAGTTAATTTTTATTTGGTGATTATCGACACAAACTCTATTCACCCCCCTCTAGAGTTGCCTACACGTTATTTAACAACAGTCGATTACCCTACTGGCAACCAGCCCGCGACTATGGAAACTGCCCCTAATAGAAATGGGTACTAGCAATTTATAGAAGATATCGTATCAATATTGGATATAGGAACACAAAATATGTGATACAGGAACAAATATACGTATAAATACGGATATCGGAAATGGGGATTGAAATATACAAAACTAAAAAGATACATGTCTTTACTGTAAAGTCAACAATTTGTAGTAATCTTTTAGTAATTTCAGAAAGTTTCAGTGGCTACTGTAATTTTTTTAGGACTTCTAAGTGGTTTTTCCTGAATTTTTAGGAACTTTCAAAAATTAATATACAAATATTACTATGCATTTAAGGCTTATACCAAGATTTCCACATAATGTGAAAAAACATAAAGTAAGTAAATGCAATTTGTATCATAATTCAAATATAATAGTTAAAACTTGTAACTTTGATTAGAGTCCATATTGAAGAACCAAAAATAAAGTATATATTAGCATCATTACCAAATAAATGAAACTAGAGTGAGTGACCATAATCTTAATAATGTAGAATATGTAGTTAAAAAAATAAGAAAATATAGACAAAAAATCATGTGATCTAATTTTAGACTAGAGAATAAATAGACCTGAACCAATAAGTAATGATGCAACATCTCAAACTAATCTTATGGAGTAATTTTAATTTGTACAAAGTAAGACTAATCTATTAAGTTAGAAATTATGACAATAAAAGAGATATAAGAAAGAATAACTACATTATTTTCTTTCCAAACGACTATCAACCTTTTATGATAGTTCAGTATTCACAACACAAACAAATATAGATGTTTGAACATTAGTTAGTGATGTACAATAATTGCAATCAAAGATTTGGAAAAGCATTTAGCAATCATTAGTAAAATAGATTGATTTTTTTACTAATAATCTATAAATATCATGGATGGACATGTAGTGCACAAATCTAATAAAGTACTTTTAATTTGCCATTAATCTGATATAAGTTGCAATATGTAACTTCCTAGAGCAGTATCTACTGCCAATTAATTAAGCACAATCAATATCATACAATCCTCACGTACTTGTAAATGTCATTCATGAGTTTGAACATATATTGCTAGCAGCAACCCCTTAAAGGGTTGTTTTCTTATTTTTTTTATTTGAATTATGAATAGAGTTTTTTTCCCTCTCTTCTTCCTCCTAGTTCATTAAGAACTATTTCCAACTGCAACAATATCAATATTTTATAGCAAGTCCCTTTTATGCTAGAAGAGGCACCAAACAAAGAGGGCAAAAGATGCCATAATATATCACTCATATATATCACAAGATAAATAGACTAGAATTAACCAATAAGTGAAAACATGGATTATATTTAACAACATATTTGTCAAGCCCTAATTTACTAAATCATCACTAGACATATATCGTGCAAGTCTAAGTTACACTAGTACAAGGCATGAATGTTCACTATTAATAAATCATCTAAAATAAGGTTGTTGCAGCAAAAAAATGATAGACGACGAATATAGGAAAATGACCCTTTTATTGATAAGTCATAGTTGAATATATAGGCTCTCAATAGTCAACTGAAATATGCCTAACTTTCTTACAATTTATGAAACCAAATTGAAATAGTATTATTCCATAGATCATGTCTTACAAAGAAATAACACTTTCAAAAGAAAAGTTTCAAATTGTCGAAAGAGCTCCTAATACCTTTTGACGTCCAAGTTATTCCATGCACCTGTAAAGGCGAGGGGTTAGCACATCTGCAAATGTACTGGTGAGGGGTATTAACCTAACCCACCAAAATATATAATATAATCTTGTGAAAGCATGCAAAGTTGTTGTGTGATTTTTTATTACTTCAAATTCAGTTAACAATTCATAAAGAGGAACATAAACATACAAATATCACTTAACAATGATTTTACCCGCAACCAACTTTTCTTCCCAGCAAAATAAAGATTAGAATATGATATTAGATTTTGTACTTTTCCCATCTCTGTAAAACTATTAGAGATCACGTCTATAAGCATCACAAGTTCGACCATGCATAAATTGCTTAGGTTTGCAAAACAATTGCCACTATCATGCAATCTACCTATATGATGGTCCATGAACAACTCCCTATAATGGGACATAGACTTAAACCTGCGGTAGTAACGACAATATATAGCACCGACACTTCAAGTCCGGATAGTGAGCCCAACTTTATTGTTTTCTACACCCCTGCGCAATCTTTATCCTTCGAAGATTCACGAATACAACATTCCTCCTAGGCCAACAAAATTTTGAAGATATGGATATCGTTCTAGGAACCACTCATTGTGCACAAGTTGTCCATGATCGTGCGAATGTATTCGACTTAAGCTATAAAACATGACATGAATGATAAATGAAACATGTAAATGATCTATATGACACATTATCATCCCATATTTTATATTCCTCGAGAAGTAGCTTGTAAAACTATATTCTTATTTCAGTGTTATCTCAACTGGCAACCAATAGTCTCAAAATATCACTGATGACCTAATGGTCCCAAACCATTAACTGCAATCCAACAGTCCTAAACAAATTCCACATATCATTTCCATCATAAAGTTCCATAAAACAACTATTGTTGTATCAGTTCATTCTTTACTATATATTTCTCTTATTTAACAATAAGTTTTTATGATCTCAGCATTTCTTATAAACTTGCATTTAAATGTAATGACTTCCAATTAACATTCCATCACAAATGTACCAAAAATATATAACTCAAGTATTCCAACCAACGAGAAATACAAATAATCTCTTTTATAACCTTGGTTCTTTAATTATGACATCATTGATCATCAACATAGCTAAGGGAGCGAAAGAGAGTTATTTATTATGGAGTGAATATTATAGAAGGAAGGATCAAAGCCACTCATAAATTTGAAGAAATGCAGACAAAAAAATGAATTATTTTCGAAGATCAAGCCTCGCCTTAGCTTCCTTCCGAAATCACACCAAATTACTTTGTAACTTCCTCTCTATTTTTCTCAAAAGTCAATATGAATGCAGCAAAGCTAAAGAATGGGTGAGGAACCTAAACTTATTTGTTAGGAGGTTACCGAAGATAACTCTAACAGATTATTTTTGATCATAGATACTGAACAATTTCCCATATATAATTTGATGCAATGCGATACCTTTCTAATAAGTATACCCATACAAATGTGGCTCGTCCGATAAACCATTCAAACCAACACAATTAAACAAATTTGCATCACCACCACAAATCCTCTAGGCTAATCAAGCCAACAAACTATCATTCTAATTACGATAATGTCACAACTAGAAGCGGGATATTACAATATTGACATATTCATTTTAGAAAATGTGGGTTCCCTTAATATCATATAGAATCATTTTTTAGAATTTACGTTAATCTAACAACAAGATTCCACTAATAGGTCCTATGCAAAAAAGAAAGTATGATAGCTAATTATCAAAAGATGAAAGCATAGAACAAGATGTTTGCATTTGATTGTTTATGCACAAATTGAGAGCATTAAGCAAAGCTTTTGTAAGTGAAGATTTAAAACTTCATGCATCGGTGTATAGCATGTTCCATTATTGTAAACTCTTGTCTCTCCTTTAAGCTTGTTAGATATATTGATAAAATTCTAACTAAATCATAAGTTTCTAACATATTATACTATGAACAAAAATAAAATTATTAAAACTTTTCTGGCCTTCGGATTTGGCGTCAAGAAACCGACTGCACTTAAGAAAAAGATACAAGGTTTTAACACCTCTCTTCCCAAGTGGTACAAACTCCTACCATGAATCCATTGACGCTCGACCGTCGCAAAACGACGTCGATATGTTAGATTATATTTGTAACTATTATAAATATGACCCATAAGCCCAATCATGTAGACACTATATATATTGTAATCAGCCCCCATCAATAAACAAGGCATTATTATTTCCTATATGGTATCAGAGCCTCCAGAAAAACCCTAGCCGTTATATTCACCATCCTCGATCTGATCTCTACGCGCCCGACGCGCCCGACGCGCCCGACGTCGGAGTTGACGGACGCGCTCGATCTCTATGCGCCCGACGAGCCTGACGCGTCCGATCCAGAGCCACCGATCCCCTACGCGCCAGCCGTACCGATCCCCTACGCGCCTGCCGTATCGATCTGACGACCCGACGACCCGACACGCCTGCCGATCAGCGATGACCCGACGCGCCCGCCGATCAGCGATGACCCGACGCGCCCACCGATCCCCTACGTGCCGATCTCCCTGATTCCTACGCGCCCGATCCGGCGCCGCCGACCCCTATCGCCCGATCTGGTGTACCGGCAACGACCGATTCGTTGGCATTGTACTTTATTTTGTATACCCGACATCCGTACCGCTCGCCCCTACGTGCCAGATCCGGCACCACCGACCCCTATGCGCCCGATCCGGTACACCGGCAGCGGCCGATTCATCGACATTATACTTTATTTTGTACACCTGACATCTGTGCCGCTCGCCCCTACGTGCCAGATACGGTGCCCCTGATCGTGGCAGGTTCGCCGTGAACCCCGTCCAACAGCGGCCGATTCGTCGCCGACCCCGTCCATCAGCGGTCGATTCGTCGGAGTTGTACTTTATTTTGTACACCCGACATTCGTGATGGCTGATGATGCTGCGTCCAGCTACTCCATCGCGACTAGCGGTGGTGGTGCACATAACCCAAATTATCATAATCCGAAGGATCTATATTTTCTGAGTTCTACTGATCAACCAGGAAATATCATTACTCCTTTTGTTTTTCGTGGACCGAACTATGCTGAGTGATCTCGGTCGATACGTCTCTCCATGATCTTTAGGCAAAATATCACTTTTTTGGAAGGTACTAAAATCAAACCTATTAATGATGCTAGTAAATTGCTTGATTGGAGATGTGTGCAAGCGCTATTGGTTCAATGGGTTCTTAACACCAATGATCCGTCTCTGAAGAAATCTTTGTCGTACTTTGAAGAAGTTTATCCATTGTGGAACTTGTTGGAGAAAAGATTTGTTGTTAGCAATGGCAATCGAAAGCAACAAATTAAGGTGGCTTTGGCTGAGTGCAAACAAACGGCTTCGATGTCTGTGGAAACCTACTATGGAAATTTGCAGTCTTTGTGGGATGAACAAGCTGCTTATTTCCCATTGCCTAATTGTACTTGTGGTGAACTTGCTACAAAGCTGCAGGCTATGAGGGATGAAGACCACTTTCAGGACTTTATGTATGGGTTGAATGCTGAGTTGTATGGTCATACCCGATCTAATCTTCTGGCTCAAGATCATCATCCAAGTTTAGATCGGGCATACCAGGCAGTCCGTGAGGAGGAGGATATACAAAAATCTCAGGTCCAATCCGCTACTGAGGAGGTGTTGGCGCTAGCTATCAAGACTTTACCTCATCTTTCTACTGCTTTTAATAGTAGAACCTCAGATCCAGGGACAAATCAGGTATGATATGTACTCATTGCAAGAAAATAGGTCATGATGTTGCAAATTGCTTTGCCAAGATTGGCTATCCAGAGTGGTGGGAGACTCGTCCTCGGCGTGAGGGCGGACGTGGTGCTGGTGGTGGCAGAGGCCCGGTACCACAACAGAGACGTGATGGAGGACGCGGTGTTGGTGGCGCAGGGGTTGTTCATCATGTCGCCGCTGCTGGTCATGGTGTCCCTGTTGGTCTTGCTGGGAGTTCGGCAGATATGATGCATGGAGGGTATCCTTTACCACTCTCAGGTGAACAATGGCAGAAACTGATGAGCTTGCTGGGTAACGACAATCCTTTCAACCCTGGTTCTTCAAACTCTGATCGTCTGATGGTAAGAATTCTTCTGTCACTTGGATATTCGATACTGGGGCTACTCTTTATGCGACAGGTTCTCATGACTGTTTAGTTGATTGCGTTGAGGGCCATGTCTGTCCTGTGATTTTGCCTGATGGGAGCACTATTGAGGCTGTTCTGAGAGGCAAAGTATTTTTGACTGCTTCATTGGTATTGACAGATGTTCTTTATGTTCCGACATGGACTTACAATTTGATCTCTATCTCATAATTGATTGGTACCAGAAATTGTGATATGTTATTAACTCCTGATTTGTGTTTTGTTCAAGTTCGAAGTACGAGGATGGTGATTGGAGCAGATGAACAAAGGGGTGGACTTTACTTCTTGGGGGAGGTTCCAGCTTCTTTGGCTTCGGTGAACCTGGCATGCAGAGAGAGTGATTTCGAGGTTTGGAATAGTAGACTGGGGCATCCTTCAGATAAAGTAATGCAGACTTTACCTTTTTTCTCTGGTAGTAGAGTATTTTCTCATAAGGCTTGTGATATTTGTTATCAAGCCAAACAGACTCGTGATGCTTTTCCTGATAGTAGTAGTCGTGCTATTAGATGCTTTGAACTTATATAATGTGATCAGTGGGGACCATATTGAGTTTCGTCATTTAATGGGGCACGCTATTTTTTGACTTTGTTGGATGATTTTTCTAGAGCTGTTTGGGTTATTTTATTGACGGATAAGTATGTTGTTTATTCTATGTTTCTTAAATTCATAGCTATGGGGAAGCGTCAGTTTGGGGCTAATACACGTCGTGTACGGAGTGACAATGGCACTAAATTTAATTATTTACGAGATTATTTTTTATCTCAAGGTATATTGTTCCAAACGTCCTGTGTTGGGACACCTCAGCAGAATGGAAGGGTGGAAAGAAAATATCGTCATATTTTAAATGTAGCCAGGGCATTGAGATTTCAAAGTTCTCTTCCTGTAGATTTTTGGGGGGAATGTGTTCTGAGTGCATGTTATTTGATCAATAGAACACCTTCTAGTATCTTGCATTTTAAGTCTCCTTATGAAGTTTTATATGGTTCGGCCCCTTCGTATGATCATCTATGTATTTTTGGTTGTCTGTGCTATGCGTATGATTTCAAATCCCGACATGATAAATTTGCTAGCAGGAGTAGAAAATGTATCTTTGTTGGGTATCCACTTGATAAAAGGGATGGAAAGTGTATGATTTGGATACAAGTAAATTTTTGTGTCCCGTGATGTTACTTTTTATGAAAAGAATTTTTTGGGTGTAGCTCTGCTAGCGATATGTCTTCTGCGACACCTCATACATCTGTTGAGGTACCGGAAGACGATATAGAGGCTTTTGGAATGGTGCCGGCTTCGGTTGCTGAGGCCGGAGTGGTTGCTGGCAGCTTGGCATCGAGTGGCGAGGATGCACAGGTAGCTGCAGAAGTTTTGACAGGAGAGTCTGCTAGGGGTGATACGGATACTACTGATGATACAGGGGATACAGTGTTGGCAGAGGTGCCCGACGAGGTAGTATTGGGAAGAGGAATGAGAAAGAAATCATAGCCAGTACGATTACAGGATTTTGTGATGAATGCTGTTCGAAGTAAAAGTCCCTCCTTCACTACAGTTCATCTGTTCCCGTCACTTCCTCAGGTACTTCGTATCCTCTAACATAATTTCTAAGTTATAACATATTTACTGCTAGACACAGAAATTTTCTTACAGCTATCATTGTAGGTGTTGAGCCTACTTCATATCGCCAGGCCTCGTGAGATTCAGGCTGGCGTGCGGCTATGCAAACTAAAATACAGGGTCTGGAAGATAATGGGACATGGAGTCTTGTCGATTTGTCTCCTGGTAAAAAAATCATTAGGAAGTAGATGGGTGTACAAAATAAAGTACAACTCCGACGGCAGTATTGAGCGCTTAAAGGCACGGCTGGTTGTGTTCGATAATCATCAGGTTGAGGGGATAGAATATTCAGAGACATTTGCCCCGGTAGCTAAGATGCCTTCTGTTTGGGCATTTTTGGCTTTTATAACTGTGAGAGGATGGATTTTGTACCAGATGGATGTGCACAATCACTACCAAAATACGCTCATTTAGCGACGGATTATTAGTGATGAAATTTTTTCGTCGGTATTAGCGACGATTTCATGGCCGCTCAGCGACTGTTTACCGACTATAATCCTTTGTCATTTTTATTTTAATTTTAGGGGGAGGAAAGGTCGCACAACCGTCGCTAGAGTGTCGGTGTTGTAGCGACGGAGTTTACATCGTCGCTACACAGTCGATTATTTGGCGGGAATTGTGTAGAAATTTGGCGGGACATATTTTCGACGACTTAGCGACGGATATTCAGTCGGATAATCAATAATAGCGACTACATGGCGACGGATTATTAGCAGTCGCTATTCCGTCGCTAAAGTTTAGTTCCAGACTTAAATAAAAAGGCAGGGAGAACTTTTGGCATTCCCTCCAAATTCAATCTCTCTCCTCTCTCTCTCTCTGTCTCTCTCTCTCTCTCGCAGCTTCGGTGAACGGCGACGACGTCCTCATCCTCTCTCTCTCTCGAAGGTAATCCTCTCTCTCTCTCTCTCTCTAGAGTCTCTCTCTCTCTCTCTCTCTCTCTCTGTGTGTCGCGGTGTCGACGTAGGGGCAGCGGGGCCGGCGGGCTTGGGGACATTCGGGCTTGGGACGGGGGCGTCGGGGGCTGGGCGGCTGGCTTGGGGCGGGGGCGTCGGGGCCTGGACGGCGGACTTGGGGCGGGGGCGTCGGGGGCTGGGCGGCTGGCTTGGGGCGGGGGCGTCGGGGCCTGGGCGGCGGGCTTGGGACGGGGGCGTCGGGGGTTGGGCGGCTGGCTTGGGGCGGGGGCGTCGGGGCCTGGGCGGCGGGCTTGGGGCGGGGGCGTCGGGGGTTGGGCGGCGGGCTTGGGGCGGCGGGCTTTGGTCGGGGGCTGGGCGGCGGGCTTGGGGCGGCGGGCTTTGGTCGGGGGCTGGGCGGCAGGCTTGTTGCGACGGGCTTTGGTCGGGGGCGGCGGGAGGCTTTACTTATCAAATTCATCTGAGTTTATATATTGGCTAAATAATGTGTTATCCATATTGGGTGTTATCCATTAGTTTGGTGGTGTTTGGATTAGTAAATGTGAATATGGAGTTTGGGTTCATGGTGTATATGTTCACTGTGTCAAGGACAGTGCGAGTTCTTCATCTGCATAAGTCAGTGTTTGGGTTCATGGTCTATACATCTAACTGTGATATACATATATGTGCCTATTATAATTAGCATGCAGGACGGCTTGGGGTGTAATGTGTGATTGTAGAAATGGTAGGAATTATAGGTAATTAATGCTAGTGTGACTAGACTAAGGTAGTGCTTGCTAGATAATATATAAGGACACTCTAGTATCCTAACCAAGTTAATTTTAGACTAGATATTTAGGATATAGCTCCCATATCTAGATACCTATACCATCTAAAGAAGAAAGTTGGCAACAAAGCTCATATAGAGGCTTCGATATGCGAAGCATATCTTATCGAAGAGGTTTCAAACTTCTGCTCCATTTATTTCGATACTCATGTTAAAACAAATCGAAATAGACCTCAAAGGAATGACGAGGACGTTGAGGATGGAGGAAGATTCAATGTAAGGGGCAAGCCTGTTGGGGCTAGTAAATGACGGTGGTTGACAGACGACGAGTATGATGCCGCTCACCGATATGTCTTGTTAAACTGTGACATACAAGAAGTGAGAGATTTGGAGAAGTAAGTCAGTACACTTTCACTCGTTATAATCTCGAATTTGATGAAGTAAGTGACTACACTTATATATTCTTATTTTCTCTAATAGTGTATTTAGAGATGAAATCAAAATGAGGAGACCCGATATTACCGATGAGGGACTTCAAAGAGAGGTTGATTGTACATTTCCGTCATGGTTTCGCAAATACGTAAGTAACTGTGATTATAATTGAGATTATTAATATATAATCTGAAACATTTAAATTGTAAATATTCGTTTACAGGTTTTATTGCCTGAAACAACACTCACTCATGACAGTGTTCGTTATCTGGCACTAGAACCGAAGAAGCAAATAAAGACTTGGTCAAGCTATGTCATTAATGGCTTCAGGTTTAAGTCAACTCAGAATGCTATAAATGTCGAATTTATCAATGACGGCATCAATACCAAGGATTCCGGTATTTGCATAAGAGGCACCGTCTATGACGATGAGCCAGACTTTGACTATTATGGAGTGCTTTGGGATATTGTAGATTTACAATATACTGGCCCATATGATATGCATATTGTGATGTTCAAATGTGAGTGGTTTGATACGACACCAAATATCGATTGGAGAATCGATAAACAATTTGGATTCGTCGATATAAATTATCGCAGGAGGTATAGAGGGTCCGATACATTTGCAATAGCAAATCAGGTTGTTCAAGTCTACTATACAAGCTACCCAAGGCGTCGTAGAGATCGATTTGACTGGTGGGCAGTATGCAAGATTAAATCTAGAAATACATTCAACGTTGGAGACCCAGCATACCAAGAGGACCAGATCGAAAAGTCCCAATACTTGGGACAACACTCAGATACAATAGATGTTGAAGATATTGTTGAGGAAAATAGAAGGGAGGAAGAGGTTGATACACAAGACTTAGCTGTCAACCAGGGGAGAAAGAGGCGTCTTGTCCCAAATTTTGAGGCAGAAGAAGAAGAAGAAGAAGAAGAAGAGAAGAAGAAGAAGAAGAAGAAGAAGAATTTGATGGGGATGAGGATACAGATGAAATCGACGTTGAAGATGAGGATGAGGATGAGGAGGATGATGATGAAGACGAGGCCGAGGATGACAACGAAGACGATGATTAGGTTAAATATTGTTGTATAGTAAAATACTTCTAATTACGTGAATTAAGTTTGACCTCATAAAAGCAATTACGTAAATTCATGTTTTTTTCATTCAATTATTTACTTATTGCAGATGGCACTCCTAGTCTTTTTCGTCGCGGCGGCACTCGTCTCCCTACTGGTGGTATGTATATTTTAGTTTAGTTTTTTATATCCATTTATACTTTTATATTGTTAATTATGTTTATGTGTTCTATTTACAGGTCATGATGGCTGGCCGTGGTCGTGGTGCTGGTCGTGGTGGTGGTGGTGCGGGTCGTGGACGTGGTCGTACTGGTGCTGGTGGTCGTGGTCGCATTCAAAGTTCCCGGGATGTTACCCCATCGAGCGAGCCCGACCCGAAGAGTACCCCGGGCACAGACGCATCCCGCCCTCGATCGACTACTTCATCGAGGCATCAGTCCGGATCTGCTAGCGGATCCGATCCGCTATCGGAACCACCAGCAGCGGATCCACCAGGGGATGCCCCAGTTACTGCACAGTGGGCTCCGGAGTACCCCATACTCGGTTCCATCCGGTTACTGGGGAGTACATACGCGGACCCGCGGATCCTCCGACGGCACCAGAGAGGCCAAAAGACGAGTTCCGACGAGAGCTATAGCCCGCGGGGACCTCATAAGTAAATTTAAGTTAATTTATTAAATTTCTTTCATTTAGTCAAGTTAATCCAGTCGTTTCTTCTTTCTAGGTTTTTTCCGTTTAATGTTGGCAGGGCCCTTGGAGAAATTATCCGGGCTAACTTCCACGGTCCCTACCTCAACTTTACGTCGGTGCCCCCAAACGTGCAGTACGTCTGGCTCGACGAGTTGAGAGTATATATCTATATTTTTTGGTTAAGTCTATATGATTCTTTAATCAACCATTTTGTAAATTACGTGATAATTGATTTTCTGTATTAGAGAACGTACTGGTGGCCCCCCCATTGTGAGAAGGGGATCCGCAGGACCTACAGAAGCGCATGCTCGAAGAAGATACGGGATATGATTCATGACCTAAAAATGGGGCATACGAGGCCGAATTGGATCCGGCAGGAGTATTATGAGGACCTCTTAGGCATGATGGATAACCCTGCGTACAAGAAGAAATTGGAGAAGGCGAAGGTGAACCGATCTGCCGCGGGCCTTCATACGGGGGGATCAAGGTCTCACGCAGCGATACTTGCAGATCTGGTGAGCAACCGTAAATTTATTTCACTATCGAATTAGGTATTATTAATTAAAGGAGTTAATTAGTTTCTAGGAAATTTTGTATGCAGACCCAACGGGCGGTAAAGGAGGAAAGGGCGCCAGAATCGGTCACCATGCACGACGTATTCCAGCATACGCACAAAAGACGGAAGGACGAGAGCCTCGTCGACGAGAGGGCCAAGGAGACTGATGTAAGTACTTATGTTTATGAGATTAACGTCAGAATTAAAAGTATTCGGACTATAACTTAGGTAAACTTAGGATTCACACTTAACTTAGTGAAACATAGGATTTAGATTACAACTTAGGTAAATCTTATAATATAAACACATTCATTTGATAGGCTGCGTATCGTGAGGCCCTTAGTCGGGCTCAGTTAACTAACACCGAGGATGTCGGTGAAACGATGCCCTTCCGGACGCCCTCTTCTTTGGCCGCTCGGAACGACTTGTTCGTAGATACCATCGGCGGCTTTAAGAAAGGGTTCCTGTACAGAGTCGGCTCCCTAGGGCCATTGCATATGGCAACGCAGAGATTTCCACCGACACCGCCTCCTCCCGTGGCCCGGGAAGACGATGATGTTAGGTTGCAGCTTACGCAGCTGCACGAGGCGGTGTCGTCCTTGCGGGAGCAATTTGCCACGCACTTTTCGCCTGCGTCTGCTGCTGCCGGTCCGTCTGCTGCTTCCGGTACGTCTGCTGATGGTGCTCGTCCGTCTTCTACTGGTCCGTCGACTGCAGGTGTCGGTCCGTCTTCCGTGGGCCATCTTTTTTTCAACCCTGAAGCCCCTGTGCTACCGCCTACGGCTGTGACGGCACTCCTAGATCTCATGTCCGCAGAGCAGCTTCGCCGACTTCCGAGCACTATCTACGACGCCTTGCCTCCGTACCTTGTGGAGGAGTATATTCGTCGGTCGAATACGGGAACGGACAATCGACCTCCTGGGCAATAAAATGTTGTATTAAGAAAATTTAGATTATTTGTGAGAGCTTTGAACTAATTGTGCTATAATCGACTTATAGCACCGGATATTATGTTACTCTTTAGGATAATTGATATTTATTTTATATTAATTTGGTTTGGTTTGTGATTCTTGGATAATTGGTGTGCATTAAATTTGTATGTGCATATTTGTTCTATGTGATTCTTGAATAATTGGTGTGCATTATATATTTGGTCTGTGTGATTGTTGGATAATTGGTGTACATTATATATTAGTTTGGTTTATGCATATATTTGTGAACAGGGAAAGTGCTGCAATTTTTTTCCCAAAAAACTCAGTTAGCGACGGACTAGTGACCGTTTAGCGACGGATAATCCCAGTTACCGACGGGCTTTCGACGGATAAGCCGTCGCTATCTGGAGTTTTTAAACTGTTTCCAGGTAGCGACGGGTGGTCGACGGATTATCCGTCGGCAAGGTTCTGGTGGTATAAACTTCGACGGAATAGCGATGGCAATCCATCTCCAGGGCGACTGATTATCAGCCGCTAATCCGTCGCTATATATGGCGACCGCGTAGCGACGGAACATCCGTCGACATGGTTCTGGAAATGCATGACATTTTCAGAATCCTGGCGACGGATAATCAGTCAGCAACCCGTCGCTGTGGCGACGCGGTCGCGACGTATTAGCGACTACCCTTTCGTCGCCATGGTGCTGGAAATGCCAAGCATTTTCAGAACCTGATCGACAGATAGTCCGTCCTCATACCGTCGCTAATCCGTCGATAGCTACCGACGAATACCGACGGGTTAGCGACGGAATGATACGATATAATACGCTGTTACGACGGGTTACCGACGAAATTTTATGTCGCTATTGCCTATACATTTCAGTACTTAATAGTTGAAATGGACGAAAGTCCGTCGAAAATGCGTCGCTAATGTTTCGTATTGTGACGTCGACAATCCGTCGTTATTCAGTCATGTGACGACAACTTAGCGACGGAACATTATTAGCGACGAGCTTATTGCCGACGGAAGTTTTTGGCCAAAATCCGTCGGTTATCAATCGCTAATAGTAATTACCGTCGGTTTAGCGACGGATGTGGCCGTCGCTAAAATGATAATTTTGGTAGTGAATGCTTTTCTTCATGGAGATCTGACAGAAAAAGTGTATATGAAGTTGCCGCCAGGGTTTTCGCATAGTGAACCCAACAAAGTGTGTCGCCTGCGTAAGTCTCTATATGGATTGAAACAGGCACCACGTTGTTGGTTTGCTAAGCTTACTACTTCTCTGATATCCTATGGATTTATTCAATCTCATTCCGATTATTCTATTTTCTTTCTTTTTCAAGGGAAGGTAGAGTTGCATGTTTTGATCTATGTGGATGATATGATTGTGTCTGGTAATGACTCAGGTGCTTTAGATGCTTTCAAAAAGTACCTTAGTTCTTGCTTTCACATGAAGAACCTTGGTGTGCTGAAGTACTTTCTTGGCATCGAGGTGGCTCGGAGTGCAGAAGGAATTTTCTTGTGTCAAAGGAAGTATGCTTTGGACATCATTTCAGAATGTGGCTTGCTGGGTCTCGACCTGCTGGCTTTCCCATGGAGCCCAATCAGAAGCTGGCATAATCGACTAGCCCAAAGATGGCAGATGTAGAGACTTATCGGAGACTGGTTGGGAGGTTGATTTATCTATCATTTACTCGCCCTGACTTAGCCTATGCTGTGCATATCTTATCTCAATTCTTACAAGAGCCTCGACAAAATCATTGGGATGCTGCTTTGAGAGTTGTCAGATATCTCAAAGCAGCACCAGGACAGGGTATTCTTTTGAAAGCTGATTGTGATCTTCGTCTTTCTGGTTGGTGTGATTCCGACTGGGCCAGTTGTCCCTTAACTCGCCGCTCTGTAACAGGCTGGTTGGTATTTCTGGGGGGTCTCCTATTTCTTGGAAGACCAAGAAACAACTAACTGTTTCCCGATCTTCCGCTGAAGCTGAATACCGATCTCTTGCTGTGCTTGTTTGTGAGTTGAAATAGTTGAAGGGGCTATTGGTGTGTTTGGGCGTTCGCCAGGAGTCTGCTATGTCGGTGTATTGTAACAGTCAGTCAGCCCTGCACCTGGCTCAGAATCCGGTATTTCATGAGCCCAGTAAGCATATTGAGGTGGATTTGCATTTTGTTTGCGATGCTATTAGAGATGGCGCCGTAATAGCCTCGCATGTTCCTACTTTTTCTCAACTGGCTGACATCTTCACCAAGCCCCTTGGAAAGCATGTCTTTGATTCTTTACTTTCCAAGTTGGACATTTCTGACTTGCATGCTCCAACTTGAAGGGGGGTGTTAGATTATATTTGTAACTATTGTAAATCAGCCACAATCAATAAATAAACAAGGCATTTTTATTTACTACACGATAACTATAGTAAACTTCAAAAGAAGATGATAACAGGGAAAGAGATTGAAATTATCTTGTCCCTTCTCCCCTTTGGAATGACATCCTTTTACTATTAAATTTAATAAAAAGAATTAGGAGGGGGAATGGGGAGTCGAAAGTCCACTAACGAACAAGAAAACATATCCAACAGGTAACTCTTTTGGCGATGATATAATGCTTGTTTCTACGTTTTCGAGGTGCATATTGGACGGAAACCAACTCTTAATATATAGGGCTAAATTATTTACATCTTTATTCTCTCTAAACGGGAGCCTGTGGCACTGGCACAAGGTCTTTTTTAGGTAATAGTTCGATATATAGATTTTTTTAGACATTCTTAATTATTATTTTTAATAGGGTTATTTAGTTCAACGCATGCAGACCGCATCGAAAACTGACGCGTGAACCGACATTACGTGTCGGTTTTCTATTGGCCGATTTTTTTTACCACGTTAGCAGGAGCAGAGTATTTTTTTCAGCCTATCACGTCCTGACATATGGTACAACAATTTTTTTCGATTTTTTTTCTTCCTATTTAGTTTTAGGGTCTCACGTATATATAAAGATATCACGATTTCGGTCTCGAAATTGACCGATGTTATAATTTGGGTCTCGAAGTAGCTATCTATGTAGGCTAATGAATAGTAATTTCGAGACCCAAATCCTAACATCGTTCAATTCCAAGACTCAAACCCTAATATATATATATATATATATATATATATATATATATATATATATATATATATATATATATATATATATATATATATGACCCTAAAACTAATTTACTTTTTTTTTATGATAAAAAGATAGTTGGCATATTTTTACCCTCATTTAATTTGTTTTGCCAATTGTTATTGTCGGGGCACAATTTTTCGATGGAAAACTGAGAATTCGTAACAATCGTTATTATGTAACACTTTACAGAATGTACGTAACAGAAATTTCACTAATGCAACACTTCACAGATGGTGCACAGATTTCTACCAACGCAAACCCTTCACCGAAGGTGTGCTAATAGAATTCTATATTCCACTAATGCAACACTTCACAGAAAGTGCACAGGTTTCTACCAACGCAAACACTTCACCGAAGGTGCACTAATAGAATTCTGATAAACGAAGAAAGTGACAGGCGAAAGATGAAAAAACTTATGCTGGAGTGAATGATCACCGCTGCTCAAAGCTTTATTCGTCCCACACGAATAGCTTCCAGGAACCAGCAAGTTCGTCGAAGAACTTTGAACACTCTTGCTCTTCTGACTTCTCGGATGAACACGAACTCCCGTGCAAAACTCAATGCTGGTACAATACCTCTCTTCTCTCTCGCAGCTTCTTAATACTTGTAAACTTTCTTTCTACTACATGTGTATTAGTTCTATCTTGTGAGACAGAAGGAGGAGACCTTATATAGGCCCCTGCAACAACTGCCCGGTTAGCACAATATTAGGGACGTGGTAATAACCACCCCGAACATGGAGCAACCGCTCATAACATGCAAAGACACGTTCTGCCGCAAGTTGTGCCACTCGCGTAACCAGTGTGATTTACACTTTACGCACACAGCCATTTTACGCAACCTGCGCATACTACGCACACTGCGTACGTTGTGCACTCTACGCACGCTACGTACACTGCGCACACTACGCACACTGCACATACAGGACTGCGTAACTGGGCCGGCGTAACTGGGCTCGTGTAACGTAGCGCGCGTAACTGGGCTCGCGTAACGGGCCGCGTAACTAGGCTCGCGTAACGAGGCCCGTGTAACATGGCATGCGTAACTGGGCTAGCATAACGTGGCCGCGCAAGTGGCTCGCGTAACGAACGCAACTTAAGCGCACTATGCGCCTAGCGACCATGCTGACTTGCTAAGTGCAAAGTGCACCAACAACAAAATGCCACATTACGCCTCATGAGCCCTTGAGCCCGAGCCCGAGTCCGTGTCCGAGTCCGAGTCCGAGTCAATAAGCCCCTATGGGACTTAGCTCCTATGGAAATAAATTTCCCAAGAGCAAAAAGCTAGAAGCTTACCATGGAGCCTTATTCTTACCTCTTAGTAAAATCACCCACATGGTTCCCACATTTGGGTCACCACCCATGTGTACATCCTAACAATACATAGAAGCCTATATATATTGAGATACCACATGGTGCATTTCCGATATGGGACTAAAACTTCACTAAGCATGTAGAGAACAAGTTCTCTACATGTCAAGAATACAAATGCCCCAACAATCTTCCACATATATCAATATATATGGGTTCGAGTGTTCCCCACAGTGACTGTCCATCATGCATTAGGAGAGATATCGCGATCACTTGAATCTTCCCGTATGGGTTAAACAACAGACTATAATACAAGAATGGACTAAGCCTTGAATTCTGCACCATAGCTGAAGTTGTTCCCACTCACATAATGTAGTCACATGTGCTTCTGGCTATGCACATTAAAGGCCATGTGCCAGTCTGGTTTCAGTGTATACTTTTGGGTGTCTACAAGTTTACCCTCAAGAGACGGCCTGATATCTATATCCATACACTATAGGTGAGTTCATTATAAAGAGACATAGCATGGAACGCTTTACGCTCCCCTTGCGGTGCTACGCCGCTATGACATGGCCCGAAGCCAAGGCATTACCCCTCCCTAGGAATCACTCCAAATCTGGGAACCTTTGTTGTCACGCCCCAGAACCAGAATACTGGAGAGCGGGGGAGTGACTCAACCAGCTACGTATTACGGGTAGATGAATACCGTATAATACGATCAATGCTGTCTAACCAGACGAGGGGGTGCATACTACATAAAAGTCTTACTATGGTCATTTCACATCTATTGTCTCAATCATTCAAACAAGAAACAGAAATATAGAACATGTAAGGTAAAGCAGTAAGGCGTCCCAAACGCTCAGTCAAAATGTTCTTGAGATCTGGCTTTACAAAATACAGCCAGATGATGTAGTAAGTATACACAATTGTTATCAGCTGCAGTCTGACTTAATTACAATTATGCAAAAGTAAGTACAAGACAATCCGACTAACATGTCGGTGCCAAACGGCAAGGTATAAAGTAGATAACAAAACGAGTGGTGAAGTTAAGGAACCCACTCGAGGCCTCCTGCGATCATTCCTCTAGTATTGACCATCCTGGAGGTGGAAGTACGCTGAGTCCTCGGGAACTGGTTCTAAATCTGGCCATACAAAACCAGAGAGGTTAGACCTCTAATAGCAAGTACCACAAGGGAGCACGACATGAGAACTAAAACCAGTAAGTAAGAGAATATAATAATAGATCTCTGCTTGCTACTAGAACTCACATCACATCAAGACACTTCGAACCAACCTCCCAACCAAACAAGGACAGAAGTTGGCCCGTCATGTCCTGACATTCTGATCATCCCAGTTAGGTAACAGAGTACAATGCACAAACAAATCATCTTGAACGGCCAATCAACTCCTACGGCTTGCTATTATGAGTCCCAAGTTATCCTGGAATAATGCAATTAGGGATTCCTCAGTTCTTACTATGTGCAAGCAAGGCTAGTCTATCCAGTCTATCAATTGGCCCATGCATGAATTAGACGAGTCCTAGCAGGACGCCCGTCAATATACAATATACAATAATAATAAAAGCAGATACTGTTCCCTGCACGTGTGGCAGATTTACAGTATCTGTAGGAACCAGCCGGCCCGTCGGGTACTACTCGTCCCAAGGGGGCTGCCATGTAAGAATTCGGGAATCCATTCTCTCCATACAATCATTATTTTATTTAACTTAATAGTCTCTACGTTGAGTGAAATCCCATGCCGTGGATCATGGTCATTCAAATGAGTACTTTCGTACGGGGTACGATATGCACAACTCTACAACGATACCAGTGCGGTTAGGTTGCAGGTCTTACATAGCGTAATGCAACAATCAAATCTATTCACGGTAATCATGCCTTGACCATAAAGTACACATGCTTCTTTTGTAGAAAAAAATAACTACATAAATAAATAAATAAATAAATAGATTGAAGCCTGCATGTGCATGTATGTCAATATTCGGGATCAGCCAGTCGAGTACAATGGTTCATAACATGAACGTGTCTCATTCATTTCATTCAATAAGACGACTAGCCAGTCTCTTAGTTCCAATTAGGAACGCATGATAAATTTAGTCAAGATCACAATCATTATCAATGGTGGCAAGGCATGAAAGTCAACTAGCATTCAGTGGGGTTGAGTCTACAACTCTCAGGGTTTAATTCTAGTCAATCCGGGTATCTATAACTCAATTCATGACACATGGCACATCCCACGTAACAATCTATAATTAACAGAAATACTAGCATATAATGATTATATCAAGTTTATGCAAAAAGGCGTAAGGATATAAAATGGACGTTAAACATCTAATAAGATATCAATGTACAGGGCTATAAAAGATCCAGACAAGGAAAATGAAACCAAACTGACATGCTGACATAAGACCAAGTCAGCCAAAGGCCATACGCTCAGTGCAAGAGTCATACGCTTAGGTCAGGCTACGCTCAGGAAGGCAGCGTATGGACGCCATACGACTCCTTGACACTCAAGTGAGCGT
Organism: Iris pallida; assembly: GCA_029216955.1. NCBI lineage: Eukaryota > Viridiplantae > Streptophyta > Magnoliopsida > Asparagales > Iridaceae > Iris > Iris pallida. Next base: position 2,795,883 of record JANAVB010026400.1, read on the forward strand.
ATGCAAGTCATACGCTCCAAAAAGGCAGCGTATGGACTTCATACGACTCCTGACCATTCAAGTCAGCGTATGCAAGTCATACGCTCCCAAAAGGCAGCGTATGAACTTCATACGGCTCCTGACCATTCAAGTCAGCGTATGCAAGTCATACGCTCCCAAAAGGTAGCGTATGAACTTCATACGACTCCTGACCATTCAAGTCAGCGTATGCAAGTCATACGCTCCCAAAAGGCAGCGTATGAACTTCATACGACATACGCTTCCAAAAGGTAGCGTATGCAAGACACACGCTTCCTAAAAAGGCAGCATATGGACTCCATACTGTGCTGCGGTAAAGAGCGCGCACAGCTCAGTGACGCAAGCTAAAAAGCTAGCGTACACTGCTCACTGTCTTCTCCAAACAGCAAGAACTCCATGGTTGCACCCCAAAGCTTCAAAAGTCCATAACTTGGTCAAAATAAGTCCGAATCCAACTTTCCAAAGGTCAAAATTGGGTAGGGTGAACTGCTCTACGATATGGAACCATCAAATCTTGAGAACAAAGGAGTTTGCTAGATCAAAACCCATAGACAACCGAAAATACAATAACTTAGATCTACAAGAAATGAACCAATGAAATCAAAAATACTAAGCACTAAACTCTCTTAGAATCATGAGAGGAAGAATATTGAACCATAAAATATGGTCCTCATGTAGAGCAAGATGTACTTACCTAGTTGGTAGGTGGAGAGAGTAATGAAAGGAAGAAGAAGAAGTAATGGTGAAGAAGGAGTGAATGAGGAGAGAGAAGGGAGAGGGTAGCTTTAAATAAAAGGTGGTGGTAGGTGGGAGTTGGGCCGGGTCCAATGGGTCCAACAAGGCTAACCCGAAAGTAAAACCAAAGCAGGAATAAAAATGCAGGTAATAAAATTACAGAAAGAAATACAGAAATAAAATTGCAGGAATTAATTAGCATGAAAATTAAAGAGCAGCTAATAGAATTGTAGAAAAATAAAGTGCAAAAAATAAAATGCAGATAATTAATTAACATGAAGTTATAGAAATTTAAATACAGGATACTACATGATAAATACTAAATAAATATATTCAGGCAATATACATATTAGAATACGCATTCCGGGAACGGGGAGTGACATCTCTACCCTCCTTGAAAAATATTCCGTCCTCGGAATTTCAAATTCAAGCAAGATAGAAATATCAGGGCTAACTAATCTAAGTACAAGCAATTCAATGAAGCAATCATTTTACAATGTCCATAGCAAGTAACATATCTATATTTAACAATCTACGACATCAAGCAATTCTACCCATAAGGTGATAAGCATGAGGAATCAAGACAATCAGGTACACAGAAAAAGATATACCTTGTGAGTCAAACAGATGTGGATACCATGATCGGATATCATCCTCACGTTCCCATGTTGACTCTCCCAAAGAGTGATGACCCCAAGCAACCCAGACAAGGTTAATTGTTCGGTTCTTGAGTACCTTCTCTCTTCGGTCCAAGATGGACACAGGCTGTTCCTCGTAAGACAGGTTTGTACCAACAACCAGTTCTGAATGATCGAGGATATGGCTTGGGTCCGATACATACCTTCGTAATTGAGATACATGAAACACGTCATGCACCTCTCGTAACGAAGGTGGAAGGGACAAACGATAAGCAACATCGCCTATCCTATCAAGAATAACAAATGGGCCTACGTATCGCGGACTCAGCTTCCCGCGAACGCCAAATCTAATGACCCCACGGGTAGGTGAGATCCGCAAGAACACGTGGTCTCCAACAGAAAACTCTAGCGGCCTACGATGCTGGTCCGCCCAATGACAATGCCGATCCTGCGCAACTCAAAGTCGTTCTCTAATTCCTTTAATCACTTCAACTGTCTGAACAATCATTTCTGGGCCTAGCATCTTCCTTTCCCCGATATCATTCCATGCTAGTGGCGATCTACACTTCTTGCCATATAGTGCTTCAAATGGCGCCATCTGGATACTGGCTTGATAACTGTTGTTGTATGAGAACTCGACCAAGTGAAGGTGACTCTCCCAAGACCCTCCAAAATCTAGAGTGCAAGCTCGCAACATATCTTCTAAAGTCTGAATCGTCCTTTCTGATTGCCCGTCCGTCTGTGGATGGTAAGCCATGCTAAATTTTAATTTGGTACCCAGACTATGATGCAAGCTCTTCCAGAAATACGACGTGAAACGGGTATCTCTGTCTGACACAATACTGACAGGGACTCCGTGCTGCCTGACTATCTGTTGCATATACAACTCTGCCAACTTTTCTGTAGATTGCCCTACTCTGAAAGGAAGAAAATGTGCCACCTTCGTAAGTCGATCTACTATCACCCAAATGGCATCCTTACCACTTGGCGATCTCGGTAAACCGGTCACAAAGTTCATCGTGATATGCTCCCACTTCCATTCCGGGATAGGAAGCGGTTGCAATAATCCAGCTGGCCTCTGCTGTTCTGCCTTCACTTGCTGACATACCAAGCAACGGGAAACGAATCTAGCTATCTCTCTCTTCATTCCATTCCACCAGAAGTGCTGCTTGATATCTTGGTACATCTTGGTCCCTCCAGGATGTATAGAATACTGGAAACTGTGAGCTTCTGCCATAACTTCCTGTCTGATATCTCCACTAGGTACACATAGACGTGATCCAAACCTAAGTGTACCATCTTCATGAATTATCATTTCCTTCCTGAGTCCTGACTCACATTCTGCCCTAAGCTTCTGAATCCTTGGGTCCTGTGCCTGAGCTGCCTTGATCCTATCTACCAAGTCAGATTGGACTTGTAGACTAGCCAGAACTCCTACATCACTAGGAAGTATAACTTCTATGCCCATCTCCTGAAGGTCTTCTAAGATATGTCTCTGCGTTGTCAACATAAATGTGCCGCCTCTCCTGCTGAGAGCGTCTGCCACTACATTAGCCTTGCCTGGATGATACTGAAGCTCCACGTCATAATCCTTGATCAACTCCAACCATCTTCTCTGCCTCATGTTCAGTTCCTTCTGAGTAAAGATGTACTTCAGACTTTTATGGTCTGTGTACATTTCCACTCGATCACCATATAAGTAATGTCTCCATAGCTTCAGAGCAAATACTACTGCCGCTAACTCCAAATCATGAGTTGGGTAATTCTTCTCGTGGTCCCGAAGCTGCCTAGATGCATATGCTATCACCTTCCCGTGCTGCATGAGGACGCATCCAAGTCCTTTACCTGACGCATCACAATATATGGTAAAACCTCCAGGTCCAACTGGCAATGTAAGAATGGGCACTGATATCAACTTCTGCTTCAAAGTCTCGAATGATGCCTGACATTCTGCCGACCAAACGAATGGTACATCCTTCCGGGTCAAGCGGGTCATGGGTGCTAAAAGCCTTGCAAAGTCTGACACAAACCTTCTGTAATATCCTGACAATCCTAAGAAACTTCATACATCAGCTACGGTCTTGGGTACTGGCCAACTATCTACTGCTTCTACCTTCTTGGGATCCACTGCTACTCCAGCTCCTGATACAATATGACCCAAAAATAAAATGTGATCCGTCCAGAACTCACACTTGCTGAGCTTGGCATACAGCTGGTTCTCTCTTAGAACCTGTAACACTTTCCTGAGGTGGTCTTCATGCTCCTCTTCACTAGCAGAATATACGAGTATGTCGTCAAGAAAGACAACGACAAACTGATCTAAGTATGGCATAAAGATGCGGTTCATCAAATCCATGAATATAGCTGGAGCATTGGTCAAACCAAACGGCATTACTAAGAACTCATAATGCCCATACTTCGACCTGAATGCTGTCTTGGGAATATCCTCCTTCCGAACCCTCACCTGATGGTACCCTAAACGAAGATCTATCTTAGAGAAAACTCTAGCCTTGCTCAACTGATCAAATAAGTCGTCGATCCTGGGTAATGGGTACTTGTTCTTTACTGTCGCCGCGTTAAGCTTCCTGTAATCGATGCACAATCTGGATGATCCATCCTTCTTCCCCATAAGTACCACTGGTGCTGCCCATAGCGATATGCTAGCTTGGATAAACTTCTTCTCCTTCAATTCCTCTATGTGCTGATACACCTTGGCCTGCTCTGAATCCGCCATTCTGTAAACCCGATCTGATATTGGTTTAGTCCCAGGTGCCAATTCTATGCTGAACTCAATATCTCTAACTGGTGGTAGACCTGGAAGTTCTTCGGGAAATACGTCTAGAAATTCTTCAACTACCTTCAGAATCTGAACTTCTTCCATTGTTGTTACTACTTCCTGCTCTTGCTGAGTTGCCTCTGATCTGACCAAGGTGAACCTCTCCATGCCTGGAATATCAAAAGATACACTTCCACTATGACAATCTATTGTCGCATGACTGTCTTTCAGCCAGTCCATGCCTAAGACAACGTCGAAATTTCCAATAGGAAATTCTATCAACCGGGCGGGTAAAGGATGCCAGCACACTACAACACTACATGCTAAACTAACTCTACTAACTCCCACGAGCCCATTACCAGTGAGTATATTCAACCTCCCTGGCAATGCCTCGAACTCCACTCCTAGTCGTGTCGCAAATTGTGCAGATATAAATAAATGGGATGCTCCTGAATCAAACAATGCTACTGCGGGATATGAGGCGACGAGAATGTTACCTGCCACAACATCTCCTGATGTCAATGCCTCTTCCAAGGACAGTGTGAATGCCTGCCCTCGACCTCCTTGCTGGTTTCCATGCTGTGGCCTAGCCTGGTGCTGCTGCTGGCCCCTGCCTTGATGATGCTGGGGTGGTCTATGCTGGTGTTGCTGCATTGGCGGCCCATGTTGCCGAAACATCTGAGCCTGTGATACTAACGGACGCTGCGCCAATGGCCTCACTGCCAATGCTGGTCCTCGATACTGCCCTGCCCCTGGTGCTGGCAGAGCAGGAAACTGCTGCCCTGGTCCTCCTGACCTCGAATTCATGGAACATGTGGTAACCCATTGATCTGGGTTTCCACATATCAGATACAGTCCATTCAATGTCCGACACACAACTCTAGTGTGCTCCATCTTCCCACAATAAGTGCAGCCCGCCGGGGGTTGCTGGTTCTTCCTCTGTTGCTGTTGCTGCTGCCTGGGTGGTGGTGCTGGCCCTCGTATCGCCATATCGTAGATACGAATGCCAGGGGATGGTACTGTTGTTCGGGGCGCTGCTCCCCCTCCTCCTTCAATCTGACTGTGGGATCTCTTCTGACCCCCAGTCCTTGCCGCAAGCCTCTAAATGGTGATCTCATGCCTTCGAGTCGCCGTCAATATCTCATCAAAAGTCTGGTAATTGTGCCCCTCTATCAATTGCAAGAGCTCAAGATGAAACCCTTGCTGGAACCTCATCGCCCGCTGGCGTTCCGTTGCTACCATCTCTGGGGCAAACCTACTCAATCTGCAGAACTCCGCTGCATAAGCATCTACCGTCTTGCCAGCCTACCTGAGGCTGATAAACTTCTGTTGTAGCTCAAACTGTGCCACAAATCCATAGTACTTCGTCTTGAACCTTGCAGTAAAATCGTCCCAAGCAACAGGACGTCTGATGCCTACTTCCTCTGATTCCCACCAATCACGTGCGAGATCCTGAAGTAACAACTTCACTAGATCCACACGTTCTTTTGCCGACACCTTAGCTGCTGTCAGAATAGCCTCAATATCCTTAAGCCATGCATCTGCTGAGATGGCATCCTCCGTGCCTTCGAAACGGCGGAGGTTGTACTTGCAAAACCTGGCTGACGCTCCTGAATCAGTCCTCGCTCCTTTTTCCAAAGCCTCTGCAATCCTTGGTTGAGTAGCACATTCTGCTCTTGTAGCTGAGTGTGCATGCATTGCTGGGCCAGCATCTGATGTTGCTCAGTAGCCATCATTTCTCTCATGATCTCCAGAAGGGCTGGTGTGTCCACTTAGGTAGGTAGAACTGTTGGTGGGGGAGGAACATCCGGATACTGCGATCCAGCTGCTGCTTCGACGATCACTTCTTCCTGAGTAGCCTCCTGAGTTAGTATCGGCCCTTATTGCTGATCAACATGGTCAGGTTGTCCATGTTGCTGTCCATGTTGTTGCTGTCCAGCTCTGACCGATGCGGACGAAGTACCCCTAAGGAAAGGGACAAGAGAACAATCAAACGACCGGACATGAAGGATCAATGAAGTCAAAGGATACTGGAATGTCAAGCTAGAGTTGAGAATCGACGAATCATGAGATCAAGAGAAAACATGTGTGATTGTGACATCCTATTAAACAAAACACCCCACAAGTCTGAAATCAGACCTGCATGGGCCACCACTAAAACCTTGTCACGCCCCAGAACCAGAATACTGGAGAGCGGAGGAGTGACTCAGCCAGCTACGTATTACGGGTAGATGAATACCGTATAATACGATCAATGCTGTCTAATCAGACGAGGGGGTGCATACTACATAAAAGTCTTACTATGGTCATTTCACATCTATTGTCTCAATCATTCAAACAAGAAACAGAAATATAGAACATGTAAGGTAAAGCAGTAAGGCGTCCCAAACGCTCAGTCAAAATGTTCTTGAGATCTGGCTTTACAAAATACAGCCAGATGATGTAGTAAGTATACACAATTGTTATCAGCTGCAGTCTGACTTAATTACAATTATGCAAAAGTAAGTACAAGACAATCCGACTAACATGTCGGTGCCAAACGGCAAGGTATAAAGTAGATAACAAAATGAGTGGTGAAGTTAAGGAACCCACTCGAGGCCTCCTGCGATCATTCCTCTAGTATTGACCATCCTGGAGGTGGAAGTACGCTGAGTCCTCGGGAACTGGCTCTAAATCTGGCCATACAAAACCAGAGAGGTTAGACCTCTAATAGCAAGTACCACAAGGGAGCACGATATGGGAACTAAAACCAGTAAGTAAGAGAATATAATAATAGATCTCTGCTTGCTACTAGAACTCACATCACATCAAGACACTTCGAACCAACCTTCCAACCAAACAAGGACAGAAGTTGGCCCGTCATGTCCTGACATTCTGATCATCCCAGTTAGGTAACAGAGTACAGTGCACAAACAAATCATCTTGAACGGCCAATCAACTCCTACGGCTTGCTATTATGAGTCCCAAGTTATCCTGGAATAATATAATTAGGGATTCCTCAGTTCTTACTATGTGCAAGCAAGGCTAGTCTATCCAGTCGATCAATTGGCCCATGCATAAATTAGACGAGTCCTAGCAGGACGCCCGTCAATATACAATATATAATAATAATAAAAGCAGATACTGTTTCCTGCCCGTGTGGCAGATTTACAGTATCTGTGGGAACCAGCCAGCCCGTCGGGTACTACTCGTCCCAAGGGGGCTGCCATGTAAGAATTCGGGAATCCATTCTCTCCATGCAATCATTATTTTATTTAACTTAATAGTCTCTACGTTGAGTAAAATCCTATGTCGTGGATCATGGTCATTCAAATGAGTACTTTCGTACGGGGTACGATATGCACAACTCTACAACGATACCAGTGCGGTTAGGTTGCAGGTCTTACATAGCGTAATGCAACAATCAAATCTATCCACGGTAATCATGCCTTGACCATAAAGTACACATGCTTCTTTTGTAGAAAAAAATAACTACATAAATAAATAAATAAATAAATAAATAGATTGAAGCCTGCATGTGCATGTATGTCAATATTCGGGATCAGCCAGTCGAGTACAATAGTTCATAACATGAACGTGTCTCATTCATTTCATTCAATAAGACGACTAGCCAGTCTCTTAGTTCCAATTAGGAACGCATGATCAATTTAGTCAAGATCATAATCATTATCAATGGTGGCAAGGCATGAAAGTCAACTAGCATTCAGGGGGGTTGAGTCTACAACTCTCAGGGTTTAATTCTAGTCAATCCGGGTATCTATAACTCAATTCATGACACATGGCACATCCTACGTAACAATCTATAATTAACAGAAATACTAGCATATAATGATTATATCAAGGAAAATAAAACCAAACTGACATGCTGACATAAGACCAAGTCAGCCAAAGGCCATACGCTCAGTACAAGAGTCATACGCTTAGGTCAGGCTACGCTCAGGAAGGCATCGTATGGACTCCATACGACTCCTTGACACTCAAGTGAGCGTATGCAAGTCATACGCTCCAAAAAGGCAGCGTATGGACTTCATACGACTCCTGACCATTCAAGTCAGCGTATGCAAGTCATACGCTCCCAAAAGGCAGCGTATGAACTTCATACGGCTCCTGACCATTCAAGTCAGCGTATGCAAGTCATACGCTCCCAAAAGGCAGCGTATAAATGTCATACGACTCCTGACCATTCAAGTCAGCTTATGCAAGTCATACGCTCCCAAAAGACAGCGTATGAACTTCATACGACATACGCTTCCAAAAGGTAGCATATGCAAGACACACGCTTCCTAAAAAGGCAGCATATGGACTCCATACTGCGCTGTGCTAAAGAGCGCGCACAGCTCAGTGACGCAAGCTAAAAAGCTAGCGTACACTGCTCACTGTCTTTTCCAAACAGCAAGAACTCCATGGTTACACCCCAAAGCTTCAAAAATCTATAACTTGGTCAAAATAAGTCTGAATCCAACTTTCCAAAGGTCAAATTGGGTAGGATGAACTGCTCTACGACATGGAACCATCAAATCTTGAGAACAAAGGAGTTTGCTAGATCAAAACCTATAGACAACCGAAAATACAATAACTTAGATCTACAAGAAATGAACCAATGAAATCAAAAATACTAAGCACTAAACTCTCTTAGAATCATGAGAGGAAGAATATTAAAGCATAAAATATGGTCCTCATGTAGAGCAAGATGTACTTGCCTAGTTGGTAGGTGGAGAGAGTAATGAAAGAAAGAAGAAAAAGTAATGGTGAAGAAGGAGTGAATGAGGAGAGAGAAGGGAGAGGGTAGCTTTAAATAAAAGGTGGTGGTAGGTGGGAGTTGGGCCGGGTCCAATGGGTCCAACAAGGCTAACCCGAAAGTAAAACCAAAGCAGGAATTAAAATACAGGTAATAAAATTCCAGAAAGAAATACAGAAATAAAATTGCAGGAATTAATTAGCATAAAAATTAAAGAGCAGCTAATAGAATTGCAGAAAAATAAAGTACAAAAAATAAAATGCAGATAATTAATTAACATGAAGTTATAGGAATTTAAATACAGGATACTACATGATAAATACTAAATAAATACATTCAGGCAATATACGTATTAGAATACGCATTCCGGAAACGGAGAGTGACATTTGTAGTGTCATACTACTGTAGCATGAGGCAACTGCCTCTTTGTAGTGCCAAACTACCCAGCATGAAGCCTTAGGCTCCCTTGCGGTGTTATGCTGCAACAACATTGCTTGCAAGGCCGAGGCTTTATCCCTAACCGGGTACCTCATCGTGGTGTCGTGCTACTGCAACATGAGGAACTCCTCCTCTTTGTAGTGCTGACTATACCCCTCTTTATTTTTAACATACAGTATTAGGCTATGTGAGCACTCTGAATTTCGGGTTGAAATTTTTTTTTCATTTATTTTATTTTTCTGATTATTGGTTTTGATAAATATTTTATTCTATTTATTTATCTGTTAGTGTACTCTTTCATGCCATTGATATTTGGAGTATCAGGGATGTTCAACTCTGGAAATCCTCTTCACGAGTTTTGGAGTGGACACGATTACCTTCATGACGGTATATGGTGTCCCATCCAAACTTGTTCCATTGTGCCCCTTTTTCTTCGCTGAACTCCGGGTCGAATTAGACCGTTCGATCAGTAATTGAATTCCCACTCTTTTTCTTGATCATTTTCAGCGCGTTACCATGACAATTAAATTGGGAGCGCCAGACCAGTCATTTCCTTGAAACCAACTCCTCATTGATGATCTACTCGAGACGCTCGTCACCCATGACCTTCGTTTCCCACTCATTCATGTCATTTTGGGCTCCATTTGATTCGCACAACTTTCCCGAGACGTGACCCGATTTTATTTCACTCCACGGCGTCACATTCATTTTCCAACTTGATTTGTGGGTTCCCTGTCGACCAAAACCTGTCAGCCCCAACTATGGATATGGCCCACTTTGAGCCTACTATCCGTCCGCCACTTATGTCCCACTATTTGGAATCCCCATGTGCTACTTATTTACACATGATCATCAACGTTTAATTATAATTCTATTTTTGCACGATGTCCAGTTTTGACCCAATCCGGCTCTACCGAGCCCAGTCCAGCTCTTTGTTGCCCTCCATCGGGACACCCTCAAATTTATTGTCCAAAAATATCAATTTCTCATTTCATCTATTTTAATATTTAATGGAAGATTTTCCTTGATTTAATCTCCATTGGACTAACCTATTTCTCTAATCAATCCTAGCCTTTTGATCCCCTCAAATAAATCCTAACCATTAATTCTCCCTCACATCCACAAATTCCCCCTCCAGCATGTTGGCCGGCCCTAGGTTGGAGTGGATAACATTTCTCTCTCTCTATTTCACTTTTCATTATTATCCTTATCTCTTCTCTCTCTCTTACTTATTTCAAAAACTCATGCACACCATAACAACAACACCAGCAACATCTTCTCCCACACCCGACCACTTCACCATGGCCGACCCCCTGGCCTGGCCGTCGGCCACCCACAACAAGCCTCATTCCTCCTCCATCTCCTCCTCCTTCTCCACCATTGGAACAACCAAGCAACCGCCACCATCGCCATTTCCGGCCACCTCCGCCACCACATCGGCCATCGCCACCTCGCCGTTCCCGCCGCCTCGCCATGGTCGGCCAGGCAGCGCGCCGCCGTGCGCCACCAGCTGCAGCAGCAGCAACAATCAGCAGCAGCAGCTGTGTTATGAAAGAGCGTGCGCGCGCGAGGCGTGGACGTCGCCGTCGCCCCGCCGTGGCACGGCGATCCCCGCCGTGGACGACCCCCTGCCCTTGGCGAACTCAGGCGAGCCCCTTCCTGACGGCCACCGTCCTCCGGGACGCGCCGTCGAGGCGATTCGTGCATTTTGCTCGACGTTCCGTCGTGACGCGCGCGAGATTGAGTCCGTTTTGGCGCTCCGTCGCAGCGACTTCGCGCGCGTTTTCCCAGAGATCCGACCGTTGGATCGGCGATTTCTTTGCTCCGTCGTAATCTCGGTATATCCACCTCCATCCCTGTCAATTTTCGTCCGTTAATTTTATCATTTGATACATGAAAACCGGCCACCAAGTTGACCATTTAAATTGTATTAAATTTGGACAGTTTCGCGGGGCCAAGTTCGTCAGCTTGTATCTCCTCCACCGCAGCTCCGTTTGGCGTGCTACCAGTTCCGGTGCGAAGCTGGTATAACCCTCTTGCTACCCCTTCAGTTTCGTTTCATTGTGAGCTTGTTTGATTGGTTGAATTCGACGCCAAAGTTGGCCGTCCGAATTCGTAATTTCCAACTTGTAAAATTCTATTTTTGAACACGGGACTCCAGATTTCATTTCTGACACCACCATTAGACTTGTGGCGTCGTTCTGGCATGTTTTCATATAAAATTTGTTAGATTTGGAGAACGTGGGCCCGGGCACGTTTTTCGGTGCAAAGCGGGTCCCACTTTCTGGGTCAACGGAACTTTTTGACGCCGGCTCATCGGAATCCAATTCCGGATATACCGTTGAGTTCATATCGTCATTCTGGACTCGTTGACATATAATTTGCTAGGTTTTGGTGGACATTGGGTCTGGCACGCATTTCGGTGCAAGTCGAATACCAATGTCCAGGTCAACGGGTCATTTTGAGATCGGCTCATCGGAATCCAATTCCGGAGATACCGTTGAGTTCGTATCATCATTCTGGACTCGTTGACAGGTAGTTTGCTGAGTTTTGAGGACTTTGGCTCTGGCACGCATTTCCGTGCAAACCGGAATCCCAAGTTCTGGTCAACGGGCCAAATTGAGATCGGTTCAACGGAATCCAATTCTGGAGATACCGTTGGGTTCGTATCGACATTCTGGTTTCGTGGACATATAATTTGTTATATTTTGTAGACTTGATTTCTTGCACGTTTTTCGGTACAAAACGGCTCCGACACGGACACCGTTTTGACCCAAAATTACCTTTTTGCCCTTGTGTCCAAATTGGACCGTTGGGTAGGCTATCCTAGCTAATTTGACCATTCTGGACACGTTGGCGATGTTCATTTCATCGTCCGATAAATGTTTGTTGATAATTCCTATGAGTTTACCTTTTTTTTATAATTAATTAATAATTAATTCATATAATGTTTGTAATTCGGGATTAGTACAACGAAACTGAGATCAGTCAATTCCAGTGATCTCACATCGCTGAAATTGACAAGTTGGATACGTGGATCACTATAATAAGATTATCAACCTTGCCGATAATCTTCTTATCTCGATTTGCGTGCCGTAAGTTTCGACGTACAAATAACGAAGTACACTTTATATTAGACTAGAATTGCCCCAGTTTGACCAGAGTTGACCAGTTGACCCAAAGTCAACTGTAAGTCAACACTTGACCTAGTTTGACTAGATTATTGACCGGAGTCGACCTAGAGTTGTTTTGACTTAGAATAACCTAGAATAATATAGATTGCCTGTAGGGATTTATTTATTTCAACTTGAACACCTTGTAACCTGTGTTGCTTTAAATAGGACTCTGTGGCTTCAATGGGACCTCCTATACTTATCAGCTGTTCAGGTTATCGAGGCGAGTACATTCTCTGACCGTTTCATACTTGTCTGGATTTACATTCTTGCTCTAGATTATTGTACTTGATGCTGACACGATTGTTATCACGGATTGGTACTATATGGATCTCCTTTTGGGATGTTATCCCCTTGTATTCACTAAATACATATTGTGATGTGCGTTTCACTTCCATATTGTATTTATTGAATACCTATATCCTTGTATACTCCTTGTGCATATTGTACTCTCAGTATCACATGAGTCCCAGGGATAGACCATTGTACACTATTGTATAACATTGTACAACTATTGTATAACATTGTACATCTATTGTATAATATTGTACATCCATTGTATAACATTGTACACTATTGTGCAAGATAACGTAACTGGAGTGGATCCTTGTGTATTGATTGGAGAGGGGGAGTAGAATTGGTTATGTACTCAAATCCTATTGTACAACATTGTATAACTATTGTATATGTCTATTGTACACCCACGTACAATGGAGTTACCATTGCATTTTCCTAGCCCGTTTACATAACCAGATTGTACTCTAAATCACATGTTCCTTACAGTTCTTACTTATCATATTTAGATATTTCCTGTTATTAAATCTCTACTGTTTTCTATACATTCTTCTTTCAGCGTTTCATGTACTTTACTCTATTGCATGCTTTATATTTCCTAACTCGATATGAACTGCGTGAGATGTTTTGTGCTCGCTCCCGTCCTGACTGGACCTGTTGAAAATTTTACAGATAGCCTGGAGGTGCCTGCTAGCCTAGAGGAGACACATTAGAGGTTGTTTAGGTAGTTATTTTATTTTGTCTGGAGTTGTATTTTACTTTGTGGATTACTGTATCTTTATTTGAGTTTTGAGATGTACTTCTGGGTTCATGTATCTTAGACACTTAGACTTCTATCTCCTGTATTTATTTTGGATTTCATGTTTTATCTATCTTTATCATTCTCTACCTTAGATGTGATTGAGTTTGTATCTGCTATGTCACCCCCATTCGGGGAGTATAAACTGTTTAGTCTTATACTGTTAGATGCATTGAGACCTAGGACAGCGTTCTACCGCCGACACTGCGGCGTAGGCTGGGCGTCGTTACGTTCTCGTGTCCTAACTCTAGGGTGCGGGTCGTGACACGTTTTTAGTGGTGGCCCATGCAGGTCGAGACTAAAGTGTAGTGATATTCGAACTAGAGTACCACTACAGCCTGCAGTAGGATTAGGATATATTTTGAAGGTACTCAATCACAGATAGGAACCCTTGAGAGATTCCTGGGACGACCCTGGAGAATCTTATTTAACTTCGATTTGAAAACTCTTTTTCCCTTGATTTGTTTTATCTTTATTTTCTGTTGTTGAATTTGATTTTAATGGATTATTATTGAATTTGAGTTTGTATTTATTAATTTTGATGGAAGATTTTCGAATTTTGAATTTTGATGATAGCTGTTGCATTCGAGTTTGTATTTTGATGGATTTTGTTCATTTTTGAATTTTGATGTTCGATAATAAATTTGATTTGATTTTGAGTATTCATTATTGATTAATTTAATTTTTGGCAAGATGAAATTATATGGGCTAGGTCATCTATGTTATGGAATCTAGTCTTCTATAGTCACATTAGCCAGCATGGTGAGGACATATAGTCTGACTCTGGATGTATTTCTCGGGTGTGGGAATTTAAGGTTTTCGCAGCCAAGCATGCGGCACCGCGAAAATGTTAAATACCATGATTCTAGAGATATGTGCATAAGTCAAGGGCTCTGTGATTATCGTAGCCTTGCTTACTAGTATGACGAGGATTTAGAGTACCATGATTTTGGATAGACGCATATGATTATCGGATTGCACCTTAAAATATTTGAACATGTTTCTCTACTTTTTCTCAGTCATTCAAAAAAAAAAGAAAAGGAATTATTATTTGTTGTTTTGCCTAGTTTCTTGTCATTTGACTTAAGAGTATGTTTAGTTGTTTTATAAACCTTTGTGTAACTTCTTGCTATGAGTTTTCATAATACAATGAATCGATGATTTTGCTAGACTTTATCTGAATTTGATATTTTAACTCTTGATTTCAAAACGGTTCCTTCTTTAAACAGATAAGCAGAGCAAATTTTAGCGTTATTTCCTTCTTGCTATTATTCTTGTATTAAATAATAATGATAATAAAACTGTCTTGATTTTGTCAATCACCTGCTTGCAATCTTGGTAGGAATCTAAATGTTAGTCTTAACGAAGAATTAATTTTATTGGGACATGAGAATATGTATATAAATATATATAGCAGACACTTGCCTAACACGTATGCATGCTACACTTGATTCGCACATATCTAGATACAATTAATATGTTGTTGATGCTGAATTTTCAAAACCCCAATATTTCTGGCCCTTTACTTTTCCATGTTTAGATTCGTAATTTAAATGAAAATTTCATGTTATTAGTTATGTTTACATCACTGCAACATGTTAATATTACACTTATTTAAATGTTAGCTTATTTTCAGATTTTGTATTAAATGCTGAACTAAAACTGGGTTTAACCTTTCAATACTAAGCTATAATCCTGTACAAGGACACACACACGCCTACTATCTAACCATATGAACATGTCCCCATACACATGATGCTAGTTTTCCCTCTCTAATGCTCTCTATATTATATAATGCGATTGGATTTCAATGCAAGTGATTTTCAATTCCTTAATTTTCAAATTGACTTTCTGTACCCTTTTAGATGATTGGTGGTTACCTTTCTTTATTTTTGATGAGTACCAGTTTTCACATGGGATGGTAGACTGTCTTACAGTTTTGATGATTTGATATTTCTGCATCCTTTCTCGTTTAGCACCCTGGATTGCTTGTGTGTTTTGATACCCTATGATCGATTCAGTTAGCATGACTAGTATACCTAGATGAGACTTTCAATACCACCGTTACCATGACCCTGGATATTGTCTTTTATTTGATGGTATGATTTGTTTAAGTTCTGGGACTTTGATTTTGGGGGTTTGACCTAGAGGGAGTAGGGACATTTTAATTTCGAGGACGAAATTTTTATAAGGTGGGTAGGATGTGAGCACTCTGAATTTCGGGTTGAAATTTTTTTTTCATTTATTTTATTTTTCTGATTATTGGTTTTGATAAATATTTTATTCTATTTATTTATCTGTTAGTGTACTCTTTCATGCCATTGATATTTGGAGTATCAGGGATGTTCAACTCTGGAAATCCTCTTCACGAGTTTTGGAGTGGACACGATTACCTTCATGACGGTATATGGTGTCCCATCCAAACTTGTTCCATTGTGCCCCTTTTTCTTCGCTGAACTCCGGGTCGAATTAGACCGTTCGATCAGTAATTGAATTCCCACTCTTTTTCTTGATCATTTTCAGCGCGTTACCATGACAATTAAATTGGGAGCGCCAGACCAGTCATTTCCTTGAAACCAACTCCTCATTGATGATCTACTCGAGACGCTCGTCACCCATGACCTTCGTTTCCCACTCATTCATGTCATTTTGGGCTCCATTTGATTCGCACAACTTTCCCGAGACGTGACCCGATTTTATTTCACTCCACGGCGTCACATTCATTTTCCAACTTGATTTGTGGGTTCCCTGTCGACCAAAACCTGTCAGCCCCAACTATGGACATGGCCCACTTTGAGCCTACTATCCGTCCGCCACTTATGTCCCACTATTTGGAATCCCCATGTGCTACTTATTTACACATGATCATCAACGTTTAATTATAATTCTATTTTTGCACGATGTCCAGTTTTGACCCAATCCGGCTCTACCGAGCCCAGTCCAGCTCTTTGTTGCCCTCCATCGGGACACCCTCAAATTTATTGTCCAAAAATATCAATTTCTCATTTCATCTATTTTAATATTTAATGGAAGATTTTCCTTGATTTAATCTCCATTGGACTAACCTATTTCTCTAATCAATCCTAGCCTTTTGATCCCCTCAAATAAATCCTAACCATTAATTCTCCCTCACATCCACAAATTCCCCCTCCAGCATGTTGGCCGGCCCTAGGTTGGAGTGGATAACATTTCTCTCTCTCTATTTCACTTTTCATTATTATCCTTATCTCTTCTCTCTCTCTTACTTATTTCAAAAACTCATGCACACCATAACAACAACACCAGCAACATCTTCTCCCACACCCGACCACTTCACCATGGCCGACCCCCTGGCCTGGCCGTCGGCCACCCACAACAAGCCTCATTCCTCCTCCATCTCCTCCTCCTTCTCCACCATTGGAACAACCAAGCAACCGCCACCATCGCCATTTCCGGCCACCTCCGCCACCACATCGGCCATCGCCACCTCGCCGTTCCTGCCGCCTCGCCATGGTCGGCCAGGCAGCGCGCCGCCGTGCGCCACCAGCTGCAGCAGCAGCAACAATCAGCAGCAGCAGCTGTGTTATGAAAGAGCGCGCGCGCGCGAGACGTGGACGTCGCCGTCGCCCCGCCGTGGCACGGCGATCCCCGCCGTGGACGACCCCCTCCCCTTGGCGAACTCAGGCGAGCCCCTTCCTGACGGCCACCGTCCTCCGGGACGCGCCGTCGAGGCGATTCGTGCATTTTGCTCGACGTTCCGTCGTGACGCGCGCGAGATTGAGTCCGTTTTGGCGCTCCGTCGCAGCGACTTCGCGCGCGTTTTCCCAGAGATCCGACCGTTGGATCGGCGATTTCTTTGCTCCGTCGTAATCTCGGTATATCCACCTCCATCCCTGTCAATTTTCGTCCGTTAATTTTATCATTTGATACATGAAAACCGGCCACCAAGTTGACCATTTAAATTGTATTAAATTTGGACAGTTTCGCGGGGCCAAGTTCGTCAGCTTGTATCTCCTCCACCGCAGCTCCGTTTGGCGTGCTACCAGTTCCGGTGCGAAGCTGGTATAACCCTCTTGCTACCCCTTCAGTTTCGTTTCATTGTGAGCTTGTTTGATTGGTTGAATTCGACGCCAAAGTTGGCCGTCCGAATTCGTAATTTCCAACTTGTAAAATTCTATTTTTGAACACGGGACTCCAGATTTCATTTCTGACACCACCATTAGACTTGTGGCGTCGTTCTGGCATGTTTTCATATAAAATTTGTTAGATTTGGAGAACGTGGGCCCGGGCACGTTTTTCGGTGCAAAGCGGGTCCCACTTTCTGGGTCAACGGAACTTTTTGACGCCGGCTCATCGGAATCCAATTCCGGATATACCGTTGAGTTCATATCGTCATTCTGGACTCGTTGACATATAATTTGCTAGGTTTTGGTGGACATTGGGTCTGGCACGCATTTCGGTGCAAGTCGAATACCAATGTCCAGGTCAACGGGTCATTTTGAGATCGGCTCATCGGAATCCAATTCCGGAGATACCGTTGAGTTCGTATCATCATTCTGGACTCGTTGACAGGTAGTTTGCTGAGTTTTGAGGACTTTGGCTCTGGCACGCATTTCCGTGCAAACCGGAATCCCAAGTTCTGGTCAACGGGCCAAATTGAGATCGGTTCAACGGAATCCAATTCTGGAGATACCGTTGGGTTCGTATCGACATTCTGGTTTCGTGGACATATAATTTGTTATATTTTGTAGACTTGATTTCTTGCACGTTTTTCGGTACAAAACGGCTCCGACACGGACACCGTTTTGACCCAAAATTACCTTTTTGCCCTTGTGTCCAAATTGGACCGTTGGGTAGGCTATCCTAGCTAATTTGACCATTCTGGACACGTTGGCGATGTTCATTTCATCGTCCGATAAATGTTTGTTGATAATTCCTATGAGTTTACCTTTTTTTTATAATTAATTAATAATTAATTCATATAATGTTTGTAATTCGGGATTAGTACAACGAAACTGAGATCAGTCAATTCCAGTGATCTCACATCGCTGAAATTGACAAGTTGGATACGTGGATCACTATAATAAGATTATCAACCTTGCCGATAATCTTCTTATCTCGATTTGCGTGCCGTAAGTTTCGACGTACAAATAACGAAGTACACTTTATATTAGACTAGAATTGCCCCAGTTTGACCAGAGTTGACCAGTTGACCCAAAGTCAACTGTAAGTCAACACTTGACCTAGTTTGACTAGATTATTGACCGGAGTCGACCTAGAGTTGTTTTGACTTAGAATAACCTAGAATAATATAGATTGCCTGTAGGGATTTATTTATTTCAACTTGAACACCTTGTAACCTGTGTTGCTTTAAATAGGACTCTGTGGCTTCAATGGGACCTCCTATACTTATCAGCTGTTCAGGTTATCGAGGCGAGTACATTCTCTGACCGTTTCATACTTGTCTGGATTTACATTCTTGCTCTAGATTATTGTACTTGATGCTGACACGATTGTTATCACGGATTGGTACTATATGGATCTCCTTTTGGGATGTTATCCCCTTGTATTCACTAAATACATATTGTGATGTGCGTTTCACTTCCATATTGTATTTATTGAATACCTATATCCTTGTATACTCCTTGTGCATATTGTACTCTCAGTATCACATGAGTCCCAGGGATAGACCATTGTACACTATTGTATAACATTGTACAACTATTGTATAACATTGTACATCTATTGTATAATATTGTACATCCATTGTATAACATTGTACACTATTGTGCAAGATAACGTAACTGGAGTGGATCCTTGTGTATTGATTGGGGAGGGGGAGTAGAATTGGTTATGTACTCAAATCCTATTGTACAACATTGTATAACTATTGTATATGTCTATTGTACACCCACGTACAATGGAGTTACCATTGCATTTTCCTAGCCCGTTTACATAACCAGATTGTACTCTAAATCACATGTTCCTTACAGTTCTTACTTATCATATTTAGATATTTCCTGTTATTAAATCTCTACTGTTTTCTATACATTCTTCTTTCAGCGTTTCATGTACTTTACTCTATTGCATGCTTTATATTTCCTAACTCGATATGAACTGCGTGAGATGTTTTGTGCTCGCTCCCGTCCTGACTGGACCTGTTGAAAATTTTACAGATAGCCTGGAGGTGCCTGCTAGCCTAGAGGAGACACATTAGAGGTTGTTTAGGTAGTTATTTTATTTTGTCTGGAGTTGTATTTTACTTTGTGGATTACTGTATCTTTATTTGAGTTTTGAGATGTACTTCTGGGTTCATGTATCTTAGACACTTAGACTTCTATCTCCTGTATTTATTTTGGATTTCATGTTTTATCTATCTTTATCATGCTCTACCTTAGATGTGATTGAGTTTGTATCTGCTATGTCACCCCCATTCGGGGAGTATAAACTGTTTAGTCTTATACTGTTAGATGCATTGAGACCTAGGACAGCGTTCTACCGCCGACACTGCGGCGTAGGCTGGGCGTCGTTACGTTCTCGTGTCCTAACTCTAGGGTGCGGGTCGTGACAGGCTAACTGCCTATTTGCGGTGCTACGTCGATGTGACTTGGCCTGCAAAGTCGAGGCTTTATCCTATTCCTGGGCAGCACCCCACATATATGAACCTCATCGTGGAGTCACCCCACTGTAGCATGGAGTTTCACTCCTTGTAGTGCTGCTCTACCGTGCTTCCTGTAAAGCACACCAGGCATTCACTCTGCCTGAGAACTCATTAAGACAATTAAGCCAACCTTCCTACAGGAACCGTTTTTCGCAGAAAACAACAGTAGACAACAGTGGTTATAGGTCTGTAACCTCTCCATGCCCGATAGAACATGTACCCATGTCACCCCCATTTCCTGTATTACGTATTTATGCTCGTATTTAATTTTGGCACGTATTTTATTTTCTCGACTTGTGGATTCGGGTTCTCGTAAATAGATTTTGGACCATGGCTTGGTTTTATTTTGTGGAGTTGGTTTGGTTTGGTTTGGTTCATCATGAATGGAACACCTTAACCTACACTCCTCCCTCAACACACCACAACTCCCCCACTTTATAACACCACCTACTTTTCTCTCTCCTCTTTATTCTCTCATTTATTTCTTACAAACTTCTTCTTCTTCCTTCTTCCACACAACTCCCCAACCAATAGGCAAGTGCACATTGCCAACAAATAAGCACCCAATTTTATTTGTCCATTTGATAGATTAGGACGTGTAGATCAACATTAGAACTTGGAATTTTATGATTTGGAGCTTTCATTCTTCTAGATCTAGGTTTTAACCATTTTCGGAAATCCTTGGTTTTGATCTATTAAACTTTGATTTTTGCTTGTTTTGATGCTTCCTTGTGGAAGAGAATTCAATTTTACTCAAGTTAGAACTTTGAAAATCTAGATTTGGTTTTGATTTGACAAAAATATGATGAATTGAAGTTCTTGGTGTTCTTGGACTTGCTCTCGGCCAGAAAGAACAGCCCTCTGCCTTGCGCTTTTTAGCGCATGGCCGATTGCGCACCCCCAGCCTGTGCTCTTTAGCGCATGGTCGATTGCGCAATCACTTGGCCAGTGCTTTGTGCTGCGCTGGATTGTGCTGGCGCAAGCTAGCCATGCGCAAGCCAGCCATACGCAAAGTAACTCCTGCGCAATTCGACCATTGCGCAATCCATCTCTGCGCAACCAACTCCTGCGCAGTTCACTCCTGCGCAGCCTACCTTCTGCGCAATCCATCTGTGCGCCATCTGCCCCTGCGCACTTGGCACCCTGCGCAGTTGGTACCCTGCGCAGCTCACCCTGCGCACTTGGAACCCTGCGCAGTTGGTACCCTGCGCAGCTCACCCTGCGCAATTGGCACCCTGCACAGTGCATACCCTGCACAACCTACTTGTCTATGATGAATTTGTTATTTCTTGATCTTGGCTCTTCTATAGTCCTATTTTTTTATATTAGTATTTTATTAGGTATTTTACGCCCATTTTATATCCTTACGCCTTTTGGCATGAACTTGATTTTGCTTAATATGTTTGGAATAACTATTGTACACAGCATGGTATGATAAGGAACTAGTATAACATGACAGTGACCCGTAGTGGTGCACTCCTGACACGACCAACCTGACTTGATAGTGGCCCGTCGTGGCGCACCCCTGACAAGTACCCTGACATGATTTACCTTGATAACTTGATAGTGGCCCGTGGCGGCGCACTCTTGACTTGACTTGACTTGATAACTTCACTTGACTTGCCTTGACACCGTGGGTGTTCCTGCTCGCTTGTTTGCACAATCCACTTGTCTTGTTTTGCATCATGTCTAGGACGTGACTTCCTGGGTACCACGGCCAGGGACTCGCGCTAAATTGGATTAGGCTAATTATTAGATCAAACTAGAACATGGAGAATTCCCAGTCACAGGTAATCTCGTTATCTGGGTGCTTTAATAGACTTGTAGCTTGCCGACGAGTAGAGCACATTTCCAGCACACTGTCATGTGTTGCACCCTCTAAGTCACCTAAGGGTACATTTGTCTCCCGGGCGATGTACCCAACTATAACTCTCAACCCGCGGAAGGATAACTGGATGGTCTGCAGGGCTTGGGACTGGGAGTTTCTCACTTGCATTTTGTTAGTAATTAGGCTTGTGATAACCCTAGTTAGTTAAAGTAGTAAGCCGTAGTACTTGCTTGGCCGATTGTGAATGAATGGTGTCCAGCCCTATCTAAGTCTTGTCTAGCCTTGTACCTGGAACTCTTGATCATGATTGTTTTACTTATCTCTAACGATAAATGGGTAGAGGCAGTGAGCTATTCAGGCGAAGGGTTACAATTCCGGTCCTTGTTTGGTTTAAGGATTGTAACCTGGCTCCCGGAATGGTTCCACGTCCCTAGTCGTTTATCGCCCTGTGTACTTTTATTACTTATACTTTCCTTTATTCTTTATGTTCTGATATGCTGGCTTTTGTTCTTATTTGTGGCCTCCTTTGTGGCACTTGCTCTTTCTGGGGTTTGACCCAGCTGGTTTTGTGTGGCCAGATTTTGGAGCAGCTCCCGAGGATCTACCCAGCTTCCAGCCCAATGGTGAACACTAGACGGAACCCGGGCTACGAGTGGGTTTTCCCTTTTTGTTTCACCCACTTATATGTAAATTTATTCTTTTGAGGCGTTTAGCCGACGAGCACCTGTTAGCTCGATGCACATTTACTTACTGTCTGCCTACGGGCTGTAAACATGATTAACAAATCCTAGGGTTGATCATGTATGACTGAACTCTTGCTAGTCCTATCATTTTGTACGACTAGCTTCATGATCATCCAATATATAATATTTGGGATGCCTTATATATATATATTCGATGCTCTAACATCTTGTAACTCTGTTAATTGCTTGAGATTGAGACAATAGGCTTGACCTTAAGAGACTGCTGGCTTGTAGTAAACCCTCATATCTAGACAGCCGTGACCGTATAGTTGAGATGTATTCTATTTCAATATACGTAGCTGGCTGTGTCTGTCCCCGCTCTCCAGTATTCTGGTTCTGGGGCGTGATACGGTTTAAGTGGTGGCCCATGCAGGTCTTGTCAATCAAAAGATGTGAGGGATTATCGAATAGATGTCTCAATCAATATTCGCCCTTGATCTCTGCTCGTATCTTCAAATCCCTGAGATTCTTGACCTGATCACATGCTTGTATCATTGATCTGTCCTGGTCCTTTCCTTACTGTTTCCTATGTCGTCTTCTTCAGCGGTATTACTCCCGGACCTGCCAACCAGCCAGAGAAAGCTCGACAAGCACCCCAGCGCCAGGAAGATCAAGCTCAGCACTCTGGAGTAGCCTCCCGAGTTATGCTTCCCGGAGGCTCAGAACCTCCAGTTCAGGCAGCTCCGCCCGTTCAACTAGCTAGACTGGATGAGGGACCTTTGGTAGGGCTTATCAGAGAACTACTTGCATCCCAAGATCGTCGAGGCGACGCTTTGCACAAGGAAGTTCATGATGCACTAAACCGAGGAGGTCCCCGAGGGAATCAGGCGGCCAACAGTTTCAAGCGCTTGAACCCTCCGTTCTTTGACGGCAGTGAAGATGCGATTGCCGCGGACGCTTGGCTTCAGGATACCGAGGTGGTCCTAGAAGCAGCTAGGACACCTGAGAATGAGAAGGTGGTGGTGGTACGCCTACAGTTGTTAGACTTGGCTCGCGATTGGTGGGCAGCTCAGGCCATGGGATTAGCAGCACCAGTCACTTGGGCGACGTTCAGAGAGAGGTTCCAGACAAAGTACTTCGATGCGGTGGCACGGTACGACCTGCAGACCAGATTCACCAACTTGAAGCAAGGAGGCAGGACGGTCGATGGCTATGCGACCGAGTTTTCCAGGCTGAGTAGGTTCGCCCCTACCTTGGTGGCAACCGAATTCGATAGGGCTCAGCGATTCCAGCAAGGGCTGCACTTAGAGATATTATTGGTTGTGGAGCAGTTCGAGCACCAGACGTTCGATGCAGTGTTGAAGGCAGCAAGGAGGCATGAGTATACCTCCCGGAGAATTGTGGACAGGATCGGAGGCAGGAAGCGGTCCCACAGCCAGATGCACCAATCATCAGCTCCAACCCCGGCAGCTAGGGGTATAACCATTGGAACTCTGAGGCGGGCGGCCTCAGTGACGTCGGTTCAGCATTCGACCCCGACGTACCCGCAGCAGCAGAAACAGAAGCAGTCTTCCGCGGTGGGATATTCTTATTACGGGAAGCCGAGCCATGTAGTGGCAGAGTGTCGTAGGGCACAGGGATTGTGCCTAGCTTGCGGAGGAGCAGATCACAAGATAGGGACCTGCCCGAATAGGGGAGGTCCATCATCATCCAACCTTTCTAGTTCTTCGGTGAGAGGACCAGCCCCAGTTCCAGTCCAGCAGCAGCAGCAATAGTACCCGAGGCCATTGTTGCCTCAGGCCTAGGCCTTTTAGCAGCAGAACCAGCAGCAGATCACCCAGGCTCCAGCACAGAGTCGGCAGAGGGGTTTCCAGCAGAGAGGACCCGTAGCTAGAGGTCAGGCTATGATGATGACCATGGAAGAAGAAGTTGCACCAGGTGAGGTAGTGGCAGGTACTATTCTCGTCAACACCTTTCCAGCATCTGTATTATTTGATTCTGGTGCATCGCATTCATTCATGTCTGCACGATTCGCGACACGGATAGGATTGGAGCCCGAGTCATTATCAGTGAGGCTCAATATACTTACTGGTAATGGTCTTGTGGGAGTAGATCGAGTGTTTTCCTCGTGTCGGATCGTAGTTAGCGGTAGAGAGTTCCCCGCTAGGCTCATAGAGTTCCCTATGGCAGACTATGATGTAGTCCTAGGCATGGATTGGTTGAGGAACCATTATGCTAGGATAGACTGCCATGTGGGCAGAGTTGTCTTTAGTATTCCCGGAGAGCCAGAGTTTTCATTTTCCAGAGGCGCCGTGGAGCCATCTCCTCCAGTATTGCGGATGGCAGTAGCAGCAGTGCAGTTGCCCCGGATAGTTGAAGAGTTTCCAGATGTCTTCCCAGAGGAACTTCCAGGGATGCCACCAGAGCGGGAGATTGAGTTCACCATTGATTTGATTCCCGGGACAGCACCAGTATCAGAGCGAGTCTACAGAATGGCGCCTTCAGAGTTAGAGATTTTGTACAAGATGATTGAAGAACTCAGGACTAAGGGATTCATTCGTGCAAGTGGATCGCCTTGGGGAGCTCCGATGCTTCTTGTGAAAAAGAAGGATGGTACGTCTAGGCTATGTGTTGATTATCGTACCTTGAACTCAGTGACAATCAAGAACAGATACCCTCTCCCGAGGATAGATGACTTGTTTGATCAACTCAAGGGGGCTTCAGTTTTCTCGAAGATAGACTTGCGGTCAGGATACCACCAGATCAGAGTCAGAGAGCAGGACATCCCGAAGACGGCGTTCAGATCGAGGTATGGGCATTGGGAGTTTCTAGTTATGCCCTTTGGAGCGACCAATGCGCCGGCAGTATTCATGGACCTCATGAACCGTATTTTTATGCCTTACTTGGATCAGTTTGTGATAGTGTTCCTTGATGACATCCTGGTCTACAGCAAGAGTGAAGCAGAGCATGAGCAGCATCTCAGAGTTGTCCTCCAGATTCTCAGAGAGCACCAGTTGTACGCCAAGTTCAGTAAATACGAGTTCTGGCTCGATCGCATTTCTTACTTGGGTCACATCATTACCAGAGGAGGAGTGGAAGTGGATCCCCAGAAGATTGTAGCTATCGAGGCATGGCCAGTACCCAGCTCAGTAGCAGAAGTTCGCAACTTTCTTGGATTGGCCGGCTACTACCGGCGATTCGTCTCTGATTTTGCAAGAATTTCAGCGCCGATGACCCAGTTGACCCGCAAGGATGTGCCGTTCATTTGGACAGCAGAATGTCAGGAATCATTTGAGAAGTTGAAGCGAGATTTGATAACGGCTCCCATTCTTACACTTCCAGATGGGACCGGAGGATTCATAGTTTATTGCGACGCTTCAGGCAGAGGATTGGGATACGTTTTGATGCAGCATGGAAAGGTAATTGCTTATGCGTCACGTCAACTCCGTGATCATGAGAAGAATTACCCGACCCACGACTTGGAGCTAGCAGCAGTAGTGTTTGCACTTAAGTTGTGGAGGCACTACTTGTACGGAGACAGAGTGGAGATATTCACTGATCATAAGAGCCTGAAGTATGTTTTCACCCAGAAGGATCTTAATATGCGGCAGAGAAGATGGCTTGAGCTACTTGTGGACTATGATGTGGACTTGCAGTATCATCCAGGGAAGGCCAACGTCGTAGCAGATGCGTTGAGCCGGAGAGCCGGAGTTTATTTCCTGACGGCGCAACCAGAGCTATTGGCGGATCTTCAGAAGATGAGAATTGAAGTGGTTCTTCCTTCCAATGTGGCCTTGATGGCCAGCCTACAGATTCAGTCCACTATAGTTGAGAGGATCCGGACTGCACAGTTAACAGATTCCAAGATTCAGCGGCTCAGAGCAGAGTACGAGGCAGGAAGAAGGCCAGAGTTATGTATTCATGAGGATGGTATGCTTCGACACGGCACACGTCTTTGTGTACCCAGTGGAGATATCACACAGGAAGTCATGGCAGAGGCTCACAGTTCGCAGTATTCCATTCACCCAGGCGGCACGAAGATGTACCGAGATATTCGTCAGCACTTTTGGTGGAATGGTATGAAGAGGAAGATAGCCCGGTATATCTCTCGATGTTTGGTTTGTCAACAAGTCAAGGCTGAACATCAAAGGCCAGCTGGACTTCTTCAACCTTTACCGATCCCAGAATGGAAATGGGAACACATAACCATGGATTTCGTGACTGGGTTACCCAGATCTCCGGCAGGCAGAGATGCTATTTGGGTCATTATGGACAGGCTTACCAAGGTAGCACACTTTCTTCCGTTTAGAGTTGGACAGTCGACGGCACAGCTAGCAGAGATGTATCTCAGGCAGATCGTCCGACTTCACGGAGTGCCAGTCAGTATAGTATCGGACAGGGATACGAGATTCACATCGCACTTCTGGCACAGTCTTCATCAAAGTTTGGGGACTCGTCTCAAGTTCAGCTCAGCGTATCATCCGCAGACAGATGGGCAGTCAGAGCACACTATACAAACTCTCGAAGATATGTTGCGGTCGTGTACCCTTGACTTTGGTGGTTCGTGGGAGGATCACCTGCACCTGGTGGAATTCTCGTACAATAATAGTTTCCAGGCCAGTATCCAGATGGTACCCTTCGAGGCTCTGTATGGCAGGAAGTGCAGATCTCCGTTAGCATGGGACGATGTCGGAGAGAGGCAGATGCTCGGTCCAGAACTGATTTCTCAGACGGTTGAAGTGGTCAGGAGAGTCAGAGATCACCTCCGAGTTGCTCAGGATCGCCAGTGCCATTGGGCCGATGCTCATCGGCGTCCCTTAGAATTTGCTGTCGGCGACCATGTATTCCTTAGGATCTCGCCTACCCGTGGCATCATTCGTTTTGGCGTGCGGGAAAAGCTTAGTCCTAGGTATATAGGGCCGTTCGATATTCTAGAGCGAGTAGGCGATGTGTCCTATCGTCTCGCTCTTCCGTCGTCGCTAAGTGAGGTACATGATGTATTCCATGTATCCCAATTAAGACGGTACATCCCGAACCCGAGCCATATCCTAGATCATTCGGAATTGGTTGTTGGTACCAACCTTTCGTATGAGGAGAGGCCCGTGTCTATATTGGACCGAAGAGAAAAGACGCTCAAGAACAAGACTATTAACTTAGTCCGTGTTGCTTGGGGTCATCACTCTCCTAGGTGAGTCAACGTGGGAGCGTGAGGACGACATCCGATCGCGATATCCCTACCTGTTTGACTCGTGAGGTATAATGTCTTTCTTATGCCTTATGCTTTCCCTTCCTTGCTTGTATTGTATGATTGTATGATTGAACTGCTTAACGTAGCTTGCCTGTGCTTAGTATAGCTTGTCGTGGCAATCTCTAGCTCCTTGATTAAATTCCGAGGACGGAATTCTTTGAAGGTGGGTAGAGTTGTCACCCCCATTTCCTGTATTACGTATTTATGCTCGTATTTGATTTTGGCACATATTTTATTTTCTCGACTTGTGGATTCGGGTTCTCGTAAATAGATTTTGGACCATGGCTTGGTTTTATTTTGTGGAATTGGTTTGGTTTGGTTTGGTTCATCATGAATGGAACACCTTAACCTACACTCCTCCCTCAACACACCACAACTCCCCCACTTTATAACACCACCTACTTTTCTCTCTCCTCTTTATTCTCTCATTTATTTCTTACAAACTTCTTCTTCTTCCTTCTTCCACACAACTCCCCAACCAATAGGCAAGTGCACCTTGCCAACAAATAAGCACCTAATTTTATTTGTCCATTTGATAGATTAGGACATGTAGATCAACATTAGAACTTGGAATTTTGTGATTTGGAGCTTTCATTCTTCTAGATCTAGGTTTTAACCATTTTCGGAAATCCTTGGTTTTGATCTATTAAACTTTAATTTTTGCTTGTTTTGATGCTTCCATGTGGAAGAGAATTCAATTTTACTCAAGTTAGAACTTTGAAAATCTAGATTTGGTTTTGATTTGACAAAAATATGATGAATTGAAGTTCTTGGTGTTCTTGGACTTGCTCTCGGCCAGGAAGAACAGCCCTCTGCCTTGCGCTTTTTAGCGCATGGCCGATTGCGCACCCCCAGCCTGTGCTCTTTAGCGCATGGTCGATTGTGCAATCACTTGGCCAGTGCTTTGTGCTGCGCTGGATTGCGCTGGCGCAAGCTAGCCATGCGCAAGCCAGCCATGCGCAAAGTAACCCCTGCGCAATTCGACCATTGCGCAATCCATCTCTGTGCAACCAACTCATGCGCAGTTCACTCCTGCGCAGCCTACCTTCTGCGCAATCCATCTGTGCGCCATCTGCCCCTGCGCACTTGGCACCCTGCGCAGTTGGTACCCTGCGCAGCTCACTCTGCGCACTTGGCACCCTGCGCAGTTGGTACCCTGCGCAGCTCACCCTGCGCACTTGGCACCCTGCGCAGTGCATACCCTGCGCAACCTACTTGTCTATGATGAATTTGTTATTTCTTGATCTTGGCTCTTCTATAGTCCTATTTTTTTATATTAGTATTTTATTAGGTATTTTACGCCCATTTTATATCCTTACGCCTTTTGGCATGAACTTGATTTTGCTTAATATGTTTGGAATAACTATTGTACACAGCATGGTATGATAAGGAACTAGTATAACATGACAGTGACCCGTAGTGGTGCACTCCTGACACGACCAACCTGACTTGATAGTGGCCCGTCGTGGCGCACCCCTGACAAGTACCCTGACATGATTTACCTTGATAACTTGATAGTGGCCCGTGGCGGCGCACTCTTGACTTGACTTGACTTGATAACTTGACTTGACTTGCCTTGACACCGTGGGTGTTCCTGCTCGCTTGTTTGCACAATCCACTTGTCTTGTTTTGCATCATGTCTAGGACGTGACTTCCTGGGTACCACGGCCAGGGACTCGCGCTAAATTGGATTAGGCTAATTATTAGATCAAACTAGAACATGGAGAATTCCCAGTCACAGGCAATCTCGTTATCTGGGCGCTTTAATGGACTTGTAGCTTGCCGACGAGTAGAGCACATTTCCAGCACACTGTCATGTGTTGCACCCTCTAAGTCACCTAAGGGTACATTTGTCTCCCGGGCGATGTACCCAACTATAACTCTCAACCCGCGGAAGGATAACTGGATGGTCTGCAGGGCTTGGGACTGGGAGTTTCTCACTTTCATTTTGTTAGTAATTAGGCTTGTGATAACCCTAGTTAGTTAAAGTAGTAAGCCGTAGTACTTGCTTGGCCGATTGTGAATGAATGGTGTCCAGCCCTATCTAAGTCTTGTCTAGCCTTGTACCTGGAACTCTTGATCATGATTGTTTTACTTATCTCTAACGATAAATGGGTAGAGGCAGTGAGCTATTCAGGCGAAGGGTTACAATCCCGGTCCTTGTTTGGTTTAAGGATTGTAACCTGGCTCCCGGAATGGTTCCACGTCCCTAGTCGTTTATCGCCCTGTGTACTTTTATTACTTGTACTTTCCTTTATTCTTTATGTTCTGATATGCTGGCTTTTGTTCTTATTTGTGGCCTCCTTTGCGGCACTTGCTCTTTCTGGGGTTTGACCCAGTTGGTTTTGTGTGGCCAGATTTCGGAGCAGCTCCCGAGAATCTACCCAGCTTCCAGCCCAATGGTGAACACTAGACGGAACCCGGGCTACGAGTGGGTTTTCCCTTTTTGTTTCACCCACTTATATATAAATTTATTCTTTTGAGGCGTTTAGCCGACGAGCACCTGTTAGCTCGATGCACATTTACTTACTGTCTGCCTACGGGCTGTAAACATGCTTAACAAATCCTAGGGTTGATCATGTATGACTGAACTCTTGCTAGTCCTATCATTTTGTACGACTAGCTTCATGATCATCCAATATGTAATATTTGGGACGCCTTATATATATATATTTGATGCTCTAACATCTTGTAACTCTGTTAATTGCTTGAGATTGAGACAATAGGCTTGACCTTAAGAGACTGCTGGCTTGTAGTAAACCCTCATATCTAGACAGCCGTGACCGTATAGTTGAGATGTATTCTATTTCAATATACGTAGCTGGCTGTGTCTGCCCCCGCTCTCCAGTATTCTGGTTCTGGGGCGTGACAACCCACCATTCCTGATATTCTTCCAGTTAATGGTCCTCCCTTGAACCAAAATCTATATGCCTAGTAGATAAATCTTTGAACTAATAGCATAAAACTTTATGGTAGGAATACAATAACTAATATCAGAATGCCTTCAAGCCCATTTTACATGCTGAGTCATCGACCAGCTGGCGCCTGAGGCCCTTGGTGAATGGATCCGCCAGGCTTTCCTGACTCCGAACATAAATCACTGCAATTAGACCTCTCTTAATAAGATCATGAACTGTCCTGTGCTTTAACCGTACAGTCCTCTTCTTTCCGTTGAAGAGGTCATTTGATGCAACCGCCGCAGTCTCCTAGTTGTCGCAGTATATCGGTATTGCCGGTATTTGTGCCCCAACCACTGGAAGATCATACATGAGCTCCCGAAGCCATTTTGCTTCTTCGGCTGCGGTATCAAGTACAAAGAACTCAGATTCCATGGATGACCGCGAGAGCAATGTTTGCTTCTTCGACTTCCATGATATAGCAGCTCCACCTATTGTAAAAATATATCCATCTGTGGACCTCTCGCTCTCCAAATCTGAGCACTGGCTGGCATCACTGAAGCCTTCCACAACCTACGGATCTCTGCTGTAGTACAGTACATATGTCTGAGTCTTCTTGAGATATCTCATAACCCGTTTTACAGCCTTCCAGTGATCAACACCAGGGTTACCCGTGAAACGACTCAGCATTTCCACGGTAAAAGCTATGTCAGGCCTTATGGCAGTAGTAGCATACATCAAACTCCCGATTACGCTTGCATACTCCAGCTGCCTGACGCTTTCCCCTGAATTAGGCTTCAGCTTCAGATCACACTTATACGGCGTATCGATCCCTGAAATATCCCGATACCCATAACGAGTGATCATCTTCTCAATATAATGAGACTGTGACAGCGCTAGTCCAGTGTCTGTCCGGATGATCTTGATCCCTAAGATCACATCAGCTTCCTCCAAGTCCTTCATACTGAACTTGTTCGAGATGAACCTCTTTGTCTCTGTGACACAACTCATATCCGTACCTAGGATAAGCATGTCGTCCACATACAAACAAACGATCACACCTCTTTCATCAGCGAACTTCGTGTAAACACACTTGTCCGTCTCGCTGACCATGTAGCCATTTGACCTTATAACCTTGTCAAATTTCTCAAGCCACATCTTGGGAACCTGTTTAAGACCGTACAAAGATTTTACCAACTTACAGACTTTGTCTTCAAGACCCTTGACGACAAATCCCTCTGGTTGTTGCATATAAATCTCTTCGGTCAGATTGCCATTTAAGAAAGCCTTTTTCACATCAATCTGATGTATCACCATCTTATGTATTGCTGCGAGAGCAATCAACATTCTGATGGTAGTCATCCGGACTACTTGAGCATACGTGTCAAAGTAGTCGATTCCCTGCTTCTGAGAAAATCCCTTGGCTACTAGCCTAGCCTTGAACTTATCAATAGTTCCGTCTGCTTTCATCTTCTTCTTAAAGATCCATTTGCATCCGATGGGTTTTGCTCCTGTAGGAAGATCAAACAACACCCAGTGTTATTGGAGGTGATGGATTCAATTTTATTGTAAATCGCCTCCCTTCAGAAAACCGCATCTCTGGTCTTCATTACCTCATCATAGGTAAGCGAATCTGCTTCCACATGATAGGTGACAAAGTCACTTCCGAAGTCCTTCGGCCTCCTCACTCGCTTCGTTGACGGCTCAGCGAGATCTGGTTCAACTGTTATTTCAACAACAACATCTTCTTGGACCACATCTTCATTGAAGACCTGTGCACCCTCATTATTCTTCGGAACATCCGTAAGAACAATATTCTTGTGCCTTGCAAATTTGTCTTCAAAATATTCTGCGTCGCGAGATTCAATGATATGATTTGACTCAATATCAAAAAATCTTCGAGCATCACTCTTCTCGGCATACCCCAAGAAGATCGTCTTAGTAGTCCTTGTCCCAGGCTTCTGAATCTTTAGATCTGGAAGCTTGACATATGCCATATACCCCCACACTCGAATGACATTCAAGTTAGGTCTGACTTTGAACCAGAGTTCATGAATAGTAATGTCAGAAGTTGCATGAGGCACTGTATTCAGAATAAAAGTGGCCGTCAGTGCAGCTTCTCCCCAGTAGCACTTAGGAAGACCTGCAGTCAATCGCAATGAGTTTATCATTTTTGTCAACGTCATGTTCTTCCTCTCAGCTACTCCGTTGGATTGAGGAGAGTACGGAGCCATAGTCTCAGTGACAATTCCATATTCTTTGCAGAATGATGCGAATTCAAAAGACCTATACTTCCCACCCCGATCACTTCTTATTCTTTTGAGTTGTTGTCTAGTTTGTCGCTCAGCTTCGGACCTGAACTCCTTAAACTTCTCAAATGCTTCGTCTTTAGCCTTCAGCAAGTAGACGAATGCATACTTAGAGAAGTCATCGATAAAGGTAATGAAATACTTCATCCCGGCATTTGTAGAGAACTGTTTGAAGTCACTGATATCTGAGTATACTAACTCCAGAAGATCTGTACTTCGATTAACCCGAGGAAAGGGTTTCCTTGTGATCTTAGTTTGAACACAAACTTCACATTTCTCTACCTTACCCCTACACTTGGAGATAAGCCCTAGACTAGATATTCTGTTAATTCATTTAGAATGACCATGTCCTAGCCTATTATGCCACAACTCAAAAGTATAAGCAGAATGAGTGATTGTATTAACAACATTGAACTGATTTACAAGCTGAATTTTGAACATTCTTTCGGTATAAAAAGCTTTTCCGAAATATGTTCCCCTGATAGTCATCACCATCTGGCCAGCATTGATGTCCATCCTGAGGCCTGCTTTCCAGAGTAGGCCTCCTAAAATCAGGTTCTTGGCGATAGCAGGTACATGCTTCATGCCTTGAAGCGTCAGAGACTTGCCAGAAGTCAGCTTCAATACCACTGTCCCGATCCCAAGCACTTCAGCTTGTGCCTGGTTTGCCACCATAACCACATCAGAAGTAGGGGTGTAGGTGGTGAACCACTCCTTGCTGGAGCAAACATGGCAGGTAGCTCCAGTGTCTACCCACCAGTCAGCATCAGTTCCTACCGCATCAACCTGCGCAATCATAGCAACAACATCAGTGATCATAGATACCTTACTAGGCTTTTTGCTTGGCTTTTGCTTTGCACTCATTCTTAAAGTGGCCCTTCTTGCCACACTTGAAGTAATCCAAGTGAGACTTTGGCTTCTTCTTCTTCATTGAAGTACCCTTGACTTTCAGATTGTCAAGGTCCTTATTCTTGCTTTGGGAAGCCGCATGCTTTTTCCTTGGTTCCCTTGAATGCACCATATTGGCGTTAGCCAATTGTTTGGACAGTGCGTCCACCTTCAGTTTAGCCCGCATCTGGTCCTCAACATAGATTTCCTGCAGGAGATCTTCAAGGGTGATCTCCAGCTTCTTCCTATGCATGTTTGTATAGAACTTGCTCCATCCAGCGGGAGCTTTGAGACAATCCCTCCAACAACAAACTTGTCGGGGAGGGGCATCGCCTCGTCTTTCAGCTTCTGTCGCGGTTTCAGGAACTCCTTCACCTGCGGCAGCATAGACTTTTCGTCCTCAAAGAACCACTTGTGATATCTTTCAACCACAAAGATTTTACTGCGGTTCTTGTCTTCTTCGTAGAGTTTTTCTAGAGACTTCCATATGTCTCTAGCAATAGTCTCCTTAGAATAGGATTCTGCAAGGGAATCTTCTATAGCATTCAGGATAAGCAGCCTGTAAATACTATTTTTCCTTCTCCATTTTGCTTGAAGTTTAGTAGCCGCGGTGATTGCGGCAGCAGACCCAACATCTGGAACAGTAGGTTCTTCCTCCAGAAACACGTGATCTACGTCTTTGAGTTGAAGGGTGAGATAAACCTTCATCTTCCAGACTTGGTAATATTCTCCATCAAACTTTTCTAACGTACAAAAGTCAGAATTGAAGAGTGAAACATTAACGTTTTCCATCGTAGCTATAAAGCTTTGAGATTGTTATTGTCGGGACACAATTTTTCGATGGAAAACTGAGAATTCGTAACAATTGTAAAAACAATCGTTATTACGTAGCACTTCACAGAAGGTACGTAACAGAAATTCTACTAATGCAACACTTCACAGAAGGTGCACAGATTTCTACCAATGCAAACACTTCACTGATGGTGTGCTAACAGAATTCTATATTCCACTAATGCAACACTTCGCACAAGGTGCACAGATTTCTACCAACGTAAAACACTTCACCGAAGGTGCGCTAATAGAATTCTGATAAACGAAGAAGGTGACAGGCGAAAGATGGAAAAACTCCTGCTAGGGTGAATGATCACCGTTGCTCAAAGCTTTATTCGCCCCACACAAATAGCTTCCAGGAACCAGCAAGTTCGTCGGAGAACTTGGAACACTCTTGCTCTTCTGACACCTCGGATGAACACGAACTCCCGTGCAAAACTCAATGCTGGTACAATACCTCTCTTCTCTCTCACAGCTTCTAAATACTTGTAAACTTTCTGTCTACTACCTGTGTATTAGTTCTATCTTGTGAGAGAGAAGGAGGAGACCTTATATAGGCCCCTGCAACAACTGTCCGGTTAGCACAATGTTAGGGACGTGGTAATAACCACCCCGAGTTACGCTGCGCACACTACACACACTGCGCGTACTGGACTGCGTAACTGGGCCGGCGTAACTGGGCCTGACGTGCTAAGTGCAAAGTGCGCCAACAAAACGCCACATTACGCCTCATGAGCCCGAGCCCGAGTCCATGTCCGTGTCCGTGTCCGAGTCTGAGTCTGAGTCTGAGTCCGAGTCCGAGTCCGAGTCCGAGTCCGAGTCGCTAAGCCTCTATGGGGCTTAGCTCCCATGGAAATAAATTTTCCAAGAGCAAAAAGCTAGAACTTACCATGGAGCCTTATTCTTACCTCTTAGTAAAATCACCCACATGGTTCCCACCTTTGGGTCACCACCCATGTGCACATCCCAACAATACATAAAAGCCTATATATGTTGAGATACCACATGGTGCATTTCCGATGTGGGACTAAAACTTCACTAAGCATGTAGAGAACAAGTTCTCTACATGTCAAGAATACAAATGCCCCAACACCAACAACCATTTTGGCTATGGCAATAGTGCATAAGAAACAATCCTCAATCTAAACTTAATTAGCTTGAGATCAGTGTTTTAAAAGTCAAATCGGACCGACCGATTGACCCGTCGATTGACTCATGAGGCAGTAGTTTTTTTTTTAACTGGGTCAGTGTTAACCCACTATTTTTTCAAAAATCAGTTGTAAATGAATATTTTTGTAAAATCGGTGTCCAAAAGGGCCACTTAGATTAACCAGTGGTTGAACCAACTGGTTGAACCGATTTGATCCAACATGTCCGAGTCAATCTCCAATCCGATTTTTAAAACACTATTTGAGACAAGTTGTTAACATAATTTACTAAATATATTTACCTTATGATGAACTGATTCTAATGTGTCCATAAGGACCACTTAGGTTAATCTAGTTGTTGAACCAACTGGGTGAACCGATTTGATTCAAGTCCAAGTTGATCTCCAGTCCGGTTTATAAAACACTGGTTGGGATAAGTTGTTAACATAATTTACTAAATGTATTTACCATCTGATGAACTGATTGTGATGTGTCCAGAAGGGCCACTTAGGTTAACCTAATGGAACCCAATGCCTTGTCCAAGCCGATCTCCGGTCCAATTTTTAAAACACTAGTTGAGACAAGTTGTTAGCATAATTTACTAAACATGCCTTCTGAAGCACTGCTTGTGCCTTGTGATGTAAATTTACTACATACATACCATTTTGAGACAAAAAAATACTGAACAAAAGAAATGAACTTGACAATAATTTAAGCAAACAAAAAATGGGGAAAGAAATAATTGAAATAGGAAAAAGAAATTTGCAAAAAATCTAAAACAAACGCGCCAGGTAGGGGTCGAACCTACGACCTTCTGCTTAGGAAACAGACGCTCTATCCACTGAGCTACAGGCGCTTCATGTCTAAAAGTTGGATGTTATGCATATAGCACACAGTCCTAATAGGAGGACCTTGTTCTGTAATATAGTACCAAGTAGAAACTACCTCCAAAATCCTAAGATCTAATATTAATTTATTATATTCTGACTAATATCTAATGACCTTTTAAAAAATTATTATTTCATACACTGTGCAAGGAATCTCGACACTGAGTTTCAAATTATTGCCCTAATAAGACAAAAATATATACAAATCCTTCAATAATAATTAAGGTTGATTACACTAACTCTTCATTGTTTCATGAGTATTATAAGTACTACCCTGTCTGACCACCCTCTCATTTATAAATTTTACAATTATTTACACTAATTACCTTTAAATTTTATATTTGTAATACAGAATACTCGTACTTTTAAACTAATTACACTACAATCATAATAATTAATTTTATGTAATTAGTTTTAAAGTAGGAATAATTTGTATAATAAATGTAAAATATAGGAGTAATTAATATATTAATAATAATAATTAATTCTGCACAAAGCCACAAACTATGTAGCAATCATTCCAAATCAGCTTGCCAAAGTTTGAAAAAATAAATTCAAACTTAAAGCTCATATGTTCTTGGATTGAGATTTACATAAATGCCGATATCTTGTTATCTCCAGTGAAGCCGACCAAATATAGAAGAATGCAAATATATCGAAATATTTTCGTGACCTCATGCATATATGTCCATATCTTATGCATACTTTCATGTTTGGTAAACATCACGGGATATTATAAGATGCTGACATTAAGGGTGTGTTTGGTATGCGGAAAACTATATAGGCAAAAAAAAATTTTCGAAATTTTTTTTTTTTCACTAAGTAAAAAATTTCTGAAAGTTATATTCTCATGTTTGATAATATAAATATTCCTGAAAAAATTAAAATAAAAATAAAAAAAAATAAAAATTGTTGGAGTTTTGGTTTTTTCCTTTAGAAAGCTTTAGTCTCACATCGGAAAAACAAATGGTTTGTATCTCTATATATTAGCTTGGCTATTATTGGAGATGCACATGTGGTGTGGAGGTGCACATGGGTTTGCCATGTGGGGTTATTTTCTAAATGGAAAAAAGACTAAAATCAACAATTAAAGCATTCATATTTTTTGCTCTTGGAAAATTTATTTCCATAGGAGCTAAGCCCCGTAGGGACTTAGCGACTCGGGCTCGGGATTGGGCTCGGACTCGGATTCGGACTCAAGGGCTCATGAGGCGTAATGTGGCGTTTTGTTGGCGCACTTTGCACTTAGCACGTCAGCTCGCTAGGCGCATAGTGCGCTTAAGTTGCGCTCGTTGCGCGACCACGTTACGCGAGCCCAGTTACACAGCCCAGTACGCGCAGTGTGCGTAGGGTGCGTAAAGGGGCTGTGTGCGTAAAGTGCAAATTACGCTGGCTACGTGAATGGCACAACTTCCAGCAGAACGTGTCCTTACATGTTCTGAGCGGTTGCTCCATGTTCGGGGTGGTTTCTACCACGTCCCTAACATTGTGCTAACCGGACAGTTGTTGCAGGGGCTTATATAAGGCCTCCTCCTTCTCTCTCACAGGTTACAGAAAAAAGACAGAAAAAGACAGAAAAAAGACAGAAAGTTTACAAGTGCTTAGAGGTTGTGAGAGAGAAGAGAGGAATAGTACTAGCGTTGCGTTTTGCACAGGAGTTCAAGTTTATCCGAGGAGTCAGAAGAGCTGAGTGTTCCAAGTTCTCTGACGAACTTGCTGGTTCCTGGAAGCTATTCGTGTGGGGCGAATAAAGCTTTGAGCAACGGTGATCATTCACCCCAGCAGGAGTTTTTCCACCTTTCGCCTATCACTTTCTTTGTTGGTTGTATCAGGATTTTATTAGCGCACCTTCGGTGAAGTGTTTGCGTTGATATTATCAGAATTCTATTTGTGCACCTTCTGTGAAGTGTAGCATTAATAGAATTTCACTTACGTACCTTCTTTGAAGTGTTACGTTCTGTGCACCTTCTGTGAAGGGTAGCACTTGTGGGATTTATCTTACGTACCTTCTGTGAAGTGTTACGTTCTGTGCACCTTCTGTAAAGTGTAGCACTAGTTAAAATTTCTCTTACGTACCTTCTGTGAAGTGTTACGTAATAACGATTGTTTGTACAATTGTTACGATATTTCACTTTTCCATCGAAAATTTGTGCCCCGGCATTATCAATCTCAAAGCTTTATTGCTTCGATGGAAAACGTTAATGTTTCTCTCTTCAATTCTGACTTTTGCAAGTTAGAAAACTTTGATGGAGAACATTACCAAGTCTGGAAGAGGAAGGTGTATCTAACCCTTCAACTTAAAGACATAGATCACGTGCTTCTGGAGGAAGAACCTACTGTTCCAGATGTTGGATCTGCTGCCGCAATCACCGCGGCTACTAAACTGCAAGCAAAATGGAGAAGAAAAAATAGTATTTGCAGGCTGCTTATCCTGAATGCTATGGAAGATTCCCTTACAGAATCCTATTCTAAGAAGAATATCGCTAGAGACATATAGGAGTCTCTAGAAAAACTCTACGAAGAAGACAAGAACCGCAGTAAAATCTTTGTGGTTGAAAAATATCACAAGTGGTTCTTTGAGGACGAAAAGTCTATGCTGTCGCAGGTGAAGGAGTTCCTGAAACTGCGACAGAAGTTGGAAGACGAGGCAATGCCCCTCCCCGACAAGTTTGTTGTTGGAGGGATTGTCTCAAAGCTCCCCGCTGGGTGGAGCAAGTTCTATGCAAACATGCATAGGAAGAAGCTGGAGATCACCCTTGAAGATCTCCTGCAGAAAATCTATGTTGAGGACCAGATGCGGGATCAACTGAAGGTGGACGTACTGTCCAAGCAATTGGCTAACGCCAATATGGTTTATACCAAGGAACCAAGGGAAAAGCAGGCGGCTTTCCACAACAAGAAGAAGGACCCTGACAATCTGAAAGTCAAGGAAACTTCTATCAAAAAAAAGAAGCCAAAATCTCAAATGCCTTGCTTCAAGTGTGGCAAGAAGGGCCACTTTAAGAATGAGTGCAAAGCAAAAACCAAGCAATCAGAGCAAGGAGAACCTAGTAAGGTATCTATGATCACTGATGTTGTTGCTATGATTGCGCAGGTTGATGCGGAAGGAACTGATGCTGACTGGTGGGTAGACACTGGAACCACCTGCCATGTTTGCTTCAGCAAGGAGTGGTTCACCACCTATACCCCTACATTTGATGTGGTCATGGTGGCGAACCAGGCACAAGCTGAAGTGCTCGGGATCGGGACGGTAGTGTTGAAGCTGACTTTGGGGAAGTCTCTGACGCTTCAAGGCGTGAAGCACGTACCTGCTATCGCCAAGAACCTGATCTCAGGAGGCCTACTCTGTAACGCAGGCCTTAGGATGGACATCAATGCTGGCCAGATGGTGATGTCTATCAAGGGAACATATTTCGGAAAAGTTTTTTATACCGAAAGAATGTTCAAGATTCAGCTTGTAAATCATTTCAATGTTGTTAATGCAATTACTCATTCTGCTTATACTTATGAGTTGTAACATAATAGGCTAGGACATGTTCATTCTAAACGAATTAACAGAATGTCTAGTCTAGGACTTATCTCCAAGTGTGGAGGTAAGGTAGAGAAATGTGAAGTTTGTGCTCAAACTAAGATCACAAGGAAACCCTTTCCTAGGGTTAATCGAAGTACAGATCTTCTGGAGTTAGTACACTCAGATATCTGTGACTTCAAACAGTTCTCTACAAAGGCCGGGATGAAGTATTTTATAACCTTCATCGATGACTTCTCAAAGTCTGCGTTCGTCTATTTGCTGAAGGCTAAAGACGAAGCATTCAAGAAGTTCAAGGAGTTCAGAGCCGAGGCTGAGCGGCAGACTGGACAACAACTCAAAAGAATAAGAAGCGATCGAGGTGGGGAGTACAGGTCTCATGAATTCGCATCGTTTTGCAAAGAACATAGAATTGTCAATGAGACTACGGCTCCGTACTCTCCTCAATCAAACGGAGTAGCAGAGAGGAAGAACAGAACGTTAACAGAAATGATTAACTCAATGTTATTGACTGCTGGCCTTCCTAAGTGCTACTGGGGTGAAGCTGCATTGACGGCCACTTTTATTCTAAATAGAGTGCCTCATGCAACTTCAGACATTACTCCTCATGAACTCTGGTTCAAGGTCAGACCTAACTTGAATGTCATTCGAGTGTGGGGGTGTCTGGTATATGTCAAGCTTCCAGATCTGAAGATTCAGAAGCTTGGGACAAGGACTACTAAGACGATCTTCTTGGGGTATGCCGAGAAGAGTGATGCTCGGAGATTTCTTGATATTGAGTCAAATCATATCATTAAATCTCGCGACGCAGAATATTTTGAAGACAAATTTGCTAGGCACAAGAATATTGTTCTTGCGGATGTACCGGAGAACAATGAGGGTGCACAGCAAACTGAAGTCTTCAATGAAGATGTGGTCCAAGAAGATGTTGTTGAAACAATGATTGAACCAGAACAAGCTGAGCCGTCAGCTAAGCGTGTGAGAAGGCCGAAGGACTTCGGAAGTGACTTTGTCACCTATCATGTGGAAGCAGATCTGCTTACCTATGATGAGGCGATGAAGACCAGAGACGCAGTTTTCTGGAAGAAGGCGATTGACAATGAAATTGATTCCATCTTCTCAAATAACACTTGGGTGTTGGTTGATCTTCCTGAAGGAGCAAAACCCATCGGATGCAAATGGATCTTCAAGAAGAAGATGAAAGCTGACGGAACTATTGACAAGTTCAAGGCTAGGTTGGTAGCCAAGGGGTTTTCTCAGAAGCAGGGGATTGACTATTTTGACACATATGCTCCAGTAGCCCGGATGACCACCATCAGAATGTTGATTGCTCTCGCAGCAATAAATAAGATGGTGATACATCAGATGGATGTGAATACGGCTTTCCTAAATGGCGAGCTTACCGAAGAGATTTACATGCAACAGCCAGAGAGATTTGTCATCAGCGGTCTTGAAGACAAAGTCTGCAAGTTGGTAAAATCCTTGTACGATCTTAAACAAGCTCCAAAGATGTGGCATGAGAAATTTGACAAAGTTATAAGGTCAAATGGCTACATGGTCGGCGATACGGACAAGTGTGTTTACACGAAGTTCGCTGATGGAAGAGGTGTGATCGTTTGTCTGTACGTGGACGACATGCTTATCCTAGGTACGGATATTAGCTGTGTCACGGAGACAAAGAAATTCATCTCAAGAAAGTTCAGTATGAAGGACTTGGAGAAAGCTGATGTGATCTTAGGGATCAAGATCATCCGGACAGACACTGGACTAGCGCTATCACAGTCTCATTATATTGAGAAGATGGTCACTCGTTATGGGTATCGGGATCTTCCAGGGATCGATACGCCGTACAGGTGTGATCTGAAGCTGAAGCCTAATTCAGGGGAAAGCGTCAGGCAGCTGGAGTATGCAAGCATAATCGGAAGTTTGATGTATGCTACTAATGTCACAAGGCCTGACATAGCTTTCGTCGTGGGAATGCTGAGTCGTTTCACGAGCAATCCTGGTGTTGAACACTGGAAAGCTGTGAAACGGGTTATGAGATATCTTAAGAAGACTCAGACATATGCACTGTACTACAGCGGAGATCCGCAGGTAGTGGAAGGCTTCAGTGATGCCAGCTGGTGCTCAGATTTAGAGAGCAAGAGGTCCACAGGTGGATATATTTTCACAATGGGTAGAACTGCTATATCGTGGAAATCGAAGAAGCAGACTATGCTCTCGCGGTCATCCATGGAATCTGAGTTCTTTGCACTTGATACCGCAGCCGAAGAAGCAGAATAGCTTCGGGAGGTCATGTATGATCTTCCAGTGGTTGGGGCGCAAATACCGACAATATCGATATACTGCGACAACCAGGCGACTGCGGCGGTGGCATCAAATGACCTTTTTAACGGAAAGAAAAGGACTGTGCGGTTAAAGCACAGGGCAGTACACGATCTTATTAAGAGAGGTGTAATTACAGTTATTGATGTTCGGAGTCAGAAGAACCTGGCAGATCCGTTCACCAAGGGCCTCAAGCGCCAGCTATTCAATGACACAGCTTGTAAAATGGGCTTGAAGGCATTCTGATATTAGTTATTGTATTCCTACCATAAAGTTTTATGCTATTAGTTCAAAGATTTATCTACTAGGCATCTAGCTTTTGGTTCAAGCGAGGACCATTAACTGGAAGAATATCAGGAACGGTGGGTACATGTTCTATTGGGCATGGAGAGGTTACGGACCTACAACCACTGTTGCCTACTGTTGTTTTCTGCGAAAAACGGTTCATGTGGGAAGGATGGCTTAATTACCTTAATGAGTTCTCAGGCAGAGTAAATGCCTGGTGTGCTTTACAGGAAGCACGGTAGAGCAGCACTACAAGGAGTGAAACTCCATGCTACAGTGGGATGACTCCACAATGAGGTTCCTATATGTGGGGTGCTGCCCAGGAATAGGATAAAGCCTCGGCTTAGCAGGCCAAGTCACAGCGGCGTAGCACCGCAAATAGGCAGTTAGCCTAATGCTGTATGTTAAAAATAAATAGGGGTGTAGTCAGCACTACAAAGAGGAGGAGTTCCTCATGTTACAGTGGCACGACACCACCATGAGGTACCCGGTTAGGGATAAAGCCTCGGCCTTGCAAGCCATGTTGTTGCGGCATAACACCGTAAGGGAGCCTAAGGCTTCATGCTGGGTAGTTTGGCACTACAAAGAGGCAGTTGCCTCAT
This sequence comes from Iris pallida, assembly GCA_029216955.1. Taxonomy (NCBI): domain Eukaryota; kingdom Viridiplantae; phylum Streptophyta; class Magnoliopsida; order Asparagales; family Iridaceae; genus Iris; species Iris pallida. The sequence continues at coordinate 2,839,592 of JANAVB010026400.1, forward strand.
GCTACAGTAGTATGACACTACGATGAGGTTCCCGGTACGGGGTAAGGCTTCGACTTGAAGCCATGTCATAGCGGCGTAGCACCACAAGAGAAGCGCAAAGCACTTTATGCCATGTCTCTTTATAATGAACTCACCTATAGTGTATGGACAGAGATATCAGGCCGTCTCTTGAGGGTAAACTTGTAGACGCCCAAAATTATACACTGAAACCAGGCTGGCACAGGGCCTTTAATGTGTAGCCAGAAGCACATGTAACTACATTATGTGAGTGGAAAGAATTTCAGCTATGATACTGAATTCAAGGCTTAGTCCATTCTTGTATTATAGTTTGATTTTTGACCCATGCGGGAAGATTCAAGTCGTCAGTGACATCTCTCCCAATGCATGATGGACAGTTACTGTGGAGAACACTTATATCCATATATAGAGATATGTGGGGGATTGTTGGGTTTTTAGTTTTTTCCTTTAGAAAGCTTTAGTCCCACATCGAAAAAAACAAATGGTTTGTATCTCTATATATTAGCTTGGCTATTATTGGAGATGCACATGTGGTGTGGAGGTGCACATGGGTTTGCCATGTGGGGTTATTTTCTAAATGGGAAAAAGGCTAAAATCAATAATTAAAGCATTCATGCTTTTTGCTCTTGAAAAATTTATTTCCAAAGGAGCTAAGCCCCGTAGGGGCTTAGCGACTCGGACTCGGACTTGGACTCGGACTCGGGATCGGGCTCGGGCTCGGACTCGGGCTCATGAGGCGTAATGTGGCATTTTGTTGGCGCACTTTATACTTAGCACGTCAGCATCGTCGCTAGATGCATAGTGCGCTTAAGGTGTGCTTGTTGCGCGAGCCACTTGCGCGACCACGTTACGCGGCCCATTACGCGAGCCTAGTTACGCTGGCCCAGTTACGCAGCCCAGTACGCAGCCCAGTACGCCCAGTATGTGCAGTGTGCACAGCGTACGCAGCGTACGTAGAGTGCGCAGTGTGCGCAGCGTACGCAGTGTGCATAGAGTGCATAGTATGCGTAAGGTACGTAAAGGGGCTGTGTGCGTAAAGTGCAAATTATGCTGGCTACGTGAATGGCATAACTTCCAGCAGAACGTGTCCTTACATGTTCTGAGCTGTTGCTCCATGTTCGGGGTGGTTACTACCACGTCCCTAACATTGTGCTAACCGGGAAGTTGTTGCAGGGGCTTATATAAGGCCTCCTCCTTCTCTCTCACAGGTTACAGAAAAAAGACAGAAAAAAGATAGAAAAAGACAGAAAGTTTGCAAGTGCTTAGAGGCTGTGAAAGAGAAAAGAGGAATAGTACCAGCATTGCATTTTGCACACGAGTTCAAGTTTATCCGAGGAGTCAGAAGAGCTGAGTGTTCCAAGTTCTCTGACGAACTTGCTGGTTCCTGAAAGCTATTCGTGTGGGGCGAATAAAGCTTTGAGCAACGGTGATCATTCACCCCAGCAGGAGTTTTTCCACCTTTCGCCTGTCACTTTCTTTGTTGGTTGTATCAGGATTTTATTAGCGCACCTTCGGTGAAGTGTTTGCGTTGATATTATCAGAGTTCTATTTGTGCACCTTCTGTGAAGTGTAGCATTAATAGAATTTCACTTACGTACCTTCTTTGAAGTGTTACGTTCTGTGCACCTTCTGTGAAGGGTAGCACTTGCGGGATTTATCTTACGTACCTTCTGTGAAGTGTTACGTTCTGTGCACCTTCTGTGAAGTGTAGCACTAGTTGAAATTTCTCTTACGTACCTTCTGTGAAGTATTACGTAATAACGATTGTTTGTACAATTTTTACGATATTTCACTTTTCCATCGAAAATTTGTGCCCTGACATTATCAAAAATAACTAAACTGAAAATAAAAAAAGGATAAAAAAACTTAAAGAACTAAAAAAATAACAAAAAATAAAATAAAAATATTTCTTAAAAAAATGAGAAAAAAATAAAAAACTGAAATAAACCAAAAATATCATAAAAATGAAAAAAGAAAAAATATTAAAAAAATAGTTTTAGGAAAAACAAAAACAAAAATTTGCCCTGACAAACAAAAATTTATCCACATATTTTAAGGAATAGTATTTCCATATTTTGTGGACAAATTATTTATCCGAGTATTCGTAATTTTCGAAAATAAATTTTTTATAAGCTAAACAAACATGTAAAAGATTTTTCACCTGAAATATTTTCGGGAATAAAAAAATTCGTTTACCAAACAAGCCTCCTAAGGGATTTTACATCCCATTCCCACCAGAATACGATAAATTATGTCACGTGATAATGGCAAGTCATGCACCAAGTGGACTATAGTCCAACTTGGTAGAGATTGAGGTATGCCCGCGTTAGATGTTCTATAGCATATATAACATAGGGTTTGGTATATACTATATCTGGGCAAAGTGCATTTAAACCCTCCTTAGATGTCACGAAATGCAAATAAAGACTCGCTGATCCGAAAAAGACAGCTAGATACGAAAATGCTCAAATCACCCCCCATTCCGCTGTTAAAATCCGTTAAAAACGTCTTAAAAGACGATTTTTCCCGTCCCCTCTCCCCCCCTCTCTCTCCGGTGGTGGGGGGCGGGTCGCCGGCGGAGGGAGGAGGGGAAGGGGTTCGGGGGGCGGGTCGCCGGCGGAGGGAGGAGGTCGGTGGGCGGGTCGCCGGCGGAGGGAGGAGGGGGGAGGGGGCGGGGGGTGGGTCGCCGGCGGAGGGAGGAGGGGGGTGGTCGGGGATGACCGGCGGAGGGAGGAGGGGGGTGGTCGGGGATAACCGGCGGAGGGAGGAGGGGGGGTGGTCAGGGATGACCGGTGGAGGGAGGAGGGCGGGTTGCCGGCGGAGGTCGCCGGCGGAGGGGGGGAAGGGGGGGTAGGGGCTGGTAGGGAAGGGTGGAAGGGGTAATTTAGGTAGTTTATATTTTTTTAAGACTTAACGGCCATTTTAACGGCCATTTTAACGGCCATTTAACGGATAAGGGCCATTCTAAACAAAACAGGTTTTTTTGGAGGTGCAAACTGCTTAAGTTTTCTAATAGGTCTTATTTTGCAAACGAGACAACTCTAAGGAGGGTTTAAATGCACTTTACCCTACTATATCTTGATCCACGAACTAAACTAAACAAAAATAAGAATGAACAGGAGCGGCAGAACAAGAGGCTTCTAATATAAAGGACTCTTAATTTTGAAAGTTTTTTGTTATATTGAATAATTAAATAAGATAAAAATGGTGATGTAGCTCAAATGGGAGAGTGCTTGCTTTGTATGTGAGAAGTATACAAGGTTCACTCCCTTGGCATCTCTATTTTATTAATGTAAATTTATTTCTCTCTCTTTTTTACATGTAATGTTTTAGATTTGGAATAAATAGTTTGATTAGCAAGTAAAACATAAGTTCTTTCGGAAAAAATGTGGTTCTTTTTTATGTGTAATATCTGAATTTGTTTTGTTAAAAAAATTTACATGATAGAAACCTCTAGCCTTTGCGAAAAAAAACAATGTTGGAATTTGAAAATTAATAATAATAATTCGTGTATTTTTTAAGATAGCCATAACAAGTAAAACACAAGTTTTGAAAAATAAAATATGGTTTAAACCAAAATATTTTTGCATCAAAAAATTTCATGCTAATATGTATATTGAACATAGTAGCAATAATATCTTATCAAAAAAATTTATTTTAATCAACATGTTTCGTCATACCTTTGCTAAAAAACTTTTTCTACAAATGAGTTTATGGAGATTTTATAAATTTGAGTAGTATTTTTCTAATACATTGACATTATAGTTGTTCAACTAATAGAATTCTAATCATAAATAGAAGATAAGCGATATTCTCTTATTAATTTTTACTTATATACATTTGTCATTTTTTTAGGAATATTTAACAATGCCCCGTTTAAAATGTGTAAACTAGCATATGTTGGAATTATTCAATAATATAGTTCACACATGTAAAATTAATTGTGTTGGGTTATCTAAATAATTAAGTCAAATTAAAGTGGTATATTTGAAAATTTGGTAAGGGTATAATTGTTATGAAAATAATGTGTAGATACCGAAGATAAATCTACTTTGAGGAGAGGGCCAATATATATATATATATATATATATATATATATATATATATATATATATATATATATTGAAGTTTCCAATAAGTATCTTATTGGGTTAGGTCTTAGGTCTCATGTCAATTGCGAAATATCTCCCTTGTTGAATTCCTAAAATAAAAGTAAACAAGTTTTCCATAGTAAACGAGAAGGAAGAAAGCGGGCAAATCCACTAATTCCTCATCCTCAAATCAGGCCTTCCCGGGTATGGTATTGTCTCAACAAATACATAATTTAGGAGTAAAGTGTTGATATAATTCGCAGAAGTCAACGACAACGAGTTAATAGAAAAAATATGTAACGTAATTTTTGATTTGAATTCTAGGATTCAATTAAACAAAAGGATTCACAAATAAAAGCGCTAATGCCACGACCAGCCCATAAATTATTAAAGCTTCCATAAAAGCTAGACTCAGCGGTAAGTACCTCGTATTTACCTTCTGTTTTTTGTTGTCTTGTGATTTTTTGTTTGATTTGATACTTCACTTCATGAATGAAGCATGTCATACTATATAACTCTATATAAAATATTCTATATAACTCTATATAAAGAAGTATAGGATTCCTTCGATTCGATCAATGATTGGTTCGACCTGAAAAAGGGGGTAAACCCCCATTTCATTTTTTTTATTCATTGCTTCGTTTATCGTTCAGATAAAATATGCCTATAATTATATCACACTAAGTCAGAAAATGCAAAAAGGGATAAAAAAAGGTTCTTTTTTATGACCAAAAAATAACAGGGGCCAAGGTCGGCCAGTGAGACGATGGGGGATAAGCTTCATCGTTGAGAGGGAAATAGCCCGGATCACCAGCTAAGGCTCCTAAATGACCGCTCGGTGATAAATGAGGTAGGGGTGCAGAGACAGCCAGGAGGTTTGCCTAGAAGCAGCCACCCTTGAAAGAGTGTGTAATAGCTCACTGATCGAGCGCTCTTGCGCCGAAGATGAACGGGGCTACACGATCTGTCGAAGCCGTGGGATGTAAAAATGCATCGGTAGGGGAGCGTTCCGCCTTAGAGGAAAGCGCCTGCGCAAGCAGGTGTGTGTGTGTGTGTGTGTGTGTGTGTGTGTGTGTGTGTGTGTGTGTGTGTGTGTGTGTGTATAACAAAAAAAAGACGTCTGCTTCAAAATCCATCAAGCTAATCAATGGATTCAGGTACGCTTCCGCATGTGAGAAGTATATATGAAAAACCAAAAAAATGTATATAAGTAAGCACTCTCAAATTTGGTGATGTATATAATAAAATGGTGATGTAGCTCAAATGGAAGAGTGCTTGCTTGTAAAAAAAATGGTGATGTATCTCAAATAGGAGAGTGCTTGCTTTGCATGTGAGAAGTATACAAGGTTCACTCCCTTGGCATCTCTATTTTATTAATGTAAATTTATTATCTCTTTTTTTACATGTAATATTTTAGATTTGGAATAAATATTTTGATTAGCAAGTAAAACATAAGTTCTTTCGGGAAAAATGTGAAGTAGCCCAATAGGGGGGGTGAATAGGGTCAAGCTAACTAATCAAGCACTTAGCACAAGCTAATGGGTAATTTAAAAATATAAGTGCAAGAGAAGAAGCAACAATAATACCGACACACGATATATCCTGGTATCCTCCCACGGGGCACTCCAGTCCCGGAACTCCCTCCGGCTTTAATCCACTATTTGATTAAATAGTTACACACGAGTTTGGATCCGAAGAACTACTCAACTTCAACACGAGTTTGGATCCATAGAACTCGCCAACTTCTTAAACGAGAGCTTTAGTCCGAAGGCCTCTCCAACTTCAACCGAGAATTTGGATATGAAGACTCCCCAACTTCAACCGAGAGTTTGGATCCGAAGACTCTCCAACTTCAACCGAGAGTTTTGACCAAAGACTCTCCAACTTCAATCTTTCACAATAGGTTTTGATCACCTTATACAACAAGATGAAGATCTTAATTTTCAACTCAATAATTCTAATACAATTTGTGGATGGCAAATGAAAGCTTTGTAGAGTTGTTTGTGGATACGCTTTGGTGGTTTAAAAAAAATTTAGGCTCAAAGTATCAACCTTGAATGAAGCGGTTTAAGGATATTTATAACCCAAGCATTAAAAGAGCTCAAAGGCAACTTTTCAGTCAGCAATTGGTATACCGTCGGTACGAACCGGTATACCGTCGGAATACCGGCCTGGAATAGCAGCGGCTAGAAATATAGCCGTTGGGATCATTAAATGTTAGAAATCCGACCATTGGATTTTCAACGTTACTGAATTGGTATACCGTCGGTATAGATCGGTATTCCATCGGTATACAGATTTTGTAGAAAGAAACTTTCTGTGAACAAAATCGATATACCGTCGGTATGCCAATTTTTATCCAAAAATGATCATGGGCTAATTTCTACCCTACATTTCAATTTTGCCATCCATTTCTTGTGTTTACAATTATTCCTAAGACTCATTACAGACTTCAGATATACTTTAGCAGGTGCAGGCTTCTTCAGAGTCTTGAAATGATGATGGCATGGCATGGCTTCCTTCCTTGATTGATGTTGGCTTCTTCCTTGACGTCAGCTGTCCAAAGATATTCAATTTGTGAAAAGTGAATACCTTTCGGGGGCTTCGCCCCCGAATCTCCGACGAGGGGTGCTGCCCCCTCGACCCCTGTCCGCTTACCGGGCAGTGGAACCCCCGAGTGCGTGGCTTCGGAGAAGTCGTCGGGTGGTTCAAAGAAATCTTGTAAGATCCGTCGTCTTTGGCCCACCATGATTTCTTCATTGCATATGTCCATATTGATCTTGCTTATTATTTTTCTGCGTGTACATGTTAGACGAACAAAGAAATATACATGTAGCAAATATGATAAGATAAAGCACAGTAGGACAGTGCTAAGTTTAAGTATAAGAGCTATAGTGATAGCATAAATATTAATGATAGCATATTGTTAAACTTAATTGAATAACCATACTCAAAACATAGTTTTGATTTTGGTAACTCAAGTAAATTTAAGATATATTAATGAAAAGTCATATCACTAATATGTAGAACAATAAGCACATATCACCAAAGGTATAAGTATAAGTAGAAATGCTATAGTGATAGTATGAAGATTAGTGATAATGAAATGCTAAACTTAACAGATTAACCATATTCAAAAATATGATACAATCATTGGGCCAACAATCTCCCCATTTTTTATTATGGCAAATCGGTTAAGTTTAGAATGGACATAATAGATGCATGTATCACTAATATACAAAAGACATAAGCAATATCACTAAAAGTATACCACTTAGATTACTACTTCTACCCCACTTAAACTTACTTCTTCCCCTTTGACATAATCAAAAATAAGCTCTCCCGTACTAAGATATAAAAGAAAATCAATCTTAAGTACATAAATCAGAGCATGAGGAAGGCATGGACAATCATGATCAAGAAATACTAAATGAAGAACAATAGAAGAAGTGTGTAAAGACAAGTATAGAAACTACATATCAAATGTAGAGTACCAAATAGAAAATAGCTTGTCAAAACACAATATAGTTGGTAAAACAAATAAACAAATAGAAAATAGCTTATCAAAACACAATATAGTTGGTAAAACAAATAAAATGGAAAACAGTCAATAAATAGTTTTACCAACTTGAAATTCAAAAAAGAAACTCCAAAACATAATATTATATGAATTAAAACTCTAGTTTTGGAAGGAAGCAATATACCAATTGAAATGAAAGATTTCAATCAAAAGCCCACGAGGATTCGATAATTGCAAAGTAATTGATATTAAAAAAAAACCAATTGAGATAGTTGGAAGATATAAACTTAATACCAATTGAAATATAAACTTGAAACATTGATCAAAAAGCCATTTGAAAGTCAAAATTGTCCACAAATAAATAGTGGAACAAATAATGAATGATCAGTGAAATAGAGCAATTGATATAAAATAATCTCTTTATTTGCAAAATCTATTTGCTTACCCAAGTTAATGCATTTGAACTCAATTACCTTATCATGCTATGTGAATATCCTTTAGATAAACATGAAGGTAAAGGAGAAAAATACTTGAGAAAGAGACATTCAGTCGACTTGAATGCTCCCCTTCAAAGTATTACCAATATAGATAAACATAAATTTTGGGTAAGTCCTCAATAAGAAAAGCCAAATCAATTAAACATACAAGGAAAGCCAAAACAATGAAAGCACAATAGTCATCAAGATAAGATATAAAAGTTAATATTAACAAGATGACTTATTTAACCCATATAAAAGAGAGAGATAAATAATAAAGACGCTTGCACACACTCTCATAAATCCTTCACAAATAAAAATATCATGACCTTAATCAATAGGATATGAAATTAAAGAAAATATGGGTCCATTATGAGCTAGGTATACGACATATTACAGGGTATAAATGAATTGAATCAATTAATTTGCTCCTGCACAAAATATGTGTCTAGTTCGAAAGCACTTATAGCATAAAATATATAACTAAAGGATTTGGGGGTAAATCAACTATGGATTTTTCCCCTTCGCTCAATGCATATAAGGCTACAATATCATCAAAAGACGAATAATATCATCTTTAGTCAAGAAGAGATATCTAATTAATAGCCGCTAAAGATGAAAAATTAGAAAAATATTTTAATTAAGCACATATGATCAAAATATGGCATACATTAATCTATATAGAAGGATCTCATATTTAAATATGATAGATCAGTGTATGTTATCCTTTGAGAAAATATCATCATGAAAAAGAATAAAGTCAATTAAGAATAATCATGATGATAGACAGAATATAGCTCAAAAGTAAAATAAAAATAAAACTCAAATATCATGTCCATGATTATCTAATTAAGAAAGAATCAACCAATTTATTACTTTATATGGACTAGGTATGTTTCACCATATACGTACCCATCAACGGATAAAATCCAAACCTTGCTAATCGTAAATAATAATTCATAAAGTTCAAATAGCAAAGGCCCATATATGGCAATCCATGATTAGTCAAATTAGAGTAATAAATTAGTTTGATAATCACATAATAAGATAATATAGGCCTACTCAACTAATAGGATCTTTTATCAATAAAAATAAACAAATTAAACATGATCCAACAAATCTCATAAAGAAAATTCTAAATCCATATTTATGATAAAATCTCATAAATCAATTAAAAATATGGAAAAGAGTCATTCTCATTTAAATGATTGCAAATATAATCAAAAAGAGATGTAAATAATAATACGATAAAATCATGACTCAAAATAAGAAAAATTTAAGAGATACTAATGACTAGTATGGAAGGAAGTTAAAGTAAGGAATCACAAACCTCTTTTGAAAAACAAGATCAAATCAAATGTTTGTCAAACTAGTTTTAGAGAACAAGACATACGTATCTAAAATAGAATACAAATCACATTAAGACAATTTATACATCTTGTTTTTGAAAACTAGCATATCATATATAGATTGAAACGAAAAACAATAGCTAGAAGAGTGAATATGAACATAGATTATATAGCTTAAGAATATATTAAGCAAGCTACATAACTAATTAAGATTAATGAGGTAAGTCATTAACAAGATAAAAGTGCTCATTAAATCTTAAGTCACAAACACTAAAGATACTTGCTTAAGCATAGAGTTCACAATTAAGGGTATACATTTGAGTGATCAAAATGATTTATAGACTCTTTATTAAGCAATGATAAGAGCAAGAAGATAGCAAAAAAATGAACTAACTCTTATCAAAATATGGCTGAAAAGATATTCATAAAAATAATAAAATAAATCTCTTTGCCAAGTATTGAGATTGATCCAGGATAATAAAATAATAGATCGATCTAGAGAATGCAAAATATTATAGCCATTATGACATAAGTGTATTCTCTAGAAATAGAAAATCTTAACATAAAAGATCAAACCATAGTAGCTACAGTCATGAGAAATATGATGTAACAATTACATGTATTCTCATGTGCTACAAAAATGTCATTAGGCAACAATAATTTTACGAAAGCATAGTATCCAAGGATTGAGCAATAAAAGATTATTAAGATCAAGAAAGCTAAATGTGCTAAAGATATCAAGAAGTACATTTTTCAAAGAGCTTTTATAGTGCACCATAGTAAATTATAATGATACAAACTAGAAAATGTGCACTAATTAAGGAGGTAAATTTAACATGCAAGGTAAAGCACAAAACTATGTGATCATCCATAATTAGTCATGAGCAAGACATTAATAAATATTTTCTCTCAACATCTTAACTTAAAGGTATAAAATAAATAAATATCAAAAGTTAGAAATTATTTATATATATGAAACTATATATATCATGAATAGGCATACATGAAAAGATCAAAAATCAATTAAGAACATGTACCCATAATGCCAACCAAAAAGTCAAAAAGATATCATCAAAAGAAGACTCTAAGGAAGAAGCTAATTGATTCAAGAAGCACAAATTTGGTCGAAGGAATCAATAGCTAAAGTATGAGATAAGCACAAGTTTGAAGGTAACAAGTACAATTAAATACTCTTCAAGTTAATATAAACATGATTAGCATGTTTTGGACTTGACATTTAGCCTACGGGCCTAAACATGATAGCGTGTTCTAGACTATAGCTAGAGCTTATCATGTATGACTATTACTCTTGCTAGTCTTCACTCTGTATTAATAGCTTCATGATCATTGATATATGATAGTTTGGGATGCTTTACTATTTTATATTCCAGTTTATCTTACTTCTTGTATATTATTTACTGCCTGTGATTGTGATACCTAGGATTGCTTGACCTAGGATCGACTGTTGGCTTGTAGTACTAACCCCCATGTCTATACAGCTTATACATTATTTCGGAGTACTGGAGTACTTTGGTATACGTAGCTGGCCTGGTCCGTCCCAACTTGCCAGTATTCTGGTTCTGGGGCGTGACATAGGTTTTAGTGGTGGCCCATGCAGGTCTGATTTATCAGATATGTGGGGGTTACTGATGTTTAGATATCTTAGTCACAATTCTCCTTTATTAATATCCTTCGTGTTATTCTATATCTCTGATCTTTTGACCTGATATCTGCCTTGATCGTTGATCCTTCATGTTCTCTCGATTTAATCCTTATGTACTTTAACTTTTAAGGGCACTGTTCTTAATCCTTCGAACCATCTTGTTTGGGTTCTGTCGATGGCATGTCAGTAATCTTCTGTTAGGCCAGTTATAGAGGATCAGTCTCAGCATTTAGGGGTAGAGTTCAGGGTTGACCCGAGGGCGGAGGTGTCAGTTCAGCCTGATCAGCCAGCAGGGTCAGTCCTGCTAGAGTCCAGCTTCACCGACTACCCCGACAATCCAGCAATATATGGCTTAGGTACCGGTTCAGCAGCAGCAGGTTAGAGCAGCAGTTTCGAGACGTGGACAGGCAGAGTTTGGTATGTTAGAGCGAGTTTTGGTTGAGGGCGGTCATATTGTAAGTATTGTCCTATTCTGCTTACACTCTTATTTATCTCTTGGGTTACGCATATTAGACGAGTTTTTCGTCCCACTCTTCTGTCTTCGTATCTTGAGATCCATAATATTTATCACATGTCTCGACTACGAAGATACGTCCTGGGTAGATTCATGTCTTGGACTAAGTCATTGGTACCGACTTACTTTGAGACTTGACCCCTATCTATATTTGGGAGTCAGTGTATGCCAGCGAGGCGGGTCCCTATTCAAGTGACTCAGAAGACATATTTATTCGTATGCCTCCATACCTTCTCAATTGTGGTTGTGTTATTGCTTACGCATTTACTTATATTACTGTTGTCTTTTATCTTACATGCCATACTTTGTTTTGATTGACATGATTTTTCAGCTCTTTGGTTTGGTTTTCATGCTCGACTAGATTTAAGAAATTCCGCAGACGGAATTTATTTTTAAGTTGTGGAGAGTTGTGAGACTCGTCTCACAGTATCGGTATTTATATATGGATACGTATTTTGTAGTATATTTTGTATTTTCTTGGTTTTCGTAATGCTTTAAAAAAAATTTCTAACTTATAGATTTTCTTCTTGGCCGGCATACCGCCAGTATACCAGAGTATACTGACGACATACGTACCGTTCGGACAGATTTTCCACATTTTAGATATTTTCAATTTCAGATATTTTCATGAATAGTATTTCTGATATTTTCGTAAATAGTGTTTTGGATATTTTGGTGAATAGTATTTAGATATTTTCATGAATAGTGTAGATGTACCCTATTACCCAATGGATATTTGGTTTTGTTTGGATGGCCACGATTGACTTATATTTTGACATGGATCATGATCCAACGTCTAAGATTAATTTCCTCTTCTATATATACCATTTTACTTTCTCTATCTTCTCTCTTTTCATTCTCTTCACTGTCTCTTCATTTCTTCTTTCCTTCTCTCCCCCTTGGAGCTTGCCAAGAGCTTGGCCTTGAGGCCATGTGTGTGGTGTCTAATCCCCTTAGGAGGAGGAGTAGAAGATTAGGCTTGGAGCTTAACCTAGGCAAGTACATCTTGCCAAATTTTGAACAAAAATATTTTTGTTGTCATTTTATTTTCCTTGGTAGTAAATACTTAGAATTGTTCTAAACTCATTTTGTAAAATATGTTTTCCTTATGATTCTCGTATATATGTATGTTTTTAAAATTTGTTTAAGCAAGGTTTTGATTTTCTGTTAAACCCAATATTGACCTAGTAGAAAACTTGGTATCAAGAGTGATACTAGTGTTACCGTCATAGATCTTGGTCACATATACATATATAAGGTCCTCACCTAGTTTGTATACCATGGATTTTGCGTTTGGTGGATATCGGAACACGTTTCGGTATCCCGATGACCTATTTTTTGGAGTATTTTGAGGTACTAATCTGTCAAATCTTTGAATTTTTGAAATCTAATAGTTCCATGTTGTAGGAAATTCAATTCTATGTAATTTTGACTTTTGAAAATCTGAATTTCGATTTAAAACGAAGTTTTTATGGCCGAAACAGGTTTTGGCAAAAATCTGAATTTTGTTGTTGTTTAGAAAACTGGTATACCGACGGTATGCCGGTGTATACCGCCGGTATGCCAATTTTTTCACCAGAAACTTTCTGTCTTTAGGCCGATATACCGCCGGTATGCCGCAATATACCGCTGGTATGCCGTTTTATGCCGTTTTAGTCTGTTTTTGGCCGTTTTTGTCCGCTTTTGATATTTTCTTCGACTATAATGATTTCTTAACATGATAAGATGATCTTGCATAGTTAGAGAATGATTGTACACCCTATATACACTTGATACTAGCACATGTTCAATCATTTTTCTATGAAATGTACTAAGTTTTAATTATTCTTTCCCACATGCCATGATATGTCTTCTTGATAGATTCTTTCTTACAAGCTATGATAATTGTTGCCATGTCTTCTTTGCTTACATGATAGTGGCCCATCGTGGCATACTCTTCTTACATGTCTTCTTTGCTTACTAGATAGTGGTCCGTCGTGGCGCACTCATGATACATGTCCTTCTTTGCTTACATGATAGTAGCCTGTCATGGCGCACTCCCTATAGTGGCTCGCCGTAGCGCACTCCTAGCTTCCATTTTATTATATTTTCTTGTTGTAGCTTGTTATGGTGCACATTCTCGCTTTTTGTCCAGTCTTGCATGTCTCATGTCTAGGATGGATTCTGCGAAATGCCACACCCAGAATCCAACAAGAAAATGTTAAGGACTAAACAACTAGCTTGATTACTTAGATCATTGAGGATTTCCCAGTAACCTGTTGTCCCTTTGATCTTGGTCTTATATATATATACATGGGATTTGGAGCTATCTGTCATGATGAGCACACTTCCAGCGCACCGTCGAGTGTTGCACTGGGTACATTTGTCTCCTGGACGATGTACCCATTATTATATGTCTTAGTGGTACATTTGTCTCCCGGGTGATGTACCACTATTATAGGATACATTTGTCTCCTGGGCGATGTATCCACTATATACCATTGCTCCTTTGGCTTGGATCATTCAGGTAGCAGCAGACAGGTAATTGGACTTGGAATTCTCAAACTTTCATTTGTTAGTAATTAGGATTGTGACAACCCTAGTTAGCTAATGTATAAAATCGTACTTATTGCTTGGCTGTGACTATTGTATGGAGTTCAGTCTAGTCTAGTTTGTCTAGGCAGTATCCAGATTTATTTATTTTCAGTACATCTTTGTTTATGCTATACTTTTGCCGATAAATGATTAGATGCTAAAGTTCTGTTCAGGAGAAGGGTTACAACCCTGGTCCTTGTTTGGTTTACGGGTTGTAACTTGGGTTCCAAAATAGTTCTTTAGTCATCTAATCATTTGTTGTTCTATATAGACCTAACATACTCACATGTTCCAGTTACCTAACATGCTCATATGTTCTAGTTACTTAACATGCTCACATGTTCCAGTTACCTAACATGCTCACATGTTCTAGTTACCTAACATGCTCACATGCTCCAGTTATTTAACATGCTCACATGCTCCAATTATCTAACATGCTCATATGTCCCGTCTACTTAACATGCTCACATGTCTAGTTTATCTTTCATGTTCACATGCTTTCTTTTCCTTACATGTACACAGTTTACATTATGTCACATGTCCTTTACTTTATGCTACATGTTGCTTTACTTATTATCTTTCCTATTCTCGGGATAAGTGTATTGGTAGCGCACGAGTCTCGATTTGCTTTTACTTATTTTTGTCTCTATCTGTTGCTATGATTTGCATGTTGGTTTTAGTTTATAGTTTGGCTTCCTTTGTGGTACTTGCTATTGGGGGTCTGACCCCACTGGTTTTGTTTGGCCAGATCTGATAGAGGAGCCCGAAGGATCTTCCGTACCATCCACTCGTTGGTTATTACCCAGAGCACCAGAGTACCTTAGTGGATTTTCTATTTCATTCTTCCATTAGTTATGTACATTATTCTTTTGTGGCCTTTAGCCTCCGAGCACGTGTTTAGCTCGTATTTTGGACTTGACATTTAGCCTACGGGACTAAACATGATTAGTGTGTTCTAGACTATAGTTAGAGCTTATCATGTATGACTATTACTCTTGCTAGTCTTCACTCTGTATTACTAGCTTCATGATTATTGATATATGATAGTTTGGGGCGCTTTACTATTTTATATTCCAGTTTATATTACTTCTTGTATATTGTTTACTGCCTGTGATTGAGATACCTAGGATTGCTTGACCTAGGATCGACTGTTGGCTTGTAGTAGTAACCCCCATGTCTATACAGCTTATACGTTATTTCGGAGTACTGGAGTACTTTGGTATACGTAGCTGGCCTGGTCCGTCCCTACTTGCCAGTATTCTGGTTCTAGGACGTGACAGGGAAAAACATAGATTCGAAAGTGAGCAGCGTATGGAAGAAGTGGAAGTATCGAAACATTTTTTAAGAGTAGTTTCGTGGGTGTTTTCAATAAATTAGAAGAAAGGGCAAAGAGGTCATTCGGAACCCCTTCATATATTTTGGGCTATTTTTGGGCACGCGATGAAATGTTATTATACGGTGGGTTTTTCATAAAAAATTTTCATTTTTTGGGCATTTCATAAATTTTTCCATTGTTGTTGAAATACGTCTCATATACAGCCTTAAGTGCCCCTTTTGTGATTAATTGACTTCACGTGGATAAGTAAGCAATCAGCCATTAAGAAGGCCCATGAGTTTTTTTTAAACTCACCTGTTGCTTAAAGCATTCAGATTTTATCGTTGGATCTAAACGATATTATATGCACTTCAAATGGTTTAGATGAGATTGGTTAAAGTACTGGTTGTAGTTTTTTTAAAAAAAATTTAATTGTTTTACTACCCACTAGTATTTATTTAAATGGTTTAAAGGAGTTTCGTTCCTTTTGAGTTACGATGTTCTCAATTAGTACTTCTGATCCTTTGAATTTGGAACCTTATTATTTATGGTGGTGGAATTCTGAATCTTTTGTTATAAGGTGATCTATTTTCATATGTTCTTTCTGAAGAAATTATATAATATGAAAGAGCATTTATGTCACGCTCCAATTTCGAAGAATTGACAGTCGTCCCCTGGACATGATTTCTTGTGAACCTAGGTTGCGATCGCACAAGGCATAGTCATAAGATTATCCGAAACACAACATCTAAGAGAAAAAGAAATTGTATAATACATTAAGACAGAAAATTTTTGTATTTTATTGATAATAGACATCATTTTACAAGACTATTACAATCATACTGCGTGGGCTTACAACATTACTCGATTACAAAATAAACGCTGATGAGATAGTCATTCCATACATTACATCCCTTAATTTATAACAAAAGTATGCCAGCCACCTGGGATGAAGGAAAATCAAGACATCTTCTTGGACTGTTTGCAGAGTGTCTTCAAAATTGTGCAGTGAGAGTCTTTGACGCCGGGTCAAAGCTTCAAAATGCTAACGTCGCCTTGGTTAGTTGGCGTGCCCCTCCTGATTTGTAGCACCTGCAGAGAGCGAGGGTCAGTACGATCATATGTACTGACGAGTGGCTAATCTAAAACCCAGGCTCTCATTTGTTCAAGCAGTTTTATAAAACATGTTAGCTACTTTGGGATCTTTCTAAGCATCCAGATCGATTTGTCTGTTAACATGTTAAGAGGCAAGCATTCGATAGGCAATATAACATAACAACGATAAATCTTACCCACGACAGAACATGCTGCACGAGGGTCAGTCTGGGAATTCTGCCACAATGTCGGTCTAACCCGCATTTGCACCATCCTATTGCATGTCTCGAACGGTTGCCAAATAGCCTTCACATCCGAAATGCAGCATCCTTCGAGCAAATATCGTCGAGATCACCATGCAGGTCGGCGATGCCTCACCACACGAATAGTAGAGTTCTAGCACTCCGGGTATATAGAAAGTGACCATCTTTCTGCACAGTCGATGGTGGCATTGCAAGCGCTGAGCCAATACATTTCCAGTATTATGTCGTAGTCCGTAATATCAAGAAATATCACATCAAGATACACCCGTTTACCTCCGATACAGATGATTTTGTCTCTGCAACCTAAGTGTGCAAGTAGTGATGTGCCCGACGGTACACTTATACTACGATCGAGGCCTAGCGGTGTCGATGGCATGGTACCCGAAGTTGTTGCATTTATTGCAGCAAGTGCCTGGGTTCCGCCTTTGGTATCCTCCCTGGTGGCCATTGTTTGGACGCTTATGCGTATTGTTACCTCCTACGTTGCCATGGCGCTTGTGATTATAAGTATGCACATCACCGGTAATAACTGGAAGGTATTAAGGCTCGAAGCAGAGTGCGTGATTGAGCTATTCGCCCATTGTTTGGTACTTTGGGATGGTCGCTGAGCAAAAATGGAAGGCCTCAGGCCCACTTCGAATCTTCGTGCTTGACTCGCCGTCGTTGGCAGATAGACCCCCAATAAATCGGGCCAGTATGTTGAATTCTGCAACATATTAACGTACTGTCATATTTTCTTACTTCAGCTGCATGAAATCATTTTCTTTTGCCTGATTGATCATCGCTAGCAGATACTCGACTTCGAAGGCTATCACGCCCCTGAACTAGAATACTGGAGAGCGGGGGACAGACACAGCCAGCTACGTATATAGAAGTGTATTCCACCTCGATATACGGTCATGGCTGTCTAGATGTGTGAGGGTTTATCTACAAGCCATCAGTCTCTTATGGTCAAGAACAAGCCTAGTGTCTCAATCTCAAGCACGTAATAATAATTACAAGATGTTAGACCATCAGATATTCAATAGTAAGACGTCCCCCTATATTTCATATACAGATGATCATGAAGCTAGTCGTACAAAATGTGAGGACTAGCAAGAGTTTCAGTCATACATGATCAACCCTAGGATTTGTCAATTATGTTACAGCCCTTAGGCAGACAAGAAATAAAAGTATTCAACATAAGCTAACACTTGTTCGGCGGCTAAACGCCTCAAAAGAATAATTTATAATAGAGTGAGAGAGCAAAATAAAACACAATCGTTGCCAGGGTTACGTCTAGCGTTCACCATCTGGCTGGAAGATTGGAAGATCCTCGGGTGCTGCACCAAAATCTGGCCATACAAAACCAGCTGAGTCAGACCCCAGAAGAGCAAGTGCCACAAGGGAGGCTTCACTTAAGAACTAAAACCAGCATATTAGCACATGAGACATAAATGATAACATAGGACATGAGTTAGGAAAAACAAGGTGATAAACGATAAGACAACTAAGGGACTATTCCGGTAACCAAGTTACAACCGTTAAACCAAATAAGGATCGGGGTTGTAACCCTTCACCTGAACGGAGCTTAGTCTCTCCAACCAATTATCGACAAGAGGAAAGCATAAGCAATGATGTCCCGAGATAACCATGTACTGGATCTAAAAAAGACTAGACAAGATTGGACTCCATCCAACATTCACGACCAAGCAATAAGTACGGCTTGATACTTTAACTAACTAGGGTTATCACAAGCCTAGTTACTAGCAAGATACAATGAGATATTCCTACAGCCACAAGCCCTGCAGACTATCTAGGTTATCCAGACACAACTGCAAGAGTTATCAAGAATTATTAGGTGACTTGGTAAGCAACACATGACAGTGTGCATAGTACTTGTTTCAAGAAGTGCCACACGTGACAGTGGACTGAAAATGTGCCCTACTCGACGGCAGGCTACAAGTCCACAAGGAAGGCGCCCAGATAACGGGATTGCTTATAACCGAAATATCTCTACCTATATGAGCTACTTGATTTATCTAATCATTACCCTATCCAGATTCAGTCTGAATTCCTGACCGTGGTACTCAGGAATCCATATCCTAGATATGATACAAGACGAGACTTGTAGCTTGTACAGACATAATCAAGAGAAATCACCCACGGTGTCAAGACGAGAGTTACTTGTTACTTGTCAGGAGTATGCCTCGACAGGCCACTATCAAGCTTATCATGTTATGCCAGGTTTACTTATTACTTGTCAGGAGTGCGCCTCGACGGGCCACTATCAAGAATTTCATGTTAGGTTCTTGTTATCATGTCGTGTTCATGTATCATGTCATGCTCATGGCTAAGCTAATACAAGATATACCCAAGATTCACAATCCTCAAATAGGGTAGTCGCAAGTTAGGCTGAGTACAGAATGTAAACAATATAAACATAAAACTACGTACTAAAGATGAACATACAGGGCCTAAGGCATGCTGTCAAGCCTCATGCGGCCAAGCATGCAGTCTGCATGACTTCATGCGGCCAAAGCTTCATACGGCAAGCAATGAAATCCGTCGGACTTCATACGGTTAAAGCTCATGCGGCCAAGGCAGCACTGCCGCAGGACTTCATGCGGCAAGACTTCATACGGCCAAGGCTCATATGGCCAAGCCAACACTACCGTAAGGCTACATGCGGTAAGACTTCAAGCGGCCAAGGCAACACTGCCGCAGGACTGCATGCGGTCAGGGGTCATGCGGCCAAGGCAATGAAGTCCGCAGGACTTCATGCGGCCAAAGCTCATGCAGCCAAGATATGCGGCCCGTATGATTTTATGCGGCAAGCCTTCATGCTGTCAAGGCTTATGCGGCCAAGGCAACACTGCTCATCTTCTCTAAAATTCGAGAAGATGAACCATGAAAATCATGGCTTCCAAGCTCCGTCCAACCTCCGATTTAAGTCAGAAATCGGACTTCCATAGGTCAAAATGGGGTAAAATAAAATTCTTCACAACATGGAACAACTAGATTTTGAAAACAAACAAGTTTGATAGATCAAAACCAAGAAAAACCAAAAATAACATAAACTTAGATCTACAAGAAAATATCCACCAAATCGAAAAATGCTAAGTCCTAAAGTGTCTTGAAACCGTGTAAGAAAGAAAATGGAACAAATAAAAATGAGTTCTCTCATGAAGCAAGCTAGCACTTGCCTAGGGTTTCTTGGTAGGTGGAGAGAGTTAAGAGGAAGAAGAAGAATTAAATGAAGAGTAAAAGAAGAGAGAGAAAGAAATCGGTTAATAAAGGAAGGGGGTTCACCATGATAACCCAACCAAAATAAACCAAGCTAAACCAAAATAAACCAAGCTCAGTCTTGACCAACCAAGACTAGGCTAGCAGGTCAAGTCCAAATATGGGTCAAAATTCGTATACGTACTCTTGAAATACGTACAACAAAAAACGGGAGTGACAACTCTACCCACCTTAAAAGAATTCTGTCCTCGAAATTTAATCAAGAGGCTAGAGTTGTCGGAGCAAGCTATGCTAAAGCACTAGCAATTATGCAACTAGCAACCAATCAAACAATCATTCATACAAGCAAGGAATAAAAGCATAAGGTATAAGGAAGACATTATACCTTATGAGTCAAACAAGTGTGGATATTGCAATCGGATATCATCTTCATGCTCCCACATTGACTCACCTAAAGAGTGATGACCCCAAGCATAACGGACTAAACTAACAGTCTTGTTCTTGAGTATCTTCTCTCTTCGGTCCAATATGGATACGGGCCTTTCCTCATACGAAAGGTTGGTTCCAACAACCACTTCCGAATGATCAAGGACATGGCTCGAATCCGGGATATACCGTTATAATTAGGATACATGAAGTACGTTATGTACCTCACATAATGATGGTGGAAGAACGAGACGATAGGACACATCACCTACTCGTTCAAGGATATCGAACGGCCCTATATACCTAGGACTAAGCTTTACTCGCATGTCGAATCGAATGACGCCACGGGTAGGCGAGATCCTAAGGAATACGTGGTTGCCGACTAAAAACTCAAGGGGACGCCGATGAGAATCGGCCCAATGGTGCTGGCGATCTTGGGCAACTCGAAGATGATCTCGGACTTGTCTGACCACCTCGATAGTCTGCATAACCATCTCTGTACCAAGCATCTGCCTCTCATCTATATCATCCCAGGCTAACGGGGATCTGTACTTTCTGCCATACAGTGCTTTAAAGGATGCCATCTGGATGCTAGCCTAGAAACTATTATTATAAGAGAACACCACTAGGTGCAAGTGATCTTCCCACGAACCACCAAAGTTCAGCGTACAAGATCACAACATATCTTCAAGAGTCTGAATCGGGCGCTCTGACTGACCATCTGTCTACGGATGATATGCTGAACTAAACTTGCGACAAGTTCCCAAACTCTCTTGAAGACTCCGCCAAAAGTGTGTCTGATATATTCTAACTGGCACTCCATGCAATCTGAAAAATCTGTCTGAGGTACATCTCTACTAGCTAATCCATCGACTGACCAACTCTGAATGGGAGAAAATGAGCTACCTTCGTGAGACGATCGACGATAACCCATATAGTATCCCTGCCAGCCGGGGATTTAGGTAACCCAGTTACAAAGTCCATGGTAATGTGCTCCCATTTCTATTCTGGGATCGATAAAGTTTGAAGAAGTCCGGCTGGTCTCTGTTGTTTAGCCTTAACTTGTTGGCAAACTAAACATCGGGAGACAAACCGGACTATCTCCATCTTCATGCAATTCCATCAGAAACGCTGATGGATATCACGATATATTTTTGTACCGCCGGGATGAATCGAATACTGTGAACTGTGAGCCGCTGCCATGATCTCCTGTCTGATATCACCATTGGGTACACAAAAATGCCTCCCATGTCAAAGAGTACCATCTTCATGAAGACATAACTCTGGTCTTCGTCCAGTTTCACACTATGCTCTAAGCAGCTAAAGCTTAGAATCCGCTGATTGTGCCATCTTGATTCTCTCAACTATACTGGACTGAACTTGCATGCGGCCATCAATGTCACATTGGTAGGGAGAACTATCTCTATCCCCATATTCTGAAGGTCTGTTACTAACTCTGGTTGCGATGTTAGGAAATAAACTCCAGCTCTTCTGTTCAATGCATCTGCTACTACGTTGGCCTTTCTGGGATGATACTGCAGGTTAATGTTGTAATCTACAAGTAGCTCTAGCCATCTTCGCTGACGCATATTGAGATTCTTTTGGGTAAAGACATACTTAAGACTCTTGTGGTCGGTAAAAATCTCTACCCGATCTCCGTATAAATAATGCCTCCAAAGCTTTAATAAAAAAACTACTTCTGCTAACTCCAAGTTATGGGTAGGATAATTCCTCTCATGGTTACGAAGCTGACGTGACGCATAAGCTACTACCTTACCATGTTGTATTAATACGCATCACAATCCTCTGCCTGAAGTATCACAATAAACTGAAATCCTCTAGTCCCATCTGGAAGCATGAGAATGGGGGCCGTCATCAATCATTGCTTCAACTTCTCAAACAAACTCTGAAACTCTGCTATCCAAGCAAACTGTACATCCTTACGGGTCAACTGAGTCAAGGGCGATGAAATCCTAGCAAAGTCTGATACGAATCGCCGATAATAGCCCGCCAATCCTAGAAAACTGCGAACCTCTATAAAGGTGATAGAAATTGGCCATGACTCTATAGCCACTATCTTCTGGGGGTCAACTTCTACTCCACCTCTGGTGATGATATGACCTAAGTACAAAATACGATCAAGCCAAAACTCGCACCTACTGAACTTCGCATACAACTGGTGCTCCTGAGAATCTGAAGAACTACACGGAGATGTTGCTCATGCTCCGCTTACTCCTACTATAGACCAAGATGTCATCTATAAATACTATCATAAACTGATCCAAATAAGGCATGAAGATCCGATTCATGAGGTCCATGAATACGGCTGGCATATTGGTCACTCCAAATGTCCATACTAGATTTGAATGTTGTCTTCAGGATGTCTTGCTCTATGACTTTGATCTGATGGTATCCTGACCGCAAGTCAATCTTCGAGAATACTGCTGCTCCTCTGAGTCGGTCAAACAAATCATCTATCCTTGGTAGAGGATATCTGTTCTTGATCGTTACAGAGTTCAAGGTACGATAATTAACACATAATCTGGACGTACCATCCTTCTTTTTCATAAGAAGCATCAGGGCTTCCCAAGGCGATCCACTAGCATGAATGAATCCCTTGGTTCTGAGTTCTTCAATCATCTTGTACAAAATCTCTAACTCCGAAGGTGCCATCCTGTAGACTCTCTCTGATACCGGTGCCATCCCTGGAATCAAGTCGATGGTGAACACTATCTCTCTCTCTGGAGGCATGCCTGGAAGCTCTTCGAAAAATACATCATAAAATTCTTCTACTACTCTGGAAAACTGAACTGCCTCTGCTACTGCCATCTGCAAGACTGGGGGAGAAGGTTCTACTTCGCCCCTGAAAAATGAAAACTTTACTTCGTCTGGAATATCAAAAATAATCCTGCCAACATGGCAGTCTATTCTTGCGTATTGATCCTTCAACCAATCCATTCCTAGAACCATATCATAGTCGGCCATCAGAAATTCTATCAATCTAGCAGAAAACTCTCTACCGCTAACTACGATTCGACACGAGAAAAACACTATATCTTCTTCCACAAGATCGTTACCAGTAAGTATATTGAGCCTTACTGATAATGACTCAGGCTCCAGTCCTATCCGTGTAGCAAATGGTGCAGACATAAATAAATGTGATACACCCGAATCAAATAATACTGATGCTGGAAAAGAGTTGACGAGAATGGTACCTGCCACCACCTCACCTGAAGCTAACTCTTCCTCTACGGTCAGAACCATAGACTAATATTGCCCTCTGGGTGCTGGTCCCTCTGCTGGAAACCTCTCTGCTGGTTCTGCATCTGAGCATGGGTCTGGACATACTGTTGGGGTCTCTGCAGCTGGAAGGCTTGTGCCTGAGGCGACAATGGCCTCGGAGGCTGGTACTGCTGCTGCTGCTGCTGCACTGGTGCTGGGGCTGGTCCCCTAATCAATGGACTAGTTAGGTTCAACGATGATGAACTGGCTCTATTCGGGCAGAACCCTATCATGTGGTCCGGTGCCCCACAAGCCAAGCACAATTCCTGTGCTCTACGACACTCCGATATAACATGTCCTGGATTCCCACAATGAGCATAGCCCATTAAGGAAGACTGCCTCCACTTCTGTTGCTGAGGGTACGTCAGTGTTGAATGCTGAACCGACATAACTGAATTCGCCCTTCGGGGAACTCCAATCGACAAAGCCCTAGCTGCCGGGGCTGGTGCCGAGGACAGACTCATCTGCCCATGGGATCTCTTCCTCCTTCCTGTTCGGTCTATGATCCTCTACGAGGTATACTCGTGCCACCTAGCTTCCCTCAAGACAGCATCAAAATTTCGATGCTTGAACTGCTCTACAGCTAGAATAATTTCTAGGTAGAGTCCCTGCTGAAATTGCTGCGCTCGATCTAACTCGGTTGCCACCAAGGTGGAAGCAAACCGACTCAGTCTTGAAAACTCGGCCGCATATCCATCTACCGTCCTGCTCATATGCTTCAAATTGGTGAACCTCGTCTGTAGGTCATACCGAGCTACAGCATCGAAGTACTTGGTCTGAAACTTATCGTTGAATGTCCCCCAAGGGATAAGCGTCGCCAATCAAACTGCTAACATCGCCCACCAGGTACGGGCTAAGTCCAATAACTGTAGGCACACTACAGCCACCTTCTCTTCCTCTGGAGTCCTTACTGCCTCAAGGATAACCTCTATGTCCTGAAGCCAAGCATCGACGGCAATAACATCTTTACTGCCATCAAAGAAGGGAGGGTTCAAGTGCTTGAAATTGTTGGCTGCACTGTTACCTTGGTAACCCACTCTACCCATAGCATCTTGTACTGTCTGGTGCAGGGCATCACCCCAACGATCTTGAGAGGCGAGCAATTCCCGGATGAGTCCTACTAAGACTCTATTGTCAGGCTCTGCAGGCTGAGCTGGCTGAACTGGTGGCTCTGGATCCCTGGAAGGCATAACTCGGGAGGCTTCTCCTGAGAGCTGGGCTTGGTCTCCTTGTTGAGGTTGGTTCATGGGTGATTCTCCTTCCGGCTGATCGACAGGACCAGGAGCAACGCCACTGAAGAAAATGACATGGGGAACATTAAGGAAGGACCAAGATAGATCAAGGATATAAGCATGTGACTAGGCCAAGATTTCAGAAAGATTAGAAGACACGATTAGAGATCAAAGGTGAGTGCTAATTGAGACATCTATCCGGTAAAACCCTCACATATCTTGATTTAAAAGACCTGCATGGGCTACCACTAAAACCGTGTCACGCCTCTGAACCAGAATACTGGAGAGCGGGGGACAGATACAGCCATCTACCTATATAGAAGTGTATTCCACCTCGATATATGGTCACGACTGTCTAGATGTATGAGGGTTTATCTACAAGCCATCAGTCTCTTATAGTCAAGAACAAGCCTAGCATCTCAATCTCAAGCAAGTAATAATAATTACAAGATGTTAGATCATCAGATATTCAATAGTAAGGCGTCCCCTCTATTTTATATACAGATGATCATGAAGCTAGTCGTACAAAATGTGAGGACTAGCAAGAGTTTCAGTCATACATGATCAACCCTAGGATTTGTCAATCATGTTACAGTCCTTAGACAGACAAGAAATAAAAGTATTCAACATGAGCTAACACTTGCTCGGCGGCTAAATACCTCAAAAGAATAATTTACAATAGAGTGAGAGAGCAAAATAAAACCCACTCGTTGTCAGGGTTACGTCTAGTGTTCACCATCTGGCTGAAAGACTGGAAGATCCTCGGGTGCTGCTCCGAACTCTCGCCATACAAAACCAGCTGGGTCAGACCCCAGAAGAGCAAGTGCCATAAGGGAGGCTTCACTTAAGAACTATAACTAGTATATTAGCACATGAGACATAAATGATAACTTAGGACATGAGTTAGAAAAAACAAGGTGATAAACGATAAGACAACTAAGGGACTATTCCGGTAACCAAGTTACAACCCTTAAACCAAACAAGGACCGGAGTTGTAACCCTTCACCTGAACATAGCTTAGTCTCCAACCAATTATCGACAAGAGTAAAGCATAAGCAAGCATGTCCCAAGATAACCATGTACTGGATCTAAACAAGACTAGACAAGATTGGACTCCATCCAACATTCACGGCCAAGCAATAAGTACGGCTTGATACTTTAACTAACTATGGTTATCACAAGCCTAGTTACTAGCATGATACAATAAGATATTCCTACGACCACAAACCATGCAGACTATCCAGGTTATCCAAACACAAGTGCAAGAGTTATAAAGAATTATTAGGTAACTTGGAGTGTAACAAATGACAGTGTGCATAGTACTTGTTTTAAGAAGTACCACACATGACAGTGGGCTGAAAATGTGCCCTACTCGATGACAGGCTACAAGTCCACAAGGAAGGCGCCCAGATAATGGGATTGCTTGTAGCCAAAATTTCTCTATCTATATGAGCTACATAATTTATCTAATTATTACCCTAGCCAGATTCAGTCTGAATTCCTGACCGTGGAACTTAGGAATCCATGTCCTAGACATGATGCAAGACGAGACTTGTAGCTTGTACAGACAAAATCAAGAGAAATCACCCACGGTGTCAAGACGAGAGTTACTTGTTACTTGTTACATGTCAGGAGTGTGCCTCGACGGGCCACTATCAAACTTATCATGCTATGTCAGGTTTACTTGTTACTTGTCAGGAGTGCGCCTCGATGGGCCACTACCAAGAATTTTATTGCAGGTTCGTGTTGTCATGTCGTGTTCATGGATCATGTCGTACTCATGGCTAAGCTAATACAAGATATGCCCAAGATTCACGATCATCAAATCGGGTAGTCGCAAGTTAGGCTGAGTACAAAATGTAAAAAATTTAAACATAAAACTACGTACTAAATATGAACATGTAGGGGCTAGGGCATGCGGTCAAGCCTCATGCGGCCAAGTATGTAGTCCGCATGATTTCATACGGCCAAAGCTTCATGCGACAAGCAATGAAGTCCACAGGACTTCATGCGGTCAAAGCTCATGCGGCCAAGGCAGCACTGTCGTAGGACTTCATGCGGCAAGACTTCATGCGGCCAAGACAACACTGCCGCTGGACTGTATGCGGCAAGACTTCATGCGGCCAAGGCTCATGCGCCAAGACAACACTGCCACAGGACTGCATGCGGCCAGGTGTCATGCGGCCAAGGCAATGAAGTTCGTAGACTTTATGCGGCTAAGATATGTGGCCCACATGATTTCAAGCGATAAGACTTCATGCGGCCAAGGCAACACTGCTCATCTTCTCTAAAATCTGAGAAGATGAGCCATGGAAATCATGGCTTCCAAGCTCCGTCCAACCTCCGATTTAAGTCAGAAATCGGACTTCTATAGGTCAAAATGGGGTAGAACAAAATTCTCTACAACATGAAACAACTAGATTTTGAAAACAAATAAGTTTGATAGATCAAAACCAAGGAAAACCAAAAATAACATAAACTTAGATCTACAAGAAGATATGCATCAAATCGAAAAATGCTAAGTTCTAAAGTGTCTTGAAATCGTGTAAGAAAGAAAATTGAACAAATAAAAATGAGCTCTCTCATGAAGCACGCTAGCACTTGCCTAGGATTTCTTGGTAGGTGGAGAGAGTTTAGAGGAGGAAGAAGAAGAAGTAAATGAAGAGTAAAGGAAGAGAGAGAAAGAAATTAGTTTATAAAGGAATAGGGGTTCACCATGATAACCCAACCAAAATAAACCAAGCTAAACAAAAATAAACCAAGCCTACTATTGACCAATCAAGACTAGGCTAGCAGGTTAAGTCCAAATACGGGTCAAAATCCGTATACGTATATTAGAAATACGTACAACGAAAAATGGGAGTGACAACTCTACCCACCTTAAAAGAATTTCATCCTCGAAATTTAATCAAGAGACTAGAGATGTCGGGGCAAGCTATGCTAAAGCACAAGCAATTCTACGACTAGTAACCAATCAAGAAATCATTCATACAAGCAAGGAATAAATGCATAAGGAAGACAATATACCTTATGAGCCGAACAGGTGTGGATATCGCGATCGAATATCATCCTCACGCTTCCACGTTGACTCACCTAAAGAGTGATGACCCCAAGCAACACGGACTAAACTAATAGTCTTGTTCTTGAGTACCTTCTCTCTTCGGTCCAATATGGATACGGGCCTTTCCTCATACGAAAGGTTGGTTCCAACAACCAATTCTGAATGATCAAGGATGTGGCTCAGATTTGGAATATACCATCATAATTGGGAGATATGGAATACGTCATGTACCTCACATAACGACGACGGAAGAGCGAGACGATAAGATACATCACCTACTCGCTCAAGGATATCGAACGACCCTATATACCTAGGACTAAGCTTTTTCCACACGCCGAATCGAATAACGCCACGGGTAGGCGAGATCCTAAGGAATACGTGGTCTCCGACTGAAAATTCAAGGGGACGTCGAAGAGAATCGGCCCAATGGCACTGGCGATCTTGGATAACTTGAAGATTATCTCTGACTTGTCTGACCACCTCAATAGTCAGCATAACCATCTCTGGACCAAGCATCTGCCTTCCACCTATATCATCCCAGGCTAACGGGGATCTGTACTTCCTGTCATACATTGCTTCAAAGGGTGCCATCTGGATGCTAGTCAGAAAACTGTTATTATAAGAGAACTCCACTAGGTGCAAGTGATCTTCCTACGAACCACTAAAGTCCAGTGTACAAGATTGCAACATATCTTCAAGAGTCTGAATCGTGCTCTCTGACTGACCATCTGTCTGCGGATGATATGCTGAACTGAACTTGCGTCAAGTCCCCAAACTCTCTTAAAGACTATGCCAAAAGTGCGATATAAATCTTGAATCTCTGTCTGATATGATACTAAATGGCACTCCATGCAATCTAACAATCTGCCTGAGGTACATCTCTGCTAGCTGATCTGTCGACTAACCAACTCTGAATGGGAGAAAATAAGCTACCTTCGTGAGACGATCGACGATAACCCATATAGCATCCCTACCAGCTAGGGATTTAGGTAACCCAGTTACAAAGTCCATAGTAATGTGCTCTCATTTCCATTCTAGGATCTATAATGGTTAAAGAAGTCTGGCTGGTCTCTGATGTTTAGACTTAACTTGTTGGCAAACTAAACATCGGAAGACAAACCGGTCTATCTCCGTCATCAATCTTTGCTTCAACTTCTCAAACAAACTCTGACACTCTGTTATCCAAGCAAACTGCACATCCTTACTGGTCAACTGAGTCAATGGCGTTGAAATTCTAGCAAAGTCTGATACAAATTGCCGGTAATAGCCCGCCAATCCTAGAAAACTGCGAACCTCTGTGACGGTGCTGGGAACTGGCCATGACTCTATAGCCACTGTCTTCTGGGGGTCAACTTCCACTCTACCTCTGGTGATGATATGACCTAAGTTCGAAATACGATCAAGCCAAAACTCGTACTTACTGAACTTCACATACAACTGGTGCTTTCTGAGAATCTGAAGAACTACACGGAGATGTTGCTCATGCTCCGCCTCACTCCTGCTATAGACCAAGATGTCGTCTATAAACAATATCACAAAGTGATCCAAATAAGACATGAAGATTCGATTCATGAGGTCTATGAATACGGCTGGCACATTGGTCGCTCTAAATGGCATAACAAGGAACTCCTAATGTCCATACCTAGGTCTGAATGATGTCCTCAGGATGTCTTGCTCTCTCACTTTGATCTGATGGTATCCTGACCGCAAGTCAATCTTCGAGAATACTATCGCTCCTCTGAGTTGGTCAAACTAATCATCTATCCTTGGTAGAGGATATCTGTTCTTGATCGTTACAGAGTTCAAGGTACGATAATCAACACATAACCTGGACATACCATTCTTCTATTTCACAAGAAGCATCGGGGCTCCCCAAGGCGATCCACTAGCATGAATGAATCCCTTGGTTCTGAGTTCTTCAACCATCTTATACAAAATTTCTAACTCTGAAAGTGCCATCCTGTAGACTCTTTCTAATACCGGTACCGTCCCTAGAATCAAGTCGATGGTGAACTCTATCTCTCTCTCTGGGGGCATGCCTGGAAGCTCTTCGGGAAATACATCAGGAAATTCTTCTACTACTCTGGAAAACTGAACTACCTGTGTTGCTACCATCTGCAAGACTGGAGGAGAAGGTTCTACTTCGCCCCTGGAAAATAAAAATACTGCTTCGCCTGGAATACCAAAAATAATCCTGTCAACATGGTAGTCTATTCTTGCGTATTGATCCTTCAACCAATCCATTCCTAGAACAACATCATAGTCGACTATCGAAAATTTTATCAATCTAGCGAAAAACTCTCTACCGCTAACTACAATTCGATACGAGGAAACCACTCTATCTACTCCCATAAGACCGTTACCAGTAAGTATATTGAGCCTTACTGATAATGACTCGGGATCCAGTCATATCCGTGTAGTGAATCGTGCAGACATAAATGAATATGATGCACCCGAATCAAATAATACTAATACTGGAAAAGAGTTGACGAGAATGGTACCTGCCACCACCTCACCTGAAGCTAACTCTTCCTCCACGGTCAGAACCATAGCCTAACCTTGCCCTCTGGGTGCTGGTCCCCTCTGCTAGAAACCTCTTTACTGGTTCTGTATCTGAGCTTGGGTTTGGGCATACTGCTGTGGTCTCTGCTGCTGGAAGGCTTGTGCCTGAGGCGGCAATAGCCTCGGAGGCTGGTACTGCTACCAGAGAAGGGAAGTATGAAATACCTTCTTGAAGTTGGTGATATCGAAGGTGTTATTCTCCAGCGGTACGAGCTGAGGCGAAGGCTCCCTGGGTGTGACTTCAGTGGGTCGTGTCATAGGTTTGACATTACGAGTTACAAAATTCCTATTGCTCACGACTGTTTGTACTAACTGCCGTAGCATTGCAAGTTCTCGTTGCTGTATCTTGAACTACGCTTCGAACCGGGCTTCATATTGGGCCTGTCGCCTTTCGGACTGCAGGCACAACCTTTTGCTTTCTTGTTGGAATATTGTGGCCTGTCTCTGCTGCATTTCAAGCATATGCAACATCCGCTCCATAGGATTGCCGAAAAGCCTGACTTCGAAAGGCATCCTCCCCATCGGGTTGACGGAAGGCTCGGCTTCGGAACTACTCGAACCGCTAGAAGTGCTTATCTCGTCCTCTGCCGGAGGTTCCACAACTTCTGGGATAGAAGACAACTCTCGTTAGTTTCAAAAAATGTCATGGGTTCACCATATGCAACAACTCATCTCTTCGATACGGGATCAACGGTTCGAGATTGGAGACTCGAGACTATAGGCCAAGGACATGAAGTTGTGCTCTGATATCATTTATATCATGTCCAGACACCAAAGAATTGATAGTCATCCCCGGGCGTGATTTTGTGCGAACCTAGTTTACGATCGTACAAGGCATAGTCATAAGGTTATCCGAAACACAACATCTAAGATAGTACGCAGAGAAATTGAACAACACATTAAGACAGAGAAATTTTGTATTTTATTGATAATAGACATCATTTTACAAGACTCTATTACAATCATGTTGCGCAGGCTTACAACACAACTCGATTACAAAATGAACGTCGATGAGATATTTGTTCTATACATTACATCCCTTAATTTACAACAAAAGTATGCCAGCCACCTAGGATGGAAGGAAGTCGACACATCTTCTTGGACTGTTTGCAGAGAGTCTTCAAAAATTGTGCAGCGAGAGTCTTCGACGCACGATTGAAGCTTCTAAATGTGAACGTCGCCTTGGTTAGTTGGCGCGCCCCTCCTGATTTGTAGCACCTACAGAGAGCGAGGGTCAGTACAATCACATGTACTGGCAAGTGGCTAATTTAAAATCCAGGTTCTCATTTGTTCAAGCAGTTTTATAAAACATGTTAGCTACTTTGTGATCTTTCTAACCATCCTGATCGATTTGCATGTTGAAATGTTAAGAGGCAAGCATTCGATAGGCAATATAACATAACTACGATAAATCTTACTTACGGTAGAGTGTGCCGTTAATTGCAGCGTAACTTACCGTATTTCTTCCCTGTCATATTTATAACAAAAGCTTGTAAACAATGTACAAGTAGGTTCGCTAGCAATTCAAGCCATCCTGGATGTATAGCTTGGTCGAGTCGGCGACCCTTTTAGCGCGGGTAACTAGCCCCGCTGAATGTTTCGAATGACCTGTGCTAACATCCAACACAGCTATCTTGCATTCCTCCTAGGCTAAAACGGTCTCGTGGCCCTGGGTTGCCGTTCGAGGAAGCGAAACGTTGTGCACAAATTGTCCATAACCGTACTAGACTAAAATTAATTATTCAAGCATGGTCTATGAAATCCGTGAGAGTTAGCCAGTTTTTAATGTTTGCTGCCTTATCGTTGTAAAATTCGTTAATCAATTCAGTCTATCATTTTGCACAGATCTATAGTAAACATGACATAAGCAAGTAAGCATCAGTTTAATATTATAGCGGTTCTATTGCAAGTGTTCATGAAGAATTGTGCCACAATTCTTTGATTTTATACTATGAATACAAGCATGCATTCTGTGTTTCATGTTTGATTTAAAACCAGAGGGTCGAAGGGAAGGAGGGCAGCCACTCACCTTAGTCTTACTTAAGGTGAGGGACAGGTTGGCCGCGCTTAGACATCGCCCACGCGATCACCTGCAATCGCACAAGCAACTGCTTAGAACACTGTGCCATTCAAAGAGTTCGATACGAATGTGAAGTTCGAAAATGCAAGCCATGGAAACCATTAATAAAAATTCACGAAAATGCATTCAGAAAAACTGAAGCCAAAGAGCAAGTACGGCATGAAAAGCAGAGCAACGGGAGGTCTCTTCCGACTCAGCCGTAGAGTCTATCCTAGAGGCACAACCCGCTGAATATAGGACTTGATTACATAGAAGCCTTTCCATAACAAAAAAATGATCTTAATTCAATCGTTTATGTTTGACTGATTCAATTGATCCCGATCTATCGGTTCTGACTGAATCGGTAGTGACAGTGTCCCGATCTATCCTAAAGGCACAACCCGCCGAATGTAGGGATGAGACACTACACCATAGCCAACTAAGAAAAAGTTTTATCCTCGAAACTTAAGAATAGAACCTACCTGTAAGAGAACAATGAAGGAAATTTTTTTCATCTCCGATTCAAGTTCCCAGGTCGATTCCTCGACCGAATGATTTTTTAGAGTATGCAGACGAGAGGGATCGCTTGATTCTGAAGCAGCTTATCCTTGCGCTTTAAAATTTGGATCGGCACTTTAATATATGATAAGTCGGCCTTCAGCTCCAACTGACCAAAATTTATAATGTGGCTTGGATCGTGTACGTACTTTCGCAACTGAGAGACGTAGAAGACATCGTGCACACTCGCTAGAGTTGGCGGCATGGCAATTTGGTGGGCCACTGGGGCGATTCGTTTGAGTATTTCGAAAGGCCCAACAAATCTTGGACTCAGCTATCCCTTTGCACAAAACCCGGTAACTCCTCACATGGATGTCACTTTAAGAAATACGTGGTCGCCTTCTAGAAACTCGAAGGGTCGACGATGGATATCCTTATAGCTTTTCTGCTGACTCTGTGTAGTCTTCAGTCTTTCTCGAATGAGCCAAACTTTATGCATCGTCTGTTCCACCAGCTCCGGGCTAAGAATCAGCCACTCCCCGACTTCATCCCAGCAAATGGGTGATCTGCACTTTCGTCCGTACAAGGCTTCGTACGGTGCCATTCATATGCTGGATTGGTAACTATTACTGTATGCAAATTCGGCCAGAGGTAGATGGACGTCCCAACTCAACTTGAAGTTAATTGTACAGAGCCATAGCATGTCTTCGAGAATCTGATTCACGTGCTCCGTTTGGCCGTCGGTCTGGAGATGGTAAGCCGAGCTAAAGTTCAACTTGGTACCTAGAGCCGACTGAAGGCTACTCTAAAAGCGCA
The DNA here is from genome assembly GCA_029216955.1 of Iris pallida. Classification (NCBI taxonomy): domain Eukaryota; kingdom Viridiplantae; phylum Streptophyta; class Magnoliopsida; order Asparagales; family Iridaceae; genus Iris; species Iris pallida. The sequence goes on from JANAVB010026400.1 coordinate 2,873,631, forward strand.
ATAGAAATCGTGCATCCCTATCAGAGACTATGGATACTGGAACTTCGTGCAGCCGCACTATCTCGTCAAGATAAATCTAAGCTAGGCAATGGACACTCTAAGTAACTTTAATGACAATAAAATGTGTTGACTTGGTTAGTCGGTCGACGATGACCCAGATGTCATCATTTTTCTATAGCATCTTCGACAGACCAACAATAAAATTTATGCACATGTGCTCCCACTTTCATTCTGGAATCGTCAGGTTCTGCATCTTCCCGCCCGGCCTCTAATGCTCAGCTTTCATTCGCTGACAGGCCATTTATTGCGACACGAAGAGTGTTGTATCTCTCTTCATTCCATGCCACCAGAAGGTCGTACGGAGGTCCTTGTACATCTTGGTAGTACCTGGATGCAAGAAGTACTTTGCATAGTATGTTTTCGTCAATATTTTCTTTTTAAGTTTTGAATTATACGGAATGCATAGCCTATCCTTCAATCGAAGCACGTCGGTTTCATCTTCCCCAAAGTCGATCATCCTATCCGTTGAGATTAGCTTCCGTATCTTTTTTAGGTACAGATCGTCCTTCTGAGCGGTCTTAATCTTTTTTCGCAAGCTCGGCTCTAGCTGCAATGGCGCAAACTGCACATTCCTGATTCAAACCCGGAGGTCGATGCCTATCACTTCTAGGTCTCGTACCAATCTACTGTTGATGGATAGCAAGGCTATATACTTCCGACTCAGAGCGTCTACCACAATATTTTTTTTGCCTGACATATAGTCAATAGTCAAGTCGTAATCTTTGATTAGTTCAAGCCAATGCCTTTACCACAAGTTTAGCTCCTTCTGAATGAAGAGATACTTGAGGCTCTTATGATCTATGTAAATCATGCATGCCATACCATAAAGATAGTGACACCACAGTTTTAACGTGAACACAATCGTCGCTAACTCCATGTCATAGGTGGGATAGTTCTTCTCGTGCGGATTTAGCTATCGGAAAGCAAAAGATAGCACCTTGTTCCATTACATCAGCACACATCCCAAACCTTGACCGAAAGCATCACTAAAAATCTGGAATCTCTCAGTCCCTTCTCGAAGTACAAGTATCTGGGTCAATGTCACGATCCGTACCCAGTTTTTGGACGCGAGCTCGTGAGCAAGCCAGCTACGTATCGAACGGACTCCAGCCCGACTTGAATACGTAAACGCTGTTAAGGCTATGGTATACTGCCAAAACATGGCAAATAAATATATATCTCAATCCACAATAAATGTATAAAACATGAATAAACACTATCGGTCGTGGTCTGCAGCCCACTAACATATATGTCCGATAAGACTCTAAAGAAAGTAACAAGAGTCTAAACTGAATCAGGAAACATGATAAAGTAAGAAAGCACGAAAAGATAACAACGTAATAATTATACCTGAATCCTACGAGTGGATTATCGCATCCGAAACCCACAAGAATCACAAATCCTCTGCCATCCAGAACTACTAGCTAACTCCATGCAATCGCTAAACCTGAGGAGATCATCAGGTCCTCAGAGGACATAGCTAGATACATAATATACATTCCTATCTAATAGTTTTATCATGTGCAAGAAAATAAGCAAGGAAGACAGAACAAGACAAGTGTCTATGAACACGGATACTAGAACACAACGCGTAAATGAACTACCGGATGAATGAAACACGATGATCAATGAAAGAACCAAACCCTCGTCCCGAGTGTGGACTCACTAGTTTGAACTAAACACTAACCCTCGTCCCGAGTGTGGACTCTCTGGTTAGTACTAACCCTCGTCCCGAGTGTGGACTCTCTGGTTAGTTCACGGCAAGGCACCCTCGTCCCGAGTGTGGACTCTCTGGTGCAAATACTACATCCGCGTCCCGTGTGTGGACTCTCTGATGTAAACACCCTCGTCCCGAGCGTGGACTCTCTGGTGCAAGTCAAGTCAAGTCAAGTCTACACCCTCGTCTCGAGTGTGGACTCTCTGGTACAAATAATCGACATCCTAGTCCCGAGTGTGGACTCACGGATGTAAATAGAACAAGGAAACAATATCAAGGATTTAGCAGTTCAATTACACGTACTCGTTCTATGACACGACTCAAACAAGGTACTGACGAGAACAACTCCAAACACGAGGCCAAACATGGGTACGGCTATATGCAATAAGAACAACTCCACAGAAAATAACATAAAAAGCACATGTCCACAAATAATCCAAAGACTATAAAATGAAAGGAAATACATGTAAATAAAACTGTAGAGGAAAGTAAGGTATACTTGTCTGGTTCCGGTTGGTGAAGTGGAAGAGTTGGTCCAACGTCCCAGTCTGTGAGCACCCTAAATTTTGGGTTGATTTTTTTTAGTTTTATTTATTTTATGATTGATTTTAATTTCAATAAATAAATTATTATGTTATTTATCCTTAAGTGTACTTTCCCGTGCCTTTGATATTTGGAGTGTCAGGGATGTTCAACTCTGAAAATCTTCTTCATGAGTTTTGTAGTGGACATGATTGCCTTCATGATGGTATATAATGTACCATCCAAACTTGTTCCCTTGTACTCTTTTTGCTTCGTAGAACTTCGGGTCGAATTAGACCATTTGATCATTAATTAATTTTCCCACTCTTTTCCTTGATCATTATTAACACGTTACCGTGACTTTTCATTTGGGAGCACAAGACCAGTCAGTTTCTTGAAACCAACTTCTCATACATGATTTACTCGAGACGCTCGTCACCCATGACCTTCATGTCCCACTCAGCAACGCTATTTTGTGCTCCATTTGCTTCGCACAACTTTCCTGACACGTGACCCAATTTTATTTCACCCCATGGTGTCACATTCATTTTCCAACTTGATTTGTGGGTACCATGTTGACCAAAACCTGTCAACCCCAAATATAGACAAGGCCCACATTGAGCCTACTATCTGCATGCCACTTGTGTTCCATTTATTGGAATCCCAATGTGCTACTTATTTACTCATGATCATCAACACCTTTTTTAATTCGATTATTGCGTAATGACTGATTTTGACCCAATCCGGCCCCACCAAGTCCATCTCAGCTTCGTGCTACCCTCCATCGTGATGCCCTCAATTTCTTCGTCTAAAAATAATTTTAAATACCCTTTCTACCTATTTTTATTTTTGATGTAAAATCCATTGATTTAAATCACTCAATAAATCCAATCCCTATTTTATTCCCACCCTTGATCTCACTCCTAATTAATCCTAGCCCTTTATTCCTACATGACAACTCACAACACTCACTCCCACATGTTGGCCGGCCCTAGATTTTAGAATACAACTTTTCTCTCTCTTTCTCTCTCTCCCATTAATTGCACATATAACTAAATTTCCCATATTTTTCCCACACAACACAACACCAACAGCAACTACAACACCATTCCTCACTCTCCCTTGACCGAGCTCGACATCATTCTCCTCCTCCTGGCCGAGCATGGCGGCCACCCCCTAGGCCATCGGCCACCTTCTTCTTCCATCCTTCCTCCTCACTTTGTAAACATCAACACCACCATCATCATTCTTCACTAATCCTCCACCACCACCTTCATTCCGCCACCGCCACCACTGCCAACACCACCCACCACCCTCGTCGATCGTCGTGGCCGTGCCGCCGTGCTGCCACCAGCAATGCGTAGGCAGCTGTAACTTCAGCAGTGCACAGCAGTGCCAGGCCGCGTGCACGTACAACACTGGTCGCGGGCCATCGCCGGCCAACGTGCCTCCGATGACGCCCACACGGGTGCGCCCCACCCCGATGAACTCTCCCCTGGCGGCCACCGTCCTTCGGGATGCGTCGTCAAGGCGATTCGTGCGTTTCGCACGAAGTTCTGTCGTGACGCGCGAGGAATCAAGTCCGTTTTGGCGCCCCGTCGCAGCAACTTCATACACGTTTTCCCAGGAGTCTGACCGTTGGATCGGCAATTTTTTTTGCTCCGTCGTAATCTCAGTATATCCACCTTCACTCCTGTCAATTTTTATCCGTTGATTTTGTCGTTTGATACATCAAAACCGGCCACCAAGTTGACCGTTTAAATTGTATTAATTTTGGACAGTTTTGCGGGGTCAACTTCGTCAGCTTGTACCTCCTCCACCGTAACTCGGTTTGGCATACTACCAGTTCCTGTGTGAAGCTGGTATAACCCTCTTACTACCCCTCCAGTTTCATTTCATTGTGAGCTTGTTTGATTGGTTGAATTCGACGCCAAAGTTGGTCGTCCGAATTCGTAATTTCCAACTTGTAAAATTCTATTTTTGAACACGGAACTCCAGATTTCATTTCTGACACCACCATTAGACTCGTGGCATCATTCTGGCATGTTTTTATATAAAATTTGTTAGATTTGGAGGACGTGGGCCCTGGTATATTTTTCGGTACAAAGTGGGTCCTACAGTCCGGGTCAACAGGACTTTTTGACGTCGGCTCATCGGAATCCAATTCCGGATATACCGTTGAGTTCGTATCATCATTCTGGACTCGTTGACATATAATTTGCTAGGTTTTGGTGGACATTGGATCTGGCACGCATTTTGGTGCAAGTCGAATACCAATATCTGGGTCAACGAGTTATTTTGAGATCGGCTCATCGAAATCCAATTACGGATATACCGTTGAGTTCGTATCGTCATTCTGGACTCGTTGACATGTAGTTTGCTGAGTTTTGAGAACTTTGGCTCCGGCACGCATTTCCGTACAAACCGGAATTCTAAGTTCTGGTCAACGGACCAAATTGAGATCGGGTCAACGGAATCCAATTCTGGAGATACCGTTGGGTTCGTATCGTCATTCTGGTTTCGTGGACATATAATTTTCTATATTTTATAGACTTGTTTTCTTGCACGTATTTTGGTGCAAAACGGCTCCGATACGGATACCGTTTTGACCCAAAATTACCTTTTTGCCCTTGTGTCCAAATTGTACCGATGGATAGGCTATCCTAACTAATTTGACCATTCTGGACACGTTGGCGATGTTTATTTCATCATCCGACAATATTTGTTGATAATTTCTCTGAGTTTAACCTTTTTATAATTTAATTAATAATTAATTCTTATAATGTTCGTATTTCGGGATTAGTACAACGAAACTGATTTCAGTCAATTCCAGTGATCTCACGTCGCTGAAATTGACAAGATGGACACGTGGATCACTATAATAAGATTATCAACTTTACCGTTGATCTTTTTATCTCGATTTATGTGTCGTAAGTTTCGACGTACGAATAACGAAGTACACGTTATATCTTTAATAATTAGACTAGAATTGATCCAGTGTGACCAGAGTTGACCAGTTGACCAAAAGTCAACTGTAAGTCAACACTTTACCTAGTTTGACTAGATTATTGATCGGAGTTGACCTAGAGTTGTTTTAACTTAGAAGAACCTAGGATAAAATAGATTGCTTGTAGAGATTTATTTATTACAACTTGAACACCTTGTAACCTGTGTTGCTTTAAATAGGACTCTGTGGCTTCAGTTGGACCCCTATACTTATCAGCTGTTCAGGTTATCAGGCGAGTACATTCTCTGATCATTTCATATCCTGTTAGAATTATTTTTCTGCTTTAGATTACTTTACTTGATGTTGTCATGTTGGTAACACGGATTAGTACTATATGGATCCATTCTTGAGATTTTATCCCCTCAGGGAGCATCGTATACTACATGTTCTGGGCGTTTTACTTACATGGTGTATCACTATGCTTCACGATTCTTCGATCACTTGTGACATGTACTCTCATGATCACAGAGTCTTCCCAGAATCACCCATTTATGGGCATTCCTAGAATCACCCATTTACGGGCATTCCCAGAATCACTTATTTATGGGCATTTCCAGAATCACCCATTTACAGGCATTCCTAGAATCATCCATTTATGGGCTATCCATGTATCACCCCTTGTGGGCCTTTGCATGGAATCATAACATAACCTGGTTGGATCCTTGTGTATTGATTGGGGGTACGGGGAGTAGAAGTAGACATGTGAATAATATCCAAGTAGTGTAGTTCCCAGAATCACTCCATAGTATAGTTCCTAGAATCTCCTATGCCATTCACATATTTATATTGTACTCTGACTCACTAGCCACTGTTAGTTCTCTACTTATAGTAGATATTTCTATTACAGTTCTCTCTCTATTTACATACTGTATTTCCTTCAGATCATGTATCTTACTTTACTGCATGATTATATTTTCTAACCTGCTATGACTTGTTGAGATGTACTGTGCTCACTCTTGTCCTGACTGGACCTGTTGATAAATTTTACAGATAGCTTGGAGGTTGCATGATAGCCTAGAGGAGACATATTAGAAATTGTTTAGTTAGCTATTTTCAGTTGTCTGGAGTTGTATTTACTTTATGAATTACTGTATTTGAGCTTTGAGACGTATTTCTGGGTTTGTGTATCTTAGACACTTAGACTTCTATCTGCTGTATCTCTTTTGGATTTCACGTTTTATCTATCTTCCATTATGCTCTACCTTAGATGTGATTGAGTTTACATTCTGCTATGTCACCCCCATTCGGGAAGTATAAACTGCTTAGCCTTATACTATTAGATGTATGTGACCTAGGACAGCGTTCTACCGTCGACACTGCGGCGTAGGCTGGACGTACCCACGTCTCGTGCCCTATCTCTAGGGTGCGGGTCGTGACACATTTTTAGTGGTGGCCCATACAGGTCGAGTTTGTATAGTGGTATTCGAACTAGAGTACCACTACAGCCTGCAGTAGGAATAGGATATATTTTTTAAGATACTCAATCAAAATTAGGATCCCTTGAGAGATTCATGGGACGACCCTTGAGAATCTTGTTTAACTCCGATTTAAAAACTCTTTTTTTCTTGATTTGATTTATCTTTACTTTCTGTTGTTGAATTTGATTTTAATAGATTATTATTGAATTTGAGTTTGTATTTATTGATTTTGATGAAGATTGTTGAATTTTGAATCTTGATGTTAGCTATAGCATCCGAGTTTGTAGTTATATGATTTGAAGGATTTTTGTTCATTTTTGAATCTTGATGTTCGTTGATAAATTTGATTTTTAGGTATTCATTGTTGATTTAATTTAATTTTTGTCAAGATAAAATTATATGGGCTAGGTCATCTAAGTTATGGAATCTAGTCTTCTATAGTCATATTAGCCAGCATGATGAGGACATATAGTCTGATTTTGGATATATTTTTCGGGTGTGGAAATTTAAGATTTTCGCAGCCAAGCTAGCGGCATCGCGAAAATATTAAATACCATGATTCTAGAGGTATGTGCCTAAGTCGAGGACTCTGTGATTATCGTAGCCTTGCTTACTAGTATGATGAGGATTTAGAGTACCGTGATTGTGGATAGACGCATATGATTATCAGATTGTACCTTAAATATTCTCGAACATGTTTTCTCTACTTTTGTTTCAGTCCTTCAAAAAAAGTTATTATTTGTTTTGTTTTGCTTCTCATTATTTAACTTGGGAGTAGCTTTAGCTATTTTTATGAACCTTGTGCAACTTCTTACTATGAATTTCTTCTTAATACAATGAATCGACGATTTTGCTAGACCTTATCTTGGATTTGATATTATAGCTATGGTTTCAAAATGGTTCTTCCTTTAAACAGATAAGCATAATAGATTTCATTGTTAATTCGATTATTGCATAATGACTGATTTTGACCCAATCCGGCCCCACCAAGTCCATCCCAGCTTCGTGCTACCCTCTATCGTGACGCCCTCAATTTCCTCGTCCAAAAATAATTTTAAATACCCATTCTACCTATTTTTATTTTCGATGTAAAATCCATTGATTTAAATCCCTCAATAAATCCAATCCCTATTTTATTCCCACCCTTGATCTCACTCCTAATTAATCCTAGCCCTCTATTCCCAAGACTTTAGAATACAACTTCTCTCTCTCTCTCTCTCTCTCTCTCTCTCTCTCTCTCTCTCTCTCTCTCTCTCTCTCCCATTAATTGTACATACAACTAAATTTCCCATATTTTTCCCACACAACACAACACCAACAGCAACTACAACACCATTCCTCAATCTCCCCTGACCGAGCCTGACATCATTCTCCTCCTCCTGGCCGAGCATGGCGGCCACCCCCTAGGCCATCGGCCACCTTCTTCTTCCATCCTTCCTCCTCACTTTGTAAACATCAACACCACCATCATCATCCTTCACTAATCCGCCATCACCACCTTCATTTTGTTGCCGCCACTGCCAACACCACCCGCCGCCCTCGCCGCTCGCCGTGGCCGCGCCGCCACCAGCAGCGCGCAAGCAGCTGCAACTTTAGCAGTGCACAGCCGCGACAGGCCGCACGGGCGTACAGCGCTGGCCGCGCGCCGTCGCCGGCCGACGTGCCTCCGGTGACCCCCACACTGGTGCGCCCTACCCCGGCGAACTCTCCCCTTACGGCCACCGTCCTCCGGGACGCGCCGTCAAGGCGATTCGTGCGTTTCGCACGAAGTTCCGTCGTGACGTGCGCGAAATCAAGTCCGTTTTGGCGCCCCGTTGCAGCAACTTCGTGCGTATTTTCCCGGAATCCGACCTTTGGATCGGCAATTTCTTTACTCCGTCGCAATCTCGGTATATCCACCTTCACTCATGTCAATTTTTATCTGTTGATTTTGTCGTTTCATACATCAAAACCGGCCACCAAGTTGACAGTTTAAATTGTATTAATTTTGGACAATTTTGTGGGGTCAACTTCATCAGCTTGTACCTCCTCCACCGCAGCTCCATTTGGCGTGCTACCAGTTCCTGTACGAAGCTGGTATAACCCTCTTGCTACCACTCCAGTTTCGTTTTATTGTGAGCTTGTTTAATTGGTTGAATTTGACGCAAAAGTTGGCCGTCCGAATTCATAATTTCTAACTTGTAAAATTCTATTTTTGAACACGGGACTCCAGATTTCATTTCTAACACCAGTATTAGACTCATGGCGTCGTTCTGGCATGTTTTCATATAAAATTTGTTAGATTTGGAGGACGTGGGCCCTGGCATATTTTTTGGTGCAAAGTGGGTCCCATAGTCCTGGTCAACGGGACTTTTTGACGCCGGCTCATCGGAATCCAATTTCGGATATACCGTTGAGTTCGTATCGTTATTCTGAACTCGTTAACATATAATTTCTAGGTTTTGGTGAACATTGGATCTGGCACGTATTTCGGTGCAAGTCGAATACCAATATCCGGGTCAATGGGTCATTTTGTGATCGACTCATCGGAATCCAATTTCGGATATACCGTTGAGTTCATATCGTCATTCTGGACTCGTTGACATGTAGTTTGCTGTGTTTTGAGAACTTTGGCTCCGGCACGCATTTTTGTGCAAATCGGAATTCCAAGTTCTGGTCAACGGACCAAATTGAGATCGGGTCAACGGAATCCAATTCTGGAGATACCGTTGGATTCGTATCGTCATTCTGGTTTTGTGGACATATAGTTTTCTATATTTTATAGACTTGTTTTCTTGCACGTATTTTGGTACAAAATGGCTCCGACACGGATACTGTTTTGATCCGAAATTACCTTTTTGCCCTTGCGTCCAAATTGGACCGATGGGTAGGCTATCCTAGCTAATTTGACCATTCTGGACACGTTGGCGATGTTTATTTCATCATCCGACAATGTTTGTTGATAATTTCTCTGAGTTTAACCTTTTTATAATTTAATTAATAATTAATTCTCATAATGTTCGTATTTCGAGATTAGTACAACGAAACTGAGTTCAGTCAATTCCAGTGATCTCATATCGCTGAAATTGACAAGATGGACACATGGATCACTATAATAAGATTATCAACTTTACCGTTGATCTTCTTATCTCGATTTACGTGTTGTAAGTTTTGACGTACGAATAACGAAGTACACGTTATATCTTTAATAATTAGACTAGAATTGACCCAGTATGACCAGAGTTGACCAGTTGACCAAAAGTCAACTGTAAGTCAACACTTGACCTAGTTTGACTAGATTATTGACCGGAGTTGACCTAGAGTTGTTTTAACTTAGAAGAACCTAGGATAAAATAGATTGCATATAGAGATTTATTTACTACAACTTGAATACCTTGTAACCTGTGTTGCTTTAAATAGGACTCTGTGGCTTTAGTTGGACCCATATACTTATCAGTTGTTCAGGTTATCAGGCGAGTACATTCTCTGATCATTTCATATCCTGTTAGAATTATTTTCCTGCTTTAGATTACTTTACTTGATGCTGTCACGTTGGTAACACGAATTAGTACTATATGGATCCATTCTTGAGATGTTATCCCCTCAGGGAGCATCGTATACTACATGTTATGTGCGTTTCACTTACATGGTGTATCACTATGCTTCACGATTCTTTGATCACTTGTGACATGTACTCTCATGATCACAGAGTCTTCCCAGAATCACCCATTTATGGGCATTCCCAGAATCACCCATTTATGGGCATTCCCAGAATCACCCATTTACAGGCATTCCCAGAATCACCCATTTATGGGCTATCTCTGTATCACCCCCTTATGGGCCTTTGCATGGAATCATAACATAACCTGGTTGGATCCTTGTGTATTGATTGGAGGTACGGGAGAGTAGAAGTAGACATGTGAATAATATCCAAGTAGTGTAGTTTCCAGAATCACTCTATAGTATAGTTCCCAGAATCTCCTATGCCATTTATATGTTTATATTGTACTCTGACTCACTAACTACTGTTAGTTCTCTACTTATAGTAGATATTTCTATTACAGTTCTCTCTCTCTGTTTACATACTGTATTTCCTTCAGATCAAGTATCTTACTTTATTGCATGATTATATTTTCTAACCTGCTATGACTTGTTGAGATGTACTGTGCTCGCTCCTATCCTGACTGGACCTGTTGATAAATTTTACTGATAGCTTGGAGGTTGCCTGATAGCCTAGAGGAGACACATTATAGGTTGTTTAGTTAGCTATTTTCAGTTGTCTGGATTTGTATTTACTTTATGGATTACTGTATTTGAGCTTTGAGACGTATTTCTGGGTTTGTGTATCTTAGACACTTAGACTTCTATCTGCTGTATCTCTTTTAGATTTCATGTTTTATCTATCTTCCATTATGCTCTACCTTAGATGTGATTGAGTTTACATTCTGCTATGTCATCTCCATTCGGGGAGTATAAACTGCTTAGCCTTATACTGTTAGATGTACGTGACCTAGGACATCGTTCTACCGCCGACACTGCGACGTAGGCTGGACGTACCCACGTCTCGTGCCATAACTCTAGGGTGCGGGTCGTGACACAGTCTGAGGTATCCAAGGTAAAAAAATGCCCTAGAGAAAAATTATGACTAATTGATTATTTAATAATAAAAAAAACTAAAATAATCCCTAAAATATATGATATAATCACCAATTAATTATAATTTATTTATATAAAAGAAAGAATTTTAAATAATAATATCTAATAAAACCCTAACTACTACACCCAAATCCATGACCTCCCCTCTCATGAGGACACAACAGCCTATCTTTAACAACATATATTTATTATATCTTATTTAGCCTTTCTTCAATACACAACATAAGCCTGAAGCTTAAAGCCTAGAGCTCACCCAATCTATATGTCAGTTATATACTACTTCTAGTTATGCATGCACTCAGAAAAGTTATAAAGAAGAACAATCTCATCTTTGCCTTCCTTTTCCCACAATTTCCTCACTAATACATTACCACAATCACTACTCCAAGGCCACACATGTATTTCTCTAAGGGTCGTACATACATAGTTAAATCCCTATAACATATTGGTGAACTGACTCTCTAAAACAAGTATGAAAAAGAAGAACAGCACCTCTACACATCCCTTCACAAGTTTACCCCATGCACATATTATTCCATCGCCACCTAGCATACTACAGTAGTAAAAGAACTCATTGACTATCTCCCTTAATGGATTTCTCATGATAAGATTTCATACCAGAAAATTATCATGCTAAGATTTTTCTTTCCTCTACTTCAAATTTCTTTTCTCTCCATACACACCATTAAAACCAAGTATCTCTGCTACTACTACTATATGATGCCATCTCCCTTATCATTTTGACACAACAAAACCTGCTTCTTCTATCATCCCAACGACACACACGGTTAGAAGACTTAATGCTAACAGTATACAATACTAAGGAGAAGAAGTAGATGCAGGCCTGCTCTCCCATGCAAGGCTAGTAGGGAGCAATGCATAACAGTGCCTCAATATTCATATGTATATAGACAATATTGGCTCTGCACATGAATCCCTATACGAGCTACCAGTTGGAAAAAGTTGGAGAGAGGCGAGAACTCACCAGAGGGGAAAGGCGAGCTCGCGGAGGAAGGGAAAAACTCGGCTAGCTAATACACGTCAAACGACTGGCAGATGGTCCACACTTCACTCTAGCCCGTACGGGTGGAGGTTGCAGGTCGAATGGCGTTGCACACTGCTCGCGGAGTCGAGGGTTCTCATTTATGTGTGATTGGCGCGTGGCCGGAAGCCGTCGGTAGCCGAGCGGTGGAACCAACAGGCTGGTCGGCGCTGTGGAGGAAGAGACTGGGGTTGATAAAGATGATGCGGATGGTGAAGATGATGCTCGGCGGCTAGGATTTTCTTTCGTTGCTGTTGTTGTCGTATATAATGAATAGGATCGGGGAAATAGGCGCTCGGGCTGAGAAAAAGATCGGGTTAGCTGCTGTGGTGGGCCTGTGGGCTGAGGGGTTCGGGTTGGCCCCCCTCCCTTGCTGGGCTCGGGATCGATTATGGGGTCTTCTTGCTCAGGTGAGTATGGGTTCTTTTTCTATTTCTTTTAAATATATTATTATCTCAATATGTATGCATATATATATATATATATATATATATATATATATATATATATATATATATATATATATATATATAATTTCTTATATATAATAAGACCTAATTATATCCAAAACCTTTAAACATATTATATGCAACTTTCTATGTCAAATAAGCATTACTATAAATATCAATAAAATAATGTATCACTATACCTAACAATGACACATATATGAAATAAATCTAGTTTACTAATTTTTCTAATAGTAATGAAAACATTTATACAATTATTAAATACGCACCATAAATTTATATATTCCTAAATATAATATGCACACATATACAAAATTAGTATATATAAAGGCGAAAATAAATTATAAATGAGTACACATATATTTACCCAAAATGCATAAATATAATAATATAAAAGTATTTATCCAATTTCTAAAAATAGAATGAATAAAATATATTTATTTAATCACTACCAATTAATAAAATAATGATAAAATAATTAAATGGTAGTTTGGTGAATCCATACTATTCACCTTTATCCAGGTCCAGAAAATTGTACAAATATTGTAAATCAATATTTAATAATAAAATACCAATTTTGTGTACAATTATTCAAACAATTAAAATACACATCATTACCTAAAATAATTTAGAAAGTATTTGTACACACAAAATTATGCCTACATGGTCGTCTTTGGTCTCACTACATACCTACAAAGGCTTGTATTCGGTTCGTAACAGTTCGGGCTAAGTTGGTTCAACCGGGTTCCTGCAAAGTCAATAAATCTAATAATAATTAATAAAACATATTTATAATGGTCATGCTATAACTTGGCCTGGTTTTCCTAGTTAGGACACTCCTATGGCTCGGCATTTCCCTACCATAGCTAAACACTAGTCAAAGCACGCCACTGCACTATCCGTGCCATGATTCCTATTCACCTTGTACTCCAAATCTCAACCATGGTTAAAATTACCTACCGTAATAATTAACTAAATAATCATTTATAAAATCCTAAAAATTCCTATTTAAATCAAATAAATAATTCAAAAAAATAATTTTGGGAAGGGAAGCTACAGTCAAGACGAGTCGTTGCTTTAACTCCTGAAAGGAAGCTTCGCAGTCATCTGACCATTCAAACACGACTCCTTTCTGAGTGAGGCAAGTCAGAGGTGATGCGATCTTCACGAAGTCCTTCACAAAGTGCCTGTAGTATCTTGCCAAGCCAAGGAAGCTGCGAATCGTGTCGATTGACACAGGCCATTTCCAATCAACAATGGCTTCAATTTTCTTTGGGTCGAGGGTAACGCCTTCAACGAAAATAATATGCCCAAGGAATGACACACTTTTCAGCCAGAATTCACACTCGCTCTGTTTCGTACACAACTACTATTTACGAAGGGTCTGAAGCACGGTCCGCAGGTGGTCAGCGTATTGCCGCTTGTCCTTTGAGTAGACGAGTATATTGTCGATGAAGACTACTACGAACTTGTCGAGAAAGGGTCAAAACACCTGATTCATTAAATCCAAGAAGGTTGTAGGGGCATTCGTTAGGCCGAACAAAATTACCAGGAACTCGTAATGGCCGTATCGAGTGTGCAAGGATGACTTCGACACATCGTCCGGCTTGATCTTGAGTTTATGGTAACCCGAACGAAGATCAATTTTTGAAAACACTGAAGCGCCTTGTAACCGATCGAGAAGGTCATCTATGCGGGACAATGGATATTTGTTTCGGATGGTGGCTTTGTTCAACACTCTGTAGTCAACACGAAGATGTATTGAGCTGTCCTTCTTCTTGACAAACAACACGGGCGCTCCCTAAGGTGGGATACTAGGCTGTATGAATCCCTTGTCGAGCAACTCTTACAATTGTACTTTGAGTTTCTTAAGCTCTGTAGGGGCCATTCTATACAGAGCTTTAAAGATAGGTCGTGTGTCGGAGAATGTGTCGATGGTGAACTTGATCTCTTGATCAAGTGGCATGCCGGGCAGATTGTCCAAAATACGTCTGGGAATTCTGCCACAATGATCTCTTGAACAGACGCCAAATAGCCTTCATATCCAAAATGCAACATCCTTCGAGCACATATCGTCGAGATCACCATGCAGGTCGACGACGTCTCACCACACAAATAGCAGAATTCTGGCACTCCAGGTATACGAAAAGTAACCATCTTTCTGTACAGTCGATGGTGGCATTGCAAGCATCGAGCCAATCTATTTTTAGTATGATGGTGTAGTCCATAATATCAAGAACTATCACATCAAGATACAACTGTTTACCTCTGATACAGATGATTTTGTCTCTGCAGCCTAAGTGTGCAAGTAGTGATATGCCTGATGGTACGCTAACAAAGATCGAGGCCTAGCGGTATCATAGAAAATTTATGCTTGGCGACAAAGTCCGTCAATATAAAGCTATGTATGGCACCTGAATCAAACAGAATACGAGCAGGCTTTTTATTAAAAAGTAATATACCTGTCACAACCGTGTCAGATGCGAATGCCTCATCCCAGGTCATGATGTAGACTCGTCCCTGGGCATTAGGATGGCAGTTTTGGCCATTAGATTGGGCGACTTGAGGAGCCGAAAGTGCTTGGCCTCGGTTCTGCTAGTACTGCTGCTGTTGAGATGTCGTTCGAGCGCAGATGGCCCGTCTTACTGCAGTTCCAACATCCTACTTCAGAGACATGGCATTCGTTGGCATGGTACCCAAAGTTGTTGTATTTATTGCAGCAAGTGCTTGGGTTTCGCCTTTGGTTTCCTCCCTGGTGGTCATTGCTTGGACGCTTATGCGTATTGTTACCTCCTACTTTTCCATGGTGCTTGTGATTATAAGTATGCACAGCACCGGTAGCGAATGGAGGGTATTGAGGCTCAAGGTGGACGGCATGATTGAGCTATTTGCCCATTGTTTAGTACTTTGGGATGATCATGTGAGCAAAAATGGAAGGCCTCAGGCCCACTTCGAATCTTCATGCTCGACTCGCTGCCTTTGACAGATAGACCCGAATAAATTGGGCCAGTTTGTTGAATTCTGCAACATACTAACATACTATACTTTCTTGCTTCAGCTGCATGAACTCATTTTCTTTTGCCTCACGGATCGCCGGTGGCAGATACTCGACTTTGAAGGCCTAGCGGAATATAGCCTAAGAGATCGGTACGGTAGATTCATCGCGATGTGTCACGACCCGTACCCGCTTTTTGGGATACGTGTATGTGTCCAAGCCAGCCTACACCACAGTGTCGACGGTAAAATGTTGTTAAGGCCATGATGCTCTAAATCATAAATAATGCTCAATCATAAAACTAGATTAAATTAAAATATTCAAGATTTGCATTTGATACAAGGTATAATATCTCATAATATATAAGAACAACTGAACAAATACTCAGCTATCTAAATAATATCTAGGTTTGGCCTGCAAATACACCCATCTCCCCAATGCTAAGGATGGTCGTGGCTAACCTAAAAAATGTTGGTTATCCAATCAGGAAAGGAACAAGCACACATATGACAGCTATTCGAGACATAACAAAATCACTGAATATAAAAATAGCATTTGAGAAGTGAAACTAGGAAATAACAAGCATCATGGTATACTGGAAGAGAGCAGGCAATTCTAGTGATAAGAAATAACGACTAGAAAGTAAATATGTAAAGCATGGTGACATGGCAAGTGGTGAGGAACATGATGAAACAACTGGAACAAGAACTATCTACGTGTGTTGAAATATCAGGTTCGATATGTGAACGACTAAAGGATAAATTCAGCACCCAGTACGTGTCGTGTGCGGCTGTTATCAGTCACAATCCAATATTTTGGGATGGAATGGGTAGTTAACACATCTACAAAGATATTTCTCCTCCCAGCTAGTACTCATGGAATCAAGTCGCAAGCATGGTAATCATGTAAATGGCAGTCAAGAAGTATAAATAAATCCATAATACTAATCTTCGTGTGACGAGCGTTTCAACAAGCAGCAAAGATATATGTATAACATGTAAAAAAAACTATTAGAATCGAAAGCAATCAGTACACACACTTGCCTGGGGTCCTTTGCTGGTAAAATCGATAAATACCCAACTACTTAGTGAGCCACAAAAGTCCAACTACACCACAGTCTCTGAAGGCTGAAACAGATATTCAAATGTGTTTAAGATAGCCAAATTAGCTAGGATAGCCTACCCATAAGTCCAATTCTGAATACAGGGGCAAAATAATAATTTTGGGCCAAAACGATGTCTACCGTTGGACTCGCTTTGTACCGAAAAGTGTGCCAGACTCTATAGTCTCTAAAGTTGTCAAAGTATATGTCTACGAGTCTGGTTTGATGAGACAAACCCAACCATATGTCCAAAGTTAGATTTCGGTGGGCTGTGCACAAATTCGCCAGTTGGATCGGGTCGCAGGCCCGCCAAAACAGCGTTCCGGTGGACCTTCTCAGAATCGAACCAACTTGGCATACAGGACCATAAAAATGACATGGTCCTATTGGCGCAAGTTTCATCTCGAGATGACGAACGTGCACAAAGTAATTGCCAAAATTGGAAATTACTGATACGGATAAATTTGGCTACTACGCCTCGAATTCGTCGCGCACACGCAACCAATTCGAGTTTCGTCAAATCCCACACGTGCACGAAGTCCATACGCCCCTTTCCATGTAACTGGTTCGTGACCAAGTCATCCGATTTGTCGGGACGGACTCTATATCGAGGATTTTTAATGTTTTAAAAATAGATTTTTTTCTAAACTTTACAAACAAAATACTTTATTTACAGTGGATGTAAATTAAATCTACAAAAAGGGTTTTAATCTCCTATATGTTTTCTACAAGTCTATTCAAACCGATTTTCAAAACTCACAATATATTGGTCGTAAATCGACCGCAAACAGGGGACGTTGGGACAGTTTCTAACGTTTCGTAAATTAAGTTTTTCTCGATTTTGGAACTTATTTTCATGCACATGGTGTGAATTAACACGAACTGTTTGAAGAAAAAATAAGCGTATAGGTTGTGAACATACCAGGTCAAGTGGTTCATGAATCGATCGACTTTACGCGACGATATGTCGTTGCGAAGTTGGCTCACAACTGTACTGTTGCTGCTGCAACTACAACTGCTGTCAATGTTGTCTCCGCATCGCGCACGGCCAGGCCGGCCTCCGATGACCCAAAGCGGCGGTGTACGGTCGCAGGTCAGCCGCACAAGGGTTGGGGTGGCACACGAGTGTTTAGGTAGGGTTAGGGTTTAGAGGTTTTGTCGAGACATATCTCAATGGTATATAAGGAAGGGGCGGCAGTTGTCTTACTCTTACTTGGGCTCGGGTTTTCAACCTGCTATGTGCGGCTTTGTTGGGCCATGTTGGCTGGAGGGTTTTGATTTCTTTTTTATTTTTCATTTCTTAAGTGCAATCATATAGGTTCTTATTTTGTTAGATGATACCTTCCATTAATCAATGTGGTTATTAGCATTATAGAACTATGGGTGTGTGCGTGAGTTTTTGCAGCTGCAGATGGACAATATTAATTTTGTATATAATCAGTAGTAATATTTTCAAGAAGGTGTTGACAACTATCATTATTAGATGTGCTACCTTTATAATTACATCAAAGTTCTTTTTCAAACAATACTCAATAACTTTGCAAATATCTTTGAGTGATTAGCTCATTATCGTCTTACTAATCCTCAGTCATTAATTCCTAGTCTCTAACAATATGGTATATATTTAAGTGGCCCATTTGGAATTTTAGTACAAATTTTGTGTGTTACATGTGCAAGCATATACATGTGAAATTCCTACAAAGACATGAGGTATGTTACATGTGAATGTAAACGAATTGAAGCTTGAAAGTATGTTGTGATATGTTAATGCAACAGACTATCTCCGCCACCACTTAAACTGCAGACATGAATACATTTTAAGAAAATGCTATCATATTTCCCAAAAATAACATATCCAATAAATACCAAATAATATTGATATTATATATACATAATAACTATTTAGGAAATATTTATTTGACCATTTAAACTAAGATAGAAGTATACACTCAAAATATATATATCGACATGGATGTCTTTGGTCTCACTCTATGTCTACCTGGGCTTGGCTCGATTCGGGTCCAATCAGGGCTATTTTGGTATAACCGGGTCTCCTAGAAGTTATAATATTAATAATTAATTAATTATATTCTTTATAGAGGTCAAGTCATAATTTGGTCTAGTTTTTCTAGTTCGGGCATACTTATGGCTCAGTCTTCCCTACCATAGCTAATACATTAGTCAAAGCACGCCACTGCACTATCTGTGCCATGATTTCTAGTCATCTGGCACTCCAAAATTTAACCATGACCAAGGCCTGCTATAATGATAATTAATTAAATTAAATATTTATAAAATTCTAAAAATTATATTTTTATTCAAATAAATAATAAAAGATATTTTAAAATTTTCGGAAGAGGGGTTACACGACGGATCGCTTAATTTTGTAAATCCCACCAGTTGTGCGCGTTCAACCGAAGTTAAAGTTGAGCGCAAGCGAATTTCTTGGCTCCATCGATGCCGAAGAGCTCAAAATTATCTTCAATCTTTTGTAGCCAATCGATTGCGACAGACAGGCCTTTAATTATCTTCGATCGTTTGGTGATGTCGAAGGTGTTATTCTCTTGCGGTGCGAGCTGAGGCGAAGGCTCCCTGGTTATGACTTCAGTGGGTCGTGTCACATGTTTGACAGTACGAGTTACAGAATTCCTATTGCTCACGACTGTTTGCACTAACTGCCGTAGCGTTGCAAGTTCCCCTTGCTGCATCTTGAACTGCACTTCGAACTGGGCTTCAAATTGGGCATGTCGCCTTTCGGACTGCAGGCACAGCTTTTCGCTTTCTTGTTGGAATGTTGCGGCATGGCTCTGCTGTATTTCGAGCATATAAAACATCCGCTCCATAGGATTGCCGGAAGGCCTGGCTTTGGAAGGCATCCTCTCATTGGGTTGATAGAAGGCTCAGCTTCGGAACTACTCGAGCCGCCGAAAGCTCTCGTCTCGTCCTCTGTCGGAGGTTCCACAACTTCTGGGATAAAAGACAACTCTCATTAGTTTCAAAAGATGTCATGGGTTCACCATATGGAACAACTCATCTCATCGACACGAGGTTAATGGTTCGAGATTGGAGACCCGAGACTGGAGGACAAGGACATAAAGTTGTGCTCTGAAATCATTTATGTCATGCCCCGATTCTGAAGAATTGATAGTCATCCCTGGACGTGATGTCGTACGAACCTAGTTTGCGATCGCACAAAAAATAGTCATTAGGTTATCCGAAACACAATATCTAAGAGAGTACACAGAGAAATTGAACAACACATTGATACAGAGAAATTTTGTATTTTATTGATAATAGACATCATTTTACAAGACTCTATTACAATCATGTTGCGCAGGCTTACAACACGAGTTGATTATAAAATGAATGTCGATGAGATAGTCATTTTATACATTACATCCCTTAATTTATAATAAAAGTATGCCAGCCACCTGGGATGGAAGGAAGTCGAGACATCTTCTTGGACTGTTTGCAGAGAGTCTTCAAAAATTGTGCAGCAAGAGTCTTCGATGCGCGGTTGAAGCTTCAAAATGTGAACGTCGCCTTGGTTAGTTGGTGCGCCCCTTCTGATTTGTAGCACCTGCAGGGAGCGAGGGTCAGTACAATCACCTGTACTGAAGAGTACCAAATTTAAAATCTAGGTTCTTATTTGTTCAAGCAGTTTTATAAAACATGTTAGCTACTTTGTGATCTTTCTAACCATTCTGATCGATTTGCATGTAACATGTTAAGAGGCAAGCATTTGATAGACAATATAACATAACTATGATAAATCTTACCCACGGCAGAGCATGCCGTTAGTTGTAGCGTACTTACCATATTTTTTCCCTGTCAGATTCAAGCCATCCTGGATGTATAGCTTGGTCAAGTCGTCGACCCTTTCAGCGCAGGTAGCAAGCCCCAATGAAAGTTTCGAATGACCTGTGCTAGCATCCAGCACAGCTACCTTGCATTTCTCCTAGGCCAAAATAGTCCCGTGGCCTCGGGTTGTCGTTCGAGGAAGCAAAATGTTGTGCACAAATTATCCATAACCGTGCTAGACTAAAATTAATTATTCAAGCATGGTCTATGAAATCTGTGAGAGTTAGCCAGTTTTTAATGTGTGTCGCCTTAGTGTTGCAAAATTTGTTAATCAATTCAGTCTTTCATTTGACATAACAAAGCAAGCATCAATTTCATGTTATAGCGGTTCTATTGTAAGTATTTATGAAGAATCGTGCCATAATTCATTAATTCTACACTATGAATAAAAGCATACATTTTGTGTTTCATGTTTGAGTTGAAACCAGAGGGTCGAGGGGAAGGAGGTCAGCAACTCACCTTAGTCATACTTGAGGCGAGTAACTGGTTGGCCGCGCTTAGACATCGCCTATGCGATCACCTACAATCGCGCAAGCAACTGCTTAGAAAATTGTACCATTCAAAGAGTTCGATACGAATGCGAAGTTCAAAAATGCAAGCCATCGAAAACATTCACGAAAATGCATTCACGAAAACCAAATCCAAAGAGCAAGTACGACATGAAAAGCAGAGCGACGGAAGGTCTCTCCCGACTTAGCCGCAGAGTCTATCCTAGAAGCACAACCCGCTGAATATGGAACTTGATTCTGAAGAAGCATTTCCATAACAAAAAAAGGATCTTAATTCAATCGTTTCCGTTTGACCGATTCATTTTATCCCGATCTTTCGGTTCCGACTGAATCGGTAGCGACAATGTTCCTTTCTCGTGCATCCCGCAAACGAAAACGGGGCATGATGTAGAGACAGGGCACTACAATTTATGATTAGATATCTTATGTGCATCAACATATCAAAATAATTTAATTCATATTTTAAGTCATTCAAAAGATTCACATGCTTATCATGTAGTAGATAAATTTTGGTGTAACCTTTATGGTTTATTTGGTGTAATCTTTTAATACATATATTCAGTACAATTTAATATGTTGATTATTGATTATTGATTATTCAAATTTAAATAGGCATGTACATAAGATTTTGGACATAATTCAGTTTTGTAAAATTTAGTCAATATTTATTTTTTGGGTGCCTTTTATGACTAGCAATAGTTGTCTAATATTCTAAATAGACCTACTGAAACAAGATATTGTCAAAGTGACCTCTCTTGCATAGATAGTCTATGAGGGATGTTGGATGTTTGTGTGTATACATTCATGCGGGTATGAGCTGGTGTCACTACCACATTTTAGTTTGAGGGTATTTTGGTCATTATGATTTTGAGTTATTTTATTATTATTTAATTTGATGATTGTGATTGTTGATTTTTGCTAGTTGATACTTTAGAGGCTAGCCTAGTGGTTGACCATGACTATAGAGACCTAACTAGCATGATGGACTTTAGTTTAGACCCTAACCTAACTTAAGTTGACTTGGGCTCATGTAGAGAATGTGTCTCTTTGGGAGTTGGGCCTTTTAGCAAGAAGGCTTAATTAACTAGCTAAGTGATTGGCCCATAGCCCATTTCCCTCAATGAAACCCTAACTTGTTTGTCCGGCCATAGCAGCCCATCTAGAGCCCCAAACCCCTTATATAATGTCTCTTTTTTGACATTTGCCTCTTTTAGAGATCCCCGTTTTCAAAACCCTAATAGTTCTCCCCTAAATTGTCAAATCTCACCATTCCTCCGCCAAATTGAGCCCACTCTCTTGCATATGGATTCATTTGTAGAAGAGGTTGAGGGAAGCTTGCTTGCAAAGATTGGAGCTCATTTGACTATTGCTCTTGGAAAGGAACATCTCATTTTGGGACTTTTCGATTTAGATCTACTCCCAAAAGGTAAATCACATCAAACCCTTTCAAATCTCTAATTTCTTTCCATAGTTGCATCTATCTAGGTGACCCTTAGTTGTAGAGTGAGTTTGGTAGGAAATGGTATTGATTTGATGTGCGTATCGGACATGTATCAGTATCATATGGCTTGTGTTCGATGAAATGCCTCAATGAACATTTTTCTCTTATTTTCTGCAAGTGATTACATGATTTTGTAGCCCTAGGTGTGCTGACCACCAAACCCTAGCTCTGAGAACATTTCAAGGTCGTATCTATGTCTAAATTGGACATACACGCGCTGCACGAGACCTCGCGCGCGTGTCCTGCTACCTCACTGCTATTTATCTTCGACACAGGCCAAATGGACACGTGCCACTTGGTATGGAGGTAGGGGCAGTGACTGAAATGTCACCCCTAAACTTTTATGGCCTCTCGTGTCGTGTCGGACACGAGAGATCAAGTGCCCTGGTTATACACTGCACTGTTATGCACAGAAATCTAGTTCAAATACGCGTTCGTATCTCGGACACGAGGACACATGGATACGATTCAGGGTGGTAGACACCTAGCCCTACACCTAGGCTAAGTGTGGACACGAGCACGAGGTGACATGTGCCCTACCTCGTGTCATTTTCTCCTTGACACGGCTGCACGAGGCCTAGGCTACACAGTTCACTGATCCTTTGTAATTCACTATTTTAGACACGTTGTGTCTACTGTATGGACACGTGGACACTCTCCACATATGCACACAAATCACTGACACCCTGTACACGTGTTTCCCTATCTTAATTTGGGTTTTGCTATGTTTTTTATCTCGGCTTTCATGTTAGTCTGATACTGTAATTGATATGTTGGGTTTTTAAAATAAATTGAATGTTTATTTTTGAAAATTGGGTTTAGTTACATGTTATGAGATTGAATGCAATGTTAACCTGAGAATGATGGAATATTGAAACCTGAGATTGTTTCGAATAAAACTGAATTTGAGATTGGTAATTGACTGTTTAAAATCTGAGTTGTATCTTGATAAATGCAAAACTGGGATATGTGTTTTGAATGTTAAACTGAGACACTCACATGCCTTAACTGTCACTCACATTCCCCTTTCCTTCACATCCCCTCTTTTCTCACCCTCTCATACACTCACTGCCACAGCATGCCACAACACACACACACCCCACAGTACACACACACACATGTATAGCTCTAATATGTATGTATATATATATATATATATTAGTACCTATATATATAGTTACCCTATATATATATATATATATATATATATATATATATATATATATATATATATATATATATATATATATATATATATATATATATATATATTTGTATATATATATGATTAGTGAATGTGATACCTTTAAGTACTTAATGTATATGTGATGTGTATATCTTTGACTTAGTGTATAGTTTGGACTAAGTTTAGGCTATGTGCTAGCCTTGAGGTTTAGCTTGTGTCTTGGTATAGTGTAACTTAGACTTGACTTGTTTAGACCTAGAATAGACTAACCTAGACTAGTTTGACCATGTTTGACCTAACCCTAACTTGATTGACCTAGTTTGACTTTAGAGTTGACCAACGTTGACCAAGAGTTGACTTTGGCCCAGATTAACCTAGAATCATGTAGAATGCATTATAATCTACAGTTTTACTTTATTGGACATGTTGTGACCTGTGTTGCTCTAAATAGAACTCATTCACTCTGATCTAGACATCTATTCTCATCGGATATACAGGATATCAGGAGAGTACATTCTATGATCATTTCATACTTGCTAGGACTTATATTCTTGCTCTAGATTACTTTACTTGATGATGTCACGTTGGTAACACAGATTGGTACTATATGGATCTTTTTATGAGATGTTATCCCCCTCGGGAGCATCGGGTACTTCATGTCATGTGTATTTTACTTTCATCATGTACTCCTATACTTTCACTATTTATGTAAACTCTTGTGATTCAAGTACTCTTATGTTCACAGGGCCCTCATGTATAACTTTATGTGCATTCATTTGTGAGCCCCTATTTGATAATCATGTACAATAACATAACATGTCTAGATCCTTGTGTATTTATTGGGGTACGGGAGAGTAGAAATAGTCATGTGAACAATTCCAAGTAGTGTAATCATGTATAAACTCAGTAGTATAATCATGTATAAATTTTATTTGTTCACATGCATATATTGTACTCTAAACCACTAGTCACTTGTAGTTCTTTACTTATAGTAGATATTTCCAGTACAGTTATCTCTCTCTCTTTTTCATGTACATTTCTTTCAGCGATTCATGTATCTTACTGTAATGCTTGTGGTTCGTATTACGTATTTCTGGAATACGTGTACGTATTAATTCTTGTATTGTATGATTTTCTTGCTTAATTTCCTCCCTGGGCTTGGTTTATTCTTGTTTTGGGTTGGCTTAGTTCTGTTTGGGATTGCTCTTGGTTCATCATGAACCAAGGGGTGAACCCCCTACCTACCACCACCACTCCTCATATTTGTTACCTATTCTTCTTCTCTCTCTTCATTAATCTCTTCTTCTTCCATTTACTCCCTTCACCTACCATAGAGAGGAAGAGAGAGGTCTAGGCAAGTGCAACTTGCTTCCATAAGAGAATCCATTTTTATTGTTCTGTTAGCTTCTCCTCATGTTTCTAAGACACATTAGGACTTGTCATTTTCCATTTTGAGGCTTTAATTTTTGTAGATCTAGAAATTAGTTATTTTTGAATTTTGGTGGTTTTGATCTATCAAACTTCTTTGTTTTCAAGTTTTGATGGTTTCATGTTGTAGAGAATTTTATTCTACCCAATTTTGACCCTTGAAAAGCTGGATTTGGACTTATTTTGACCAAGTTATGGACTTTTGAAGCTTTGGGTTCAAGCATGGAGTTCTTGCTGATTTGGAGAAGACAGTGAGCAGTGCGCGAGCTTTTTAGCTTATGCCACTGAGTTGCACACGCTCTTTAGCGCAGCGCAGTCTCTCATACGCTGCCTTTTGGAAGCGTATGACTTGCATACGCTGCCTTGACAAGGAGTCGTATGGACCTCATACGCTGTATTGACAAGAAGTCGTATGGACCTCATACGCTGCCTTGATGAGGAGTTGTATGGACCTCATATGCTGCCTTGATGCAGAGTCGTATGGACCTCATACGCTGCCTTGATGAAGAGTCGTATGGACCTCGTACGCTGCCTTGACAAAGAGTCGTATGAACCTCATACGCTGCCTTGATGAGGAGTCGTATGGACCTCATACGCTGCCTTGATGAGGAGTCGTATGGACCTCATACGCTGCCTTGATGAGGAGTCGTATGGACCTCATACGCTGCCTTGATGAGGAGTCGTATGGAGTACATATGCCACCTTTTGGAAGCGTATGTCTTGCGTACGTTGACTTGAGCGTAGCCTGACCTGTGCGTAGCCTGACTTGAGAGTAGCCTGACCTGAGCGTAGCCTGACTTGAGCGCAGCCTGACCTGAGCGTAGCCTGACCTGAGCGTAGCCTGACTTGAGCGCAACCTGACTTGAGAGTAGCCTGACCTGAGCGTAGCCTGATTACCCTGGATCTTCTATAGCCTTGTATATTGATATTTTATTAGATATTTAACGTCCATTTTATATCCTTACGCCTTTTGTCCTGAACTTGATAATCACGAATTTACTTGATATGTTTGTAATTGATAATTGAGCATGACGTGATAGTGACCCGTAGTGGTGCACTCCTGACATAATAACCTGACATGACCTGATAGTAGCCCGTCGTGGCGCACTCCTGACAAGTACACTTGGCATGATAACCTGACATGATTATCTCGAATAGCTGTTACGACGGCTACCTGACATGACATGACCTGTATAATTAATCTGGACACCGTGGGCGATTGTGTTTGTATAAATAAACCAGTCCTTTCTTGCATCATGTCTAGGGCAGGGACTCCTGAGTACCACGGTCAGGAGTACCTACTAAAATGGACTAAGGCTAATAACTAGATTAATACATTAGTCATGACGAGATTTCTCAGCTACAGGCAATCCCGTTACCTGGGCACGCCTTGGGATCTGTAGCCTGCCGTCGAGTAGGGCACATTTCCAGCACACTGTCATGTGTTGCACCCTTCAAGCTACCTAAGGGTACATTCGTTTCCTGGACGATGTACCCACCTGAATTCAATTCTAATCTTTTAACCCGGGTAACCTGGATGGTCCGCAGGGCTTGTGGCTGTGGAGTAATCTCACTGCATCTTGTTAGTAATTAGGCTTGTGACAACCCTAGTTAGTTAAAGTATCAAGCCGTAATTCTTGCTTGGCCGTGAAATGATTGGACGAAGTCTAACCAGTCTAGTCTTGCCCTGATCCTGTTCCAGATTATTGAATGACCAAAATGCTTGTATTTATTTTACCGATAAATGGTGAGAATTCCAAGTTCTGTTCAGACGAAGGGTTACAACCCCGGTCCTTGTTTGGTTTACGGGTTGTAACCTGGTTATCTGAATAGTTCCATGGTTATCTCATCGTATATCATCCTGGTGTATTTTCTTTATTTCCAGTTCTTACTTTTATTTATATCTTGTGCTGATTGCTGGTTTTGGTTCTTAAGTGAAGCCAACTTTGTGGCACTTGTACTTTCTGGGGTCTGACCCAGCTGGTTTTGTGTGGCCAGATTTCGGAGCAGCTCCAGAGGATCTACCGACCTTCCAGCCAGATGGTGGCCACTAGACGGAACCCTGGCAACGAGTGGATTATTTTTTGGCTCTCCCACTCTATTGTAAAAATATTCTTTTGTGGCGTTTAGCCAACGAGCACCTGTTTAGCTCGATTGCACTTACTTGCTGTCTGCCTACGGGCTGTAACATGATTAACAGATCCTAGGGTTGATCATGTATGACTAAACTCATGCTAGTCCTAACATTTCGTAACGACTATCTTCATGATCAGCTGAATATGTAATATTTGGAACGCCTTACTATTGTACATTTAATGATCATACTTCTTGTAACCTTGTACTTACTTGCTTGTGATTGAGACACTAGGCTTGTTCATGACCTTAAGAGACTGTTGGCTTATAGATAAACCCTCATGTATCTAGACAGCCATGACCGTATAGCGAGATGGATTCTATTTCATATACGTAGCTGGCTATGTCTGCCCCCGCTCTCCAGTATTCTGGTTCTGGGGCGTGACATGGTTTAAGTGGTGGCCCATGCAGGTCTTATAAATCAAGATATGTGAGGGTTTACCGAATAGATGTCTCAATCAGTATTCGTCCTTGATCTCTGCTCGTATCTTCTGAATCCCTGGATTCTTATCCTGATCATATGCTTGCATCTTTGATCTGTCCTGGTCCTTCCTTATTGTCTCCTATGTCGTCTTCTTCAGCGGCATTGTTCGTGGTCCTTCCTACCAGCAAGGCGGAGCACCTTCCGCGGACCAGCAGCAACCTGGAGATCAAGCCCAGCATTCCGAAGTAGCCTCCAGAGCCGTGCCTTCTGGCGGAGAGCCACCAGTCCAGCCAGTTCAACCTGTAGAACATGATGACGGCACTTTGGTAGGACTCGTCAGGACCTTGATAGCTTCCCAAGACCGGCGTGGAGATGTCTTGCACCAGGCAGTGACGGATGCTTTGACCCGGGGTGGTCATCAGGGTAACAGTACGGCCAACAGCTTCAAGCGCTTGAACCCTCCATTCTTCGACGGTAGTGAAGATGCTATCGCGGCAGATGCATGGCTTCAGGACACAGAGGTGATTCTAGAAGCAGCCAGGACCCCAGAGAACGAAAAGGTGGCCGTTGTGCGCCTGCAGTTGTTAGATCGTGCCCGCAGCTGGTGGGCAGCGCAGGCCGTTGGATTAGCAGCACCCATTGCTTGGGCAGTATTCAGAGAGAGATTCCAGACCAAGTATTTCGATGCCATGGCTCGGTATGATCTGCAGACGAGGTTTACCAATCTGAAGCAAGGAGGCAGGACGGTCGACGGATATGCGGTCGAGTTTTCCAGACTCAGTCGGTTTGCTCCCACTTTGGTGGCAACCGAGTATGATAGAGCCCAGCGGTTCCAGCAGGGACTTCACCTGGAGATCTTGTTGGCAGTTGAGCAGTTTGAGCATCAGACTTTTGATGCAGTCTTGAGAGCAGCCCGGAGGCATGAGTATACCTCCCAGAGGATTGTGGATAGGGCCGAATGTCGGAAGAGATCTCACGGCCAGATGAATCAGTCTTCAGCACCGGTCCCGGCAGCCAGGGCTTTGACTATAGGAGCTCCGAGGCGAGCGGCCTCAGTAACATCGGTTCAGCATTCAACTTCGACGCACCCTCAGCAGCAGAAACAGAAGCAATCTTCTGCAGTGGGTTGTTTCCATTGTGGGAAGCCAGGCCATGTGATGGCAGAATGTCGCAGGGCACAGGGATTGTGTCTGGCTTGTGGAGCACCAGACCATAGGGTTGGATCATGCCCGAATAGGGGTGGTTCATCATCGTCCAACCTTTCTAGCTCTTCGGAGAGAGGACCAGCTCCGGTCCAGCAACAGCAGTATCCATTGTCGAGGCCCTTGCCGTCTTAGACCCAAGTGTTCCAGCAGCAGAACCCCCAGCAGTATGCACAAGTCCAAGCCCAGAGTCAGAACAGGCAGCGAGGATTTCAGCAGAGGGGACCAGCACCCCGAGGGCACGGTCAGGCTATGGTGATGACCGTGAAGGAAGGATTGGCACCAAGAGGGGTAGTGGCAGGTACTATTCTCGTCAACTCCTTTCCAGCTTCAGCTTATTTGATTTTGGTGCATCGCATTCATTTATGTCTGCACGATTCGCTACACGGATAGGACTGGAGCCCGAGTCATTATCAGTAAGGCTCAATATACTTACTGGTAACGGACTTGTGGGTGTAGATAGAGTATTTTCCTCGTGTCGGATTGTAGTTAGCGGTAGAGAATTCTCCGTTAGATTGATAGAGTTCCCGATGGTCGATTATGATGTGGTCCTAGGGATGGATTGGTTGAGGAACCAGTATGCTAGGATAGACTGCCATATTGGCAGGGTTGTTTTTAGCATTCCAGGCGAGCCGGAGTTTTCTTTCTCCCGAGGCGAAGTTGAGTCATCTCCTCCAGTATTGCGGATGGCAGTAGCAGCAATTCAGTTGCCCAGGATAGTCGAGGAGTTTCTAGATGTTTTCCCAGAAGAACTTTCGGGTATGCCTCCGGAGCGGGAGATCGAGTTCACTATAGACTTGATTCCCGGGACAGCCCCAGTGTCAGAGAGAGTCTACAGGATGGCGCCGTCAGAGTTGGAGATATTGTACAAGATGATTGAAGAACTCAGAACCAAGGGATTCATTCGTGCTAGTGGATCGCCTTGGGGAGCCCCGATGCTTCTTGTGAAAAAGAAGGATGGTACGTCCAGGTTATGTGTTGATTATCGTACCTTGAACTCAGTGACAATCAAGAACAGGTACTCTCTTCCGAGGATAGATGACTTGTTTGATCAACTCAAGGGAGTTTCAGTATTCTCGAAGATTGATTTGCGCTCAGGTTATCATCAGATCAGAGTCAGAAAGCAGGACATCCCGAAGACAGCTTTTAGATCGAGATATGGACATTGGGAATTCCTTGTTTTGCCTTTTGGAGCAACCAATGTGCCGGCAGTATTCATGGACCTCATGAATCGCATCTTCATGCCTTACTTGGATCAGTTTGTGATTGTGTTCTTGGATAACATTCTGGTCTACAGCAAGAGTGAGACGGAGCATAAGCAGCATCTCTGTATAGTTCTTCAGGTCCTCAGAGAGCACCAGTTATATGCCAAGTTCAGTAAATGCGAGTTCTGGCTCGATCGCATTTCGTACTTGGGATATATCATCACTCGAGGAGGAGTAGAAGTGGATCCCCATAAGATTGTGGCTATTGAGTCATGGCCAGTGCCCAGCACAGTTGCAGAGGTTCGTAGTTTTCTTGGATTGGCCGGCTACTACCGGCGGTTTGTTTCGAATTTTGTTCGAATTTCAGTACCATTGACGCAGTTGACCCGCAAGGATGCGCAGTTTGCTTGGACAGCAGAGTGTCAGAGTTCTTTTGAGCAGTTGAAGCGAGGCCTGATAACAGCTCCTATTCTCACGCTTCCAGATGGGACCGGAGGATTCTCAGTGTACTGTGATGCTTCAGGCAGAGGTTTAGGATGTGTTCTGATACAGCATGGAAAGGTAATAGCTTATGTGTCACGACAACTTCGTGATCATGAGAGGAATTTCCCAACCCATGACTTGGAGCAGGCAGCAGTAGTGTTTGCACTTAAGTTGTGGAGGCACTACTTGTATGGAGACAGGGTAGAGATTTTCACCGACCACAAGAGCATGAAGTATGTTTTCACCCAGAAAGATCTTAACATGCGTCAGAGAAGGTGGCTGGAGCTTCTTTTGGATTATAATGTCAACCTGCAGTATCATCCTGGAAAGGCCAATGTTGTTGCGGATGCATTGAGCAGGAGAGTGGGAGTTTATTTTCTAACAGCGCCGCAACTAGAGCTGTTAGCAGATCTTCAGAAGATGGTTGTTGAAGTTGTTCTCCCTTCCAGTGTGGCCTTGATGGCCAGTATGCAAGTTCAATCCACTATAGTCGAGAGGATCCGGATGGCGCAGTCGGCAGATTCCAAGCTTCAGCGACTCAGAGCAGAGTGTGAGGCAGGACGAAGACCAGAGTTATGCATTCATGAGGATGGTACACTTCGACATGGTAAGCGTCTTTGTGTACCCAGCGGAGATATCCGATAGGAGATCATGTCAGAAGCGCACAGTTCACAGTATTCCATCCATCCCGGCAGTACGAAGATGTACCGTGATATTCGGTAGCATTTCTGGTGGAATGGCATGAAGCGGGAGATAGCTCGGTTTGTCTCTCGGTGTTTGGTTTGCCAACAAGTTAAGGCCGAACATCAGAGACCGGCTGGACTTCTTCAGCCCTTACCGATTCCAGAATGGAAGTGGGAGCATGTGACCATAGATTTTGTGACTGGATTACCTAGATCCCCAGCTGGTAGAGATGCTATCTGGGTTATAATTGACAGGCTCACGAAAGTGGCTCACTTTCTTCTATTCAGAGTTGGTCAGTCGACGGCTCAGTTAGCAGAGATGTACCTCAGGCAGATTGTCAGATTGCTCGGTCTGCCAGTCAGTATTACCTCGGACCGAGATTCAAGATTTATGTCGTACTTTTAGCGTAGCTTGCAAGAGAGTTTGGGAACTCATCTCCAGTTCAGTTCAGCATATCACCCGCAGACAGATGGTCAGTCGGAGCGCACGATCCAGACTCTTGAAGACATATTTCGGTCTTGCACACTTGACTTCGGTGGTTCATGGGAAGATCACTTGCACCTGGTAGAATTTTCGTACAAGAAGTTTCCAGGCCAGTATCCAGATGGCACCGTTCGAGGCACTGTATGGTAGGAAGTGCAGATCCCCGCTAGCCTGGGATGATGTTAGAGAGAGACAGATGCTCGGTCCAGAAATGATTGCCCAGACAGTTGAAATGGTCAGGCGAGTTAGAGATCATCTTCGAGTTGCCCAAGATCGCCAGCGTCATTGGGCCGATTCTTATCGGCGCCCTCTCGAGTTTTCGGTCGACGATCATGTATTTCTGAGGATTTTGCCTAACCGTGGCGTCATTCGTTTCGGCGTACGGGGCAAGCTTAGTCCTAGGTATATAGGACCATTTGACATTCTGGAGCGAGTAGGAGATGTATCCTATCGTCTCGCTCTTCCACCGTCGCTAAGCGAGGTGCATGACGTGTTCCATGTATCCCAATTACGACGGTATATCCCGGACCCGAGCCACATCCTGGATCATTCGGAATTGGTTGTTGGTACCAACCTTTCGTATGAGGAGAGGCCCTTGTCTATATTGGACCGGAGAGAGAAGATCCTCAAGAACAAGACTATCAAGTTAGTCCGAGTTGCTTGGGGTCATCACTCTTTGGGGGAGTCAACGTGGGAGCGTGAGGATGATATCCGATCGCGATATCCCGACTTATTTGACTCGTGAGGTATAATGTCTTTCTTATGCCTCATGCCTTCGATTCCTTGCTTGAATGAGTGATTGTCTGCCTAGTTATAGCTTGCATGTGATTAATGTAGCTTGTCATTGCTCCTCTAGCCTCTTGATTAAATTCCGAGG
Organism: Iris pallida; assembly: GCA_029216955.1. Lineage (NCBI taxonomy): Eukaryota > Viridiplantae > Streptophyta > Magnoliopsida > Asparagales > Iridaceae > Iris > Iris pallida. The sequence goes on from JANAVB010026400.1 coordinate 2,906,572, forward strand.
ACAGAATTCTTTTAAGGTGGGTAGAGTTGTAATGTCTGTGGTTCGTATTACGTATTTCTGGAATACGTGTACGTATTAATTCTTATATTGCATGATTTCCTTGCTTAATTTCCTCCCTGGGCTTAGTTTATTCTTGGTTTGGGTTGGCTTGGTTCGGTTTGGGATTGCTCTTGGTTCATCATGAACCAAGGGGTGAACCCCCTACCTACCACCACCACTCATATTTATTACCTATTCTTCTTCTCTCTCTTCATTAATCTCTTCTTCTTCCATTTACTCCCTTCACCTACCATAGAAAGGGAGAGAGAGGTCTAGGCAAGTGCAACTTGCTTCCACAAGAGAACCTATTTTTATTGTTCCGTTAGCTTCTCCTCATGTTTCTAAGACACATTAGAACTTGTCATTTTCCATTTTGAGGCTTTAATTTTTGTAGATCTAGAAATTAGTTATTTTCGGATTTTGGTGGTTTTGATCTATCAAACTTCTTTGTTTTCAAGTTTTGATGGTTCCATATTGTAGAAAATTTTATTCTACCCAATTTTGACCCTTGAAAAGCCAGATTTGGACTTATTTTGACCAAGTTATGGACTTTTGAAGCTTTGGGTTCAACCATGGAGTTCTTGCTGATTTGGAGAAGACAGTGAGCAGTGCATAAGCTTTTTAGCTTGCGCCACTGAGTTGCGTGCGCTCTTTAGCGCAGCGTAGTCTCTCATACGCTGCCTTGATAAGGAGTCTTATAGACCTCATATGCTGCCTTGACAAGGAGTCGTATGGACCTCATACGCAGCCTTGATAAGGAGTCGTATGGACCTCATACGCTGCCTTGATGAGGAGTCGTATGGACCTCATACGCTGCCTTGATGAGGAGTCGTATGGACCTCATACGCTGCCTTGATGAGGAGTCGTATGGACCTCATATACTGCCTTAACAAGGAGTCATATGGACCTCATACGCTGCCTTGATGAGGAGTCGTATGGACCTCATACGCTGCCTTGATGAGGAGTCGTATGGACCTCATACGCTGCCTTGATGAGGAGTCGTATGGAGTACATACGCTGCCTTTTGGAAGCGTATGTCTTACGTACGCTGACTTGAGCGTAGCCTGGCTTGAGCGTAGCCTGACCTGAGCGTAGCCTGACTTGAGAGTAGCCTGACCTGAGCGTAGCCTGACTTGAGCGCAGCCTGACCTGAGTGTAGCCTGACCTGAGCGTAGCCAGACTTGAGCGCAAACTGACTTGAGCGTAGCCTGACCTGAGCGTAGCCTGATTACCCTAGATCTTCTATAGCCTTGTATATTGATATTTTATTAGATATTTAACGTCCATTTTATATCCTTACGCCTTTTGTCCTGAACTTGATAATCACGAATTTACTTGATATGTTTGTAATTGATAATTGAGCATGACGTGATAGTGACCCGTAGTGGTGCACTCCTGACATAATAACCTGATATGACCTGATAGTGGCCCGTCGTAGCGTACTCCTGACAAGTACACTTGGCATGATAACCTGACATGATTACCTCGAATAGCTGTTGCGACGGCTACCTGACATGACATGACCTGTATAATTAATCTGGACACCGTGGGCGATTGTGTTTGTATAAATAAACCAGTCCTGTCTTGCATCATGTCTAGGGCAGGGACTCCTGAGTACCACGGTCAGGAGTACCTACTAAAATGGACTAAGACTAATAACTAGATTAATACATTAGTCATGACGAGATTTTCCAGCTACAGGCAATCCCGTTACCTGGATACGCCTTGGGATCTGTAGCCTGCCGTCGAGTAGGGCACATTTCCAGCACACTGTCATGTGTTGCACCCTTCAAGCTACCTAAGGGTACATTCGTTTCCTGGACGATGTATCCACCTGAATTCAACCCTAATCTTTCAACCCGGGTAACCTGGATGGTCTGCAGGGCTTGTGGATGTGGTGTAATCTCACTGCATCTTGCTAGTAACTAGGCTTATGATAACCCTAGTTAGTTGAAGTATCAAGCCGTAATTCTTGCTTGGCCGTGAAGTGATTGGATGGAGTCTAACCAGTCTAGTCTTGCCCTGATCCTGTTCCAGATTATTGAATGACCAAAATGCTTGCATTTATTTTACCGATAAATGGTGAGAATTTTAAGTTCTGTTCAGACGAAGGGTTACAACCCCGGTCCTTGTTTGGTTTACGGGTTGTAACCTGGTTATCTGAATAGTTCCATGGTTATCTCGTTGTATATCATCCTGGTGTATTTTCTTTATTTCCAGTTCTTACTTTTATTTATATCTTGTGTTGATTGCTGGTTTTGGTTCTTAAGTGAAGCCTCCTTTGTGGCACTTGCTCTTTCTGGGGTCTGACCCAGCTGGTTTTGTGTGGCCAGATTTCGGAGCAGCTCCAGAGGATTTACCGACCTTCCAGCCAGATGGTGGCCACTAGACGGAACCCTGGCAACGAGTGGGTTATTTTTTGGCTCTTCCACTCTATTGTAAAAATATTCTTTTGAGGCGTTTAGCCGACGAGCACCTGTTTAGCTCGATTGCACTTACTTACTGTCTGCCTACGGGCTGTAACATGATTAACAGATCCTAGGGTTGATCATGTATGACTAAACTCCTGCTAGTCCTAACATTTTGTAACGACTAGCTTCATGATCAGCTGAATATATAATATTTGGGACGCCTTACTATTGTATATTTAATGATCATACTTCTTGTAACCTTGTACTTACTTGCTTGTGATTGAGACACTAGGCTTGTTCATGACCTTAAGAGACTGTTGGCTTGTAGATAAACCCTCATGTATCTAGACAGCCGTGACCGTATAGCGAGATGGATTCCATTTCATATACGTAGCTGGCTATGTCTGCCCCCGCTGTCCAGTATTCTGGTTCTGGGGCGTGGCACTTACTCTATTGCTTGCTTTATATTCCTGTCATGATATGAACTGTTGAGATTTTGTGCTCGTTCATGTCCTGACTGGACCTGTTGAAACTATTACAGATGACACCGAGGAGTTCTGTCCTACGTATTATGGAGCATCCTTAGATGACACTTGCGAGCTGGACTCTTGGGAGGATCCAGATCTGGCTGAGGATACCACCCTTTCTGTTTAGATTAGCTTAGCTAAGCTTGTCTTCTCATTTGGCTTTGTATTGAAATTCTGAGTTGTATTATATTTGGATGATGTTGATGTTGTGTCGTTAGACACTTAGACTTATTTTCTCTGTTTGTTTCTCTTTTGTGATATCTTTCTCATCTATCATATCGTACTTCCTACCTTAGTTGTGATTGAGCTGTACTTATGTATTGCCTCCGATTGGAGTATAGATATTATACAGGTATCTTATATTGTTAGATGTATGTGACCTAGGACAGCATTCTACCGCCGACACTGCGGCGTAGGCTGGACGTACCCACTTCTCGTGTCCCTACACTGGGTGTGGGTCGTGACACATTTTTAGTGGTGGCCCATGCAGGTCTAGATTTCGTAGTGGTACTCGAACTAGAGTATCACTACAGCCTGCAATAGGATATGGGATAAAAGTTTAAGGTACTCAATCACATTTAGGAAAAACTCTTATCTAAATTCCTGCCATCTAAATTCTTGCTGATTTATTTGCTTTCCTTTGAAATAAACTGTCCTCCCTTGATGATATCGCTTCATTCTCAGTAATTGATTTCTTGTTTGATCTGTCTTCAGGATGGTTATGGAGATACGATCCTATCACTCCGGCCCGGGGGATACTACTAAGAGATTTGTCACCTCTCATCATGTTCAGCAGGTCCCCGAGATCACAGCTCCCCTCATTCTGGCTCATGTCGGGGTTCCTACAGCATTCGGAGGTGCACCTCCGCCGGTTCTGAGGCCTTCCCTGATTATTCTAGAGATGTTTCAGCAGCCGCCATCGTCAAGATCAGTTGACGCCGCCCAGCTTTTTATGTCCTTCCAGCAGATGGTGGAATCCCAGTAGCGCTAGGCTACCAATTTCAGGCAGGGCATTGATAATGCCCATCAGTTGGCTATGACGACATGGAGCGAGTTACGGCACAGCCGTAGGGTGGCAAAATCTAGCAGTATCAGCAGAGGATGCCAGGCATCCAGGAGTTTCAGAAGATGCGTTCGAGGTATTTCTGAGGCATAAAGGGGATCTCATATGCTGACGATTGGATCGAGCATATCGAGAAGATATTCTTGCTGGCAGAGATATCAGCCCGACTTCAGATTGAGGCAGCAGGCAGCCAGATACAGGACCTGGCTCACACCTGGTATCAGACAGACCCCAGAGTGGGCACTGAGGGACAGACTTGGAGAGCTTTCAAGAAGCTCTTCAAGGAGAAGTTTTTTCCAGATACAGCTCTTAGCGACTTAGAGATGCAGTTCGAGAGTCTAGTTCAAGGGAGCCAAGCAGTTGAGGAGTATGCTGGAGAGTTCTACCGACTGGACAGATTCGTCGAGGTCCTCAGCGAGACGATGAAGGCCAGGAGGTTCAGCAGAGGCTTGGTGAAGGAAGTTAAGTCCTTGACCAAGAGTGATAGAGATGCTACATTTGAGGAGATCCTGGTAGGCGCTATGGCAGCGAAGGATGATCTTGAGCTGAAGCTCAAGAGAGGATGGGATACCCATGGAGCCAACGGCAGCGGAGGCCAGGCCAAGAGGCCTCACTTTCAGTAGCAGCACCAGCAGAGGCCGTTCTAACCACAACAGTTTTAGGGGCAGGGCCATGCACCTTTCCAGCAGGTGAAGCAGCAGCCGAGACTTCAGCAGTAGGCTTCGAGACAGCAGCCCATTAGTTATACTTTCTGTAAGAAGCCAGGTCATGGATGGAATGATTGTAGAAAGAGGCTTGGTAGATGCGTACTCTGCGGTTCAGCAGAGCATCAGTTGAGGGAGTGTTCCATGTTTTCGGGATGAGCAGTTTATAAAACAGGAGCCAAGGCTCCGGTAGGGCAGCCGAAGGGACCATCGCTGCAGACTCAGTAGCAGAGGTTCATCCAACAACAACAGCAGTCCAGGGGAGGTCAACAGGGGTGAGCTTTTGCCATGGCAGCTGAGGACGCAGAGGCTATTAGGGATCTGATTGCAGGTTCTATTCTTTTTGTCTCTATTTCAGCTTTTGTATTGTTCGATTCTAGGGCTTCCCACAGCTTTGTGTCTGTATCATTTGCTAGTAGACACCACCTTGTTTTTGAACCTTTGCCTAGGACTTGCAAGATTACGACCGCGGGTGGCATCATCCTCGTAAGTGATATTTGTAAGGGTCGGAGAGTTGTTTTGGGAGGCTGTGAGTTGGATGCGAGTCTGCTTGTAATACCACTACCGAACTACGATATCGTACTCGGTATGGATTGGTTGAGCAGGCACCATGCCAGCATAGATTGCTGCGGGAGTAGAGTTCTATTCAGAGGAAGAGCTAGGGTTCGAGTTCACCAGGAGGCATGCAGCAGCGGAGTCTTCTGCGGAGTTTCAGTCGACGAGCAGGCAGTGCCACATCCACTGATAGCAGAGTTCATGGATGTGTTTTTGGAGGACTTGCCAGGACTTCCACCAGGTAGAGACGTTGACTTCTCTATAGACTTGGTGCACGACGCAAAGCCGATATCCTAGCACATCTATAGGGTGAACAACAACGAGTTGGTGGAATTGAAGAAGCAGGTAGATGAGTTGCAGGACAAAGGCTTCATCCGATCGAGTTTTTCACCTTGGGTGCACCAATACTCTTTGTACCAAAGAAGGATCGGTCGAACGGATGTGTATCAACTACAGGGCACTCAACAACCTTACGATCAAGAACAAGTATCTGCTTCCAAGGATCGACGATCTCTTCGATCAGCTGAATGGAGCACGGGTATTTCTAAGATTGATCTGAGGCCAGGCTGCCATCAGGTGAAGGTGAAGAAGGAGGATATCCCGAAGACAGCATTCAGGACGAGGTATGGACAGTTTGAGTTTTTGGTGATGCCTTTTGGGTTGACTAATGCCCCGACGGTGTTCATGAATCTGATGAACAAGGTGTTCCACCAGTACTTGGACAAGTTCGTAGTGGTGTTCATCGATAATATCTTGGTGTACTCGAAGATCGCTAAGGAGCATGAGGAGCATTTGAGAGTGGTTATGGAGACTCTCAGGAAGGAGGAGCTTTATGGCAAGCTCTCGAAGTGTGAGTTCTTTCTGGATTGAGTTGATTTCTTGGGTCAGGTCGTGACTAGAGATGGGATCTCAGTTGACCCAAAGAAGATCACGGCAGTTGAGGCTTGGGCAGCACCGAGTTCAGTCGTAGAGATCAGGAGCTTCTTGGGATTGGCAGGCTACTATATGAGATTTGCCCAGGATTTCTTTCGGGTTGCAGAGCCATTGACTAGGCTGACCCGGAAGGACACAGAGTTTGTTTGGTCGGAGGAGTGTCAGGTCACTTTCGATGAGTTGAAGAAGTGGCTGACGACAGCTCCGATTCTGACATTGTCATCAGGATCAGGAGGGTTTATTATCTATAGTGATGCCTCGGGGAACGGTTTGGGTTATGTCTTATAGCAGCATGGAAAAATAATTGCCTATACTTCCAGGCAGTTACGTCCCCATAAGAAGAACTATCCTACCCATGACTTGGAGTTGGCGGCAGTCATCTTTGCTCTGAAGTTGTAGAAATACTATTTATACGGAGAGCGTATGGAGATCTTTACAAACTATAAGAGCTTGAAGTATGTGTTTACACAGAAAGAGCTCAACATGAGGCAGCACAGATGGTTGGAGTTGATGAAGGACTTCGACATATCACTGCAGTATCGTCGAGGGAAGGCTAACATGGTTGCCGATGCTTTGAGCAGGTACCCGATGGCCATGTGTTTGACGGCAGATCGTCACTTGCTAGCTGAGTTGGAGAGCCTAGGGATCGAGGTGATCGTGCCGGGAGTGGAGATGCAAATATACGGTCTTCAGATTCAGTCGGACTTGATGGATAGGATCAAGTCGACTCAGTTCGATGATGTTGCTCTGCGGTGTATCCGAGAGCAGGTTCGAGCAGGTTTGGTGGATGAGTTTGTCATTACAGAGGATGGCGCATTGAGGCAAGGCTCCAGACTGTGTGTGCCCGGTGGAGACCTTCGGAAGCAAGTTATGCAGGAGGCCCACCGTTCTCAGTACTCTATGCATCCAAGTGCCAACAAGATGTATAGGGATCTGAGGAAACATGTATGGTGGAGTGGTATGAAGCGGGAGGTAGCACGCTTCGGAGCCAGATGTTTGATCTGTCAGCAGGTAATGGTAGAGAGGCAGAGGTCAGGAGTACTGTTACAGCCATTGCCCATTCCAGAGTGGAAGTGGAAGCACATCACGATGGACTTTATTTCAGGATTACCGCGTACACCAGGAAGAAAAGACGCAATTTAGGTCATCGTAGACAGGTTGACCAAATTAGCCCACGTCTTGCCATTCAAGGTGGATTTGTCTACCAAGAAGCTAGCAGAGATGTACATGCGACAGATTGTCAGGATACATGGAGTTCCGATAAGCATTATTTCAGATCGGGATAGTCGCTTTACTTCTCATTTCTAGAGGAGTCTGCAGCTTAGCTTGGGTACTCAGCTCAAGTTTAGTACTGCATACCACCCTCAGACGGACGGACAGTCGGAGAGGACTATTTATACACTCGAGGACATGCTGCGAACTTGTGTCATGGGTTTTGGAGGATCCTGGGAGGATCACTTGCACTTGGTGAAGTTTGCATACAACAACAGTTTTCAGGCCAGCATTGAGATGTCACCATTCGAGGCATTATACGGGCGTAGATGTCGTACTCCCTTGTCTTGGGATAACGTTGGAGAGAGAGCTTTATTGGGACCAGAGATGGTTATGGATGCAGCCGCGAAGGTGAAGCTCATCATAGATCGACTTCGCGTGGCGCAGGACATACATCAGCGTTGGGCCGATAGCCACCGCAGACCTTTGGAGTTTGAGGTACAGCATAAAGATAGGATTAGAATTAGGTTTGATTTGTTTGTGTTTTGTTTGATTATTATAGTTAATTTAAGACCTTGCTTGTTATAGGTTAGAGATTTGTTATTTTTGAGGATATCTCCAACACGTGGTACTATACAATTTGGTAGAGGTGGAAAGCTTAGCCCGCATTTCATCGGACCTTTTATTATCAGCGGGAGAGTCGATGATGTATCATACAGGCTAGACTTTCCACCTGCACTAGTGGGAGTGCACAACGTATTTTACGTATTGCAGTTGAGACGGTATGTGGCAGATCCTAGCCATGTACTCGATCATTCCGAGATCGAGGTGGGACCACTCTTACTTATCCAGAGTAGCCTGAGGAGATTCTGGATCGACGGGAGAAGGTACTGAGGAACCAGGTGATACCCTTGGTTCGCGTCGCAAGGAGGCATCATTCTCCAGGAGAGTCAACCTGGAAGAGGGAGGATGAGATGCACGAGCAATACCCTTATCTATTTAGACCTTGACATATGATTTTCTATCCTTCTCATCAGTTTAGTTTCGTATTTAATTTCGAGGACGAAATTCTTTTAAGGATGGTAGATTTGTCACTACCACATTTTAGTTTGAGGGTATTTCGGTCATTGTGATTTTGAGTTATTTTATTATTATTTAAATTGATAATTGTGATTGTTGAATTTTGCTAGTTAAGACTTTAGAGGCTAGCCTAGTGGTTGACCATGACTATAGAGACCTAACTAGCATGATGGACTTTAGTTTAGACCCTAATCTAACTTAAGTTGACTTAGGTTCATGTAGAGAATGGATCTCTTTGGTAGTTGGGCCTTTTAGCTAGAAGGCTTAATTAACTAGCTAAGTGATTGGCCCATAGCCCATTTCCCTCAATAAAACCCTAACCCTAACTTGTTTGGCCGGCCATAGCAGCCCATCTAGAGCCCCCAACCCCCTATATAATGTCTCTTATTTGATACTTGCCTCTTTTAGAGATCCCCCTTTTCAAAACCCTAATAGTTCTCCCCAAATTGTCAAATCTCACCATTCCTCCACCAAATTGAGCCTACTCTCTTGAATATAGATTCATTTCCGTAGAAGAGGTTAAGGGAAGCATGATTGCAAAGATTGGAGCTCATTTGACTATTGCTCTTGGAAAGGAACATCTCATTTTGGGACTTTTTGATTAAGACCTATTTCCAATAGGTAAATCACATCAAACCCTTTCAAATCTCTGATTTTTTTCCATAGTTGTATCCATCAAGGTATCCCTTAGCTATAGAGTGAGTTTGGTAGAAATTGGTATTGATTTGATGTACGTATCGGACACGTATCAGTGTCCTATGGCTTGTGTTTGATGAAATACCTCAATGAACATTTTTATCTTATTTTCTGTAAGTGATTACATGATTTTGTATCCCTAGGTGTGAT
>JANAVB010026400.1:2920941-3230295 GCA_029216955.1 Iris pallida
ACTTATTCCTCTATTTGTATCTCTTTTGTGATATCTTTCTCATCTATCATATCATACTTTCTACCTTAGTTGTGATTGAGCTGTACTTCTGTATTGTCCTCCAATTGGAGTGTATATACTGTACAGGTACCTTATATTGTTAGATGTATGTGACCTAGGACAGCGTTCTACCATCGACACTGCGGTGTAGGCTAGACGTACCCACTTCTCGTACCCCTACACTGGGTGCGGGTCGTGACAGCCGGCCCAAAGGAAGGTTAATACTTGGCCGAATTGTATACATACTTGTGGTGGTAAATATGTGACAATTATAAGGTTTACATGTAAATAATAACCCGGTCCAAAGTTAGGCTTATTATTTGATATGACTTATTGTCAACGTTTGATCATTACACCATGAGTACTACTTGCAGTTAATATCATTGTCCAAAGACTTTATATTAATGATCTACAATCTTGAGATGGCTTTCACCATTATTTGAATTTATTTGACTATATTTATTCTTTGGTTATTAATTAGAGCATGTTTGTTTGTTTATTTTTGTTCTCTTTACAGCTAGTGTTGCCGCAATATCTGCTAATCTGAACTCAATTTCAATACTTAACGAGACAAACTTCAAGGATTGGAAAGAGAACATTTATATTGTTCTCAGCTGCATGGATCTAGACCTTGTACTTAGGATTTAGCTACCACCCCTAAAGACAAGTATAAGGGCACTAAGCGAAAGAATAAAGAAGCTACTAAGGGTCCAGCACAAATGAAACAACAAACTGAAGCTAATGTTTATTTCTTTTGTGGCAAGCAAGACACGTAAAGAAGGAATGTACAAAGTACCACGTATGGCATGTAAAGAAAGGTACATTTCTTAATTTGGTTTGATGTTAATTTAGCTTCAGTATCAAGAAACACATTGTGAATAAATTTTGGTGCAAGTACTCATATCAGTGTTTCTATGTAGGGTTGCCTGATCTACCGAAAGCTAATTGATGGTGAAAGATACATCTATATGGGTGACTGTAAGTCGGTAGAAGTTGAATCAATAGGACAATTTTAGGTTATTAGTTATTATTGGATTTGATAGACAATTTTTAAAATATTTTATTGTATCGTCTTTTAGACGAAATTTAGTTTCAGTTTCCTTATTTGACAAATCTAGTTCTCATTGTTCATTTGGAAACAATAAAATTTGATCTATCTTTAAATCCAAAATATTGTTGGTAATTTTTTTAAATGTTCATGATAAGCTATATTCGCTTGAAACTATTGTGTCCTATAAAGAAACCTTGCATATGGAACCACGTGGTACTAAACACAAAATTAAGGGAAAAAATTGACAAAAACTGTTATATTTTTTAGCATGTTGAGTTTTAGGGGAGAAATAAATCAGAGATATTATTTTTAAGGAAGAATCGATTTCGATTCCTACTATCACTTTTGACAATGTGTAATTTTTTATACATGTCATTGATCAAGAAATGAATCCGGAACCTCAACAAGATGATATCAAATTACCTCTATAAGTTGATGTAAGCTAACTCAACAAGACAATGTAGCGAGACCCCATTTAAGATAAGGTAATCATTCATGAGGAACAAACTCAACAACCTCAAGAACCGGTAATGTTAACATAGTCCACCAGAGAAAGGAGAAATATAATTTTGGATAATTTTTTCATATTTCTCCAGGAACACGAGGAAGACTGTAGAATATTGGAAGATGATCCAATCAACTTCCATTAAGCCATAGAAAATTCCAATTCTCAAAGTGGATTGATACAATAAATAAGGAATATAAGTCTATACAAGACAATAAAGTTTGGGAACTTGTCTCATTACCAAAAGGTGCAAAATCCATTGGTTGCAAATAGATATTTAAAACCAAGAAGGATTCGAAAGGTAATATGGAGAGGTATAAAGTACATCTTATAGCTAGTAACTTTACTCAAAAATTAGGGATTGATTTTAAAAAGGCTCTCTTCGTTTTCTTTGAAAGGTTTTTTTAACCAATCATAGCACTTGTTGCATATTTAGATATTGAGTTACATCAAATTGATGTCAAAATGGTATTTTTTTAATGGTGACATTGACAAAATAATTTATATAGTACAACCAGAAAATCTTGTGTCAAAAGACCCAAAGAATGAGGTTTACAAACTGACAAAATCTATTTATGGACTCAAGCAAGCTTCTCGTCAAAAGTACTTCAAATTTCACTAAGTTATTATTTCGTTTGGTTTTGACAAAAATACTGTTGAAGATTGTGTGTATCACAAGTTCAGTAGGAGTAGGAATTTTTTGGTTTTGTATATTGATTAAAGTATTTAATGCAAACCAGATGACACATGTTGCTAAAGGAGACAAATTCAGTCAATCAAATAGCCTAAGATTAGCATTAGAATTAAAAAAATGCAATAGATTTCTCGTTCATGATCAGTTATAGGGAGTCTAATGTATGCTCGAGTATGCACGCGTCTAGATATTGCGTACATATATAGTGGGATGTTAGGCAGATATTTAAGCAAATATGGGATGGATCAATGGATAGCAACCAAACTACTTAATTAATTAATAGAGAACAAGCAATTATATGCTCTTTGTAGGAGATCGAATAATTTTGGAGATCTGAAGGTATTCTGACTCTAATTTTGCTGGATGCCAACACAGTAGGAGATCCACATCAGGTTATGTTTATCTATTGACTGGTGGAGATATATTTTGGATGAGTGTCAAACAGACACTCATAACTTCTTCCACCATGGCAGCAAGGTTTATAACATGCTGTGAGGCATCCATTCAGGAAATATAGTTATGAAATTTGTCACAATATTGCGCCTACAGGAGGGTGTTGAAAGACCACTCAAATTATGGTGTAACAATAAATCAGCAGTATTGTATTCCAATAACAACAGGAACTTGTATAAGTCAAAGAATATTGACATAAAGTTTTTAGTTGTGAAGAAAAGAATTCAGAATGGTTGAAGTGTCCATATAGCACATTAGGACAAACTCCATGTTAGCGGATCCACTCACAAAAGTATTATCACCCAAGATCTTTCATGAGCATTCTACTCATATGGGTATTATCTTAATTAAGTATATGGAAATATAGTGAGAGTTTGTATTTTATGTATTTGGGTGCTATTTGGCTTTGGACACATTTATGTATTAAAGTATTTTTGATATTTATTTGATCAGATATATAAAATTTTAGTTCATTTTGTTTTTATTATGTTAAAGTATTGATCTCACTAAAGTTAAGGAAGACCAGTTAGAAATAGACATATGTTGATCATATTGCGTGTAATTTCTATGCTACGCATCGATGATTGATCTATGTCAATTAGCTATATTGGTATATGTGACCATTGATGGTTTAGTTACGCTAAATGTGATGAAGGCCACTTTGATCCTATATTGATATGGTTAATGGACGAGATTGTTCGGATATACCCTAAGGATTAAGATAGCAATTTATGAGGTCACTAATGTTAACACAATTATAAGGTTATATATGTGGCCTAATGGAAGATTGTTGGAATTATTCAATATATGGACCACACATGTAAAATTAATTGTGTTGGGCTATCTAAATAATTAAACCAAATTAAAGTGGTCTATTTGGAAAATTGACTTAAGGGTATAATTGTCATGGAAATAATGTGTAGATACCGGAGATAAATCTAATTTGATGAGGGACCAAATTAGAAATATCAAAACACATATATATATATATATATATATATATATATATATATATATATATATATATATATATATATATATATATATACACACACACACATTAGGGTTATAGTCCCCAACTCATACGGCCACCAAAGATAGGGTTTTCTCTATTCTCTTTTGCATCCCCATCAACAGAGAGAGGAACAAAGATTTCATCTTTGTTATTAAGGGTTGTAGCGAGTTGGAATATCGAACCCCATAAAGAGACGTCTGCTTCAAGATCCATCAAGCTAATCAATAGATTCAGGTACGCTTCCGTATTTATTTTTGTTCTTCATCTCATGAATCAACAGGCAATAATTTCTAACATATTCACCCACTATTAAAAAAACTAATAACTGTTCCCATTCTTTGTATGGAACATTTAAATTTTAAACTATACCCCCACTTTTTAAACAAAAATTTGACTGTTTCACATGGAATAGGGGTATATGCTAGTTTTTTTAAGTGGGAATATATGCTAGTTTACACATTCTGAATGAGGATATTTGCTAAAATATCCCAAAGCTAAATTAAACTTTAGTCGTTAATATATGACATTGGAAAAAAAAAATTATGTTTATGTAAATAGTTCTTCTCTTTAATTTTTGAATTGGGCTGGGACGGTCCTAATAATAACCTTGGCCCTAGAGAACAAGTCAAATAAATAGTACAGATCACATAATTAGCATGTTAAGCGTAACTTTGTTGTGATTTGGATAAACACAAATATAGATGCTATTATCCATACCAACAACAAACCCTATCACATTCCCTTTTATATATATTATCAATTAAAAAAGCTACGTATATATTTTTGGCTACCAATTTCTTCTATTTCTCTCTCATTTTCACAACACGTTATCAGCACAACTGCTCGAGTAGTTTCAGACCATCACCGAAAAATATCTAAGAGGAGTTTCAGACCACCACCACCGAGAAAGATCAAAGAAGATCCAACCAGGTTCATAGATTATATATTTTCTTTTGATAAGAAGTTTTTGTTATGATCTAAATCCCAAAACTGATATAGAAAATTATATCTTTATTGATCACGGGTATGTATGTGATGTAATCTATTCCTAAATTTTTTTTGCATCCGTATGTTGAGATGTTTTCTTAAATTGAGGATTCTTTTGCTTGAGAGAATTTCAATGAGGGATAGGACTTTGCCATTTGTAATTTACATTTTGATAATTTTTTGTATGTTATATGATGCGACTTCATAAAACAGTGTTTCCTATTCTTGATTCACAAGATATAGTGTTTGATTAGTGTTCTTCTGTAAATACGGTTTATATGCTTGCGACTAACATGATGTGCTATTATATATACCAAAACTATGGAAGATATGTATGTTATTGCCTACAAGTACTTTGTAGGGTTTTTCTAAAAGTGGTACGTACATTTATAATATGCTAGATTATTCAAGGTATATTTTCATCATGTATTATACATGTATATGGAATTTAATGGCTTTGCTTCTATATGGCGATTATGATGCTGTAATGCTGACTGATACGCAATACTTTACCGCAAGAGTCTCTCAACTCTTAAGTCAAAGAATTTAAAAAAATTATAATATATGATGGTAGTCACCCAACTTTTTGTTAATCATGTTAGTCTGGCTGGTTTCATTTAAAGTTATTTTTTAACTCTGTTGGAAGTATCTTCATGAGTTGCTATTATGTTCTAATACTCATGTGTTTTCTTGGTAACTATCTTCGTCAGTTGTTTTATCTCTGTAGTTTATTAGAATATTAGATCAGCTTGGGTAGAAATGGCTTTATCCTTTTTGAAATAATATGGTAATGATAAGTTCGTTAACATGATAATTGTTATTTTTTTAATCATAAAGATTTGGCTAGTTTTTTAATCTTTTGATAGTTAGCTCCATATGTGCAATCCTTATGCCTAAAAATGTATCTCAAACTAAGGAACATTGGTATTCTCCACTTACTATTTTGTATAACTTTATTTGGAAATCATTTAGAGAATACTATAATTTGATGATGAGATTCCAGAAGATTTACTTTTACCTTGGAAGTGGAGAAAATCCTCTTATTTGTTATCTACATCCCAATATAGAATTAATTTATCATGTTTAAGCTTATTTACTTTATGTAGATTGGATGAAACATAGATGTACTTTATGGTATTCTTGTTAGGATGTTTCTCTTTTTCGGTTGAGCGCTCAAATGAAAGGTGACAATGGAGTCGGTAATTTAGTCCCACATCGGGTAGGCGATGGGATCATGTGGTGTAGATAATTGGGATTGGTTCAGGCCTTACATACAAATTCTTATCTAAGGCATATGGGTCCAACTTAATATTGCAACTCATGGGCCAACTCCGGTTCGGGTCACACCTCGTTCCCAAGAAGAAAAATAGAATATTACAATTGAGATCAGTTACCAACCCGTAGCAATCTCCCTAACCGAAGTTGACGACTCCTCGATTAGATCTTATTCTTTCTTCTGTCTTGGATAGCGAAGTCTGAAGAGCAAAGTACGGACTTTCTCTTAGATTTTCTTGTGGACGAGCATCCCGAATCTCCACTTTGTGCCTTCTCTTTGTGCCTCCACCCTCACCTCATATAAATAAGATGAAAAACCTAATTTTAAGGTTAGCCAACAACCAACGGTGTAGATTATAAACCATCATCAATTATGGACGTCCAAATATGGTCAAATTAAATATTTGATACAAATTTGTAAATCTAATTAAATCAGATATTTAATGTAGATTTCCAAATCATATCAAATTAAATCTGTTACCATATTTGGCCTCCAAAATTTTCTCTTACTAAATCCAAACTGGACTCCAATAATCTTTTCTCCAGTCTGATGATAGGGTGTTGACCCCATGGCTCCTCAATTGGACTACATGTATGTCGTCCTGCGATAAAGTTCCTGCTCCCCATGCCACCGATCTTCGATCCCCCGAGCTGTTTTGCATCTTTCTTTGTCTCTAGCTCCTCGACCGTCACATCGACGCTAGCTGCCATGCATAGCACCTTATACACCACTGGGATCCTGAAACTGCCCACCTTCATGTCCGAACTTGAAGTTCCCCCATACACATACGTCCTCGAGCATAAAATCACACACTATACATGTCGTCGATGACCCACAACTCCCCCTGAACTGTATGAATGATGATGCTCCTGCCTCAGATTAAGTTTGTTGTAAACCTTGATCTCCTCCATGGCTTCGAACTGCTGAAACCAATGTTGCTTCGTGAAGCTTTAGCAAACCACATATTACCAAAACTGGATCCGTAGAGCAATCCCCACCGGAAGACCGACCAGCTATCATGGAACCGACAGACTGACCCTCAATCTTTGACCCATCACCATCCGTCGCTTTGTCTCGATGAACCGAATCATTTGTATCCCTCAAAGCATCTAGAAGTCCCTCCTCAGCAAGTTCTCGATGATCAACCTCCTGTCGAACACTAAGGATGAGCATTATTCAATTTTTGGTCGAACCCCGAACCGAACCGAATAAGGGTTTCGGTTCAGTTTAAGAACAATTCGGTTCAGGTTCAGTTATAGAAATACCCAAAATCCTAAATCGGTTTCGGGTTTTAATTCGATTTCGGCTTAAAACCGAAAACCAAAATAGACATGTAAAGTTACTATAATACCCTTACAACAATATATAACAAAAAATCCTAAAATAATTCTCTCTCCTCTCTTTCTTAAAATTTTCTAGATCTCTCTCTCTTTTTGGAGAGCGGCTGCTGCTCCTAGCCTCTTCTGGTTCTGTGATTTCCCTCGTCTCCACTTTCTTTCTCTCTTAACTTTGAGAGAGATCAAGAGTAGCTCTCTTGTTATCATGACCCGCACCCAGTGTAGGGCACAAGAAGTAGGCACATCCAGCCTACGCCGCAGTGTCGGCGGTAGAACGCTGTTCTAAGTCATAATTAAAACTAAATACAATATGATATACTCTCCGTACGGAGGACAATCACAGTAGGATACAACTCAATCACCAAAACTAGAAGTAGCACGATAAGACAACTATGAATCCACAAGATAAGTACAACAGAGAGAAATAAACCTCGGTGTTATCAACACCAACTCAAACAAGCATAAAATAAATACAACTCAAGACAACTAAAAATAAAATAAGAAAAACTCTAGCCATCTACTCCAACCTCTACTGTGTCTCCTCTAGGCTAGCAGGTAACGTCCAAGCTATCTATAAAATTTATCAACAGATCCAGTCAGGACGGGAGCGAGCACAATACATCTCATGCAAATCATAATATGACAGGATATATAAATATGCTATAGAGTAAGATACATGAAACGCTAGAAAATATATGAAGTAAAGAGATGACTATAAAGAAATATCTACTATAAGTAAAGAACTAACAGTGGCTAGTGATGCAGAGTACAAGATAGACATGTGAACGGCTTGATAATAAACATAAAAGTTTGTACATGACTACACTACTTTGGAATTGTTCACATGACCATTTATACTCTCATGTACCCCAATCAATATACAAGGATCCAGACAGGTTATGTTATTGCACATGATATCACATGAAGGCCTATAAATGGGTACACATAAATGTATACATGGGGGGCTCTGTGAACATGAGAGTACATGAATCACAAGAGTGCACATGAATGGTGAAAGTACCGGAACATGATGAAAGTGAAACGCACATGACATACTGTAACCCGATGCTCCCGAGGGGGATAACATCTCATGAAGGAATCCATATAGTACCAATCCGTGTTAACAACGTGGCAGCATCAAGTAAAGTAATCTAAAGCATAAATGTAAATCCTATCAAGTATGAAACGGTCAGAAAATGTACTCGCCTGATACCCTGAACAGCTGATATGAAAAGATGGCCAACTGGAGTCACAGAGTCCTAGTTAGAGCAACACGGGTTATAAAGAGTTCAATTTATATGGTAATTGAAATTATAATGCAATCTACATGAGTCTAAGTCAATCTAGGTCAAAGTCAACTCTTGGTCAACTCTGGTTAACTATAAAGTCAAACTAGGTCAACTCTAGTCAATTGTGGTCAAACTAGCTAGGGTTGGGTCAACAATGGTCAACTAGTCTAGGTTAGTCAATTCTAGGTCTAAACAAACTAAGTATATACAAATCAAGTATCCAAGATAGCTACTAACTCATAGCCTAAGTCACTTGCTAAACCAAGCATAAAACTAAACCATAAGCTAACAAGGCACACAAACTTAGTCATATAATGTATATATATTATTCACATTCACATATTCATATATCATAGATATATATAGGAAAGCTATATATATAGGCACATACATATAAATATATATATATATAGAGAGAGAGAGAGAGAATGATAGGTAAAAGAGTAAGTGAGTGTGTGTGTGTGTGTGTGTGTGTGTGTGTGTGTGTATGTGTGTGTGTGTGTGTGTGTGTGTGTGTGTGTGTGTGTGTGTGTGTGTGTGTGTGTGTGTGTTTGTGTGTGTGTGTGTGTGTGTGTGTGTGTGTGTGTGTGTGTGTGAAAGGATATGTGTTAATGTTCTCAGATTTAGTGATAGGTAGGTGTATGTGACATGGGATACATGGTGTCAAAGGATGTATGAATGCATGTGTGTAAAAGGTTATAGGTTAACTCAGTTTATAAAAAAGCATACAAACATACTTACATTGCATATATGCATACATACAAATCATGTATACATACATATATTGCATACATGCCTACATACATATCATATATGTATACTTGTATTCATTCATGCACCTATACATACATACATAGATGCATACATACATATTTAAATATATTATATACTTGCATACATTATATTCATATATGCATACTCTACATTATATTGTATTCATTCCTGCATACATGCATACATATAATATATACATACAAACTCATTTATTTAACTCAAAATATATGTGAATAGATACATTACATTACCTTAATACATATATATCATTCATTTATATCCCATATACATACATACTTCAGTTCAGGCATTATATCCATTCACATATCATTACGTTGCATATATATACTTATTTTTATTACATACATGTCATTCATGCATATTACATACTTACATGCATCTATACATTATATACATTGTATACAACATGTAAAAATAGAAGAGGAAAAAAGGGAGGAAACTGAAATGGAAAGGGAAGGAAAGGAAAATATAAGGAAAAGAAAAAATAGTGGACATACATACTTGCATCATATATTCTACATTACCATACATATTATCATTATATATTGCATTACATTATGTATATATTATGCATCATATCTATCATTACATGTATACCTTGCATTCATATCTAGCATTTATTATATACTTTCATGCATACATTGTATATCATTCTTTCATCCATGCATTTATGTATTGCTTACATACATTACATTGATTGCATTCCTACATGCTTGCATTCAACCATATATACATTAATGTAAAGAGGATACATATTATATATATATCATTTTATTCATCTAACATATCATTCATTACATACTCTACATTCATTTAATATCCATACTACATAAGCTCATAGGTTACACAAAATGCCTATATTATATAGTCGCTCTTCTACTTAAAACCAATATTGTACCAATTGGACCTTCACTAAATTTTAGGATTAAAGTATACCGTAGCCCTTCATGTTAGCTTTCCAAAACTTCAAACGGATCACATTTTCGTGTCCGGAAGCTCCCGAAATCGCGAAAACATCGAAACGCGTTTGTCTTTCGGACAGCTGACACTCAAATAGTTTTATAGAAAGTTTTAGAATGATTTTGGCTTATTAAAATATATATTTGGAAAGCTAACTTCGATACGGTTCTTTTAAAAAAAAATGGGAGATTAATCAGAGTTCTAAGATATAAGTTATGACATTTCTAAGTTGCTTTGGTTAATAAAAACGTGGATGAATATTATGACGAATTTGAGTTATTTTGGACAAAAGAAACACATGTAGGCCAAGATACTTGGATACCAACATAGGTATCCAAATGAAACTCATTCTAACCATCCTAACTAAGATCAATCCACTCTCTAACCATTCTAAAACTGAATTTAAATATCTATTTAAACTATTATCATACATACATACACATGGGGTATCCTAATTTGGGATCTATCAAGTAGGGCACAAGACACATATCTAAAATCCTCAAGAGAGCTCCAAATGGCCTCAAATTTGAATCTAAATGGGGTACATACATGGGAGTGGATCCTATGGATTCAAACTAACTAATATGCATAGAAAATCAATTTAGACGGTTGTTTTTACATATTGGGAGAGGAATCACAATGATACTCCCAAGGACACGGCTCCGACACGAAGATCTTCCAAAAAGGACACTCCTCCTTGCACTTTGCACCAAATATTTGTTAGCACCCTTCCTTGGTAGTATGAGAAGGTTGGATGGAAGTTTTGGTGGAGGGATGTAAGGATTTGGCGATCAAATCAAAGAGAAAAGCTCTCTAATTCGGGGAAGAACACTTTGTGAAGGAAAAGAGACAAGCTGGAATGAAATGAAAGGAAAGGAGGCTAACCTAGCTATAGTGGCTGCAATTGAACCCTATTTGGGCCTTGGGGAAAGCCCAATAAGGCCTAAACTAGTCATCTTGGTTAATTTTAAGTTAGGTTCAAGTTTGGGATCAAAAGGGTTAAATTTAAGCCTCTAACTTAACCAATCTAGCAAGTGGGATTAGTCTAAACTCACTAACTTAATTAGTAGAGTTTGTGGGTCATAATTAACTAATCTTGGGATCCCGTCTACAGTCTAAGCTACCCGGGTCACTAACACAAGTCGGAATGAAACGAAACTCAAACCCGACTAAACAAATCACGTAAAATCAATATTAAAATATAAAAATTTCTAAAATATTAAAATATAAAAAATGACCAAAATCACAATACATCAATTTAAATATTATTAAAATAATCTGAAATTCACCAATTAATTAAAATACTAAATAATTCAAAAGTCACAAAATGACCAAAATATCTTTAGCCTAAAAAGTTGTAAATAGTCTTTCTAATCACATAGTTAGGTCCCCATGGTCATGGTTAGTCTCTAGGCTCAACAGTTCCAAGTTTCACTAGCTAACACATCAAAATTATAATTCGCCAATTTTAAATAGTATTAAATTAATTAAAAAAATTCATAAATAATAAATCCTATTATTAAATAATAAAATTTTACAAAAGTTCAAAATTACCCTCATTTTAGAAAAGTGGGTGTTACACTTGTTCTTCATTTTCTTCTGTTGAGACTTCAAGTACCGAACTAAAGTTCTCTTTGAATTTTGGGGTTTCGTTGAGATTTCAAGTGTAGATCTTAGATCAGGACTCCTTTCATTAGATTTTAGGATTTTGTTGAGATCCCAAGTGTAGATCTCAGTTATGGACCGCTTTATTTGGATTTTTGGGTTTTGTTGAGATCTCAAGTGCAGATCTGAAGCCTCCCTTTGGATTTTTGGAGTTTTGTTGAGATCTCAAGTGCAGATTTGTAGTAGTCGACATCATTTATTCATTTGTAAGTAATTTTTTAAATTTAATTCATGTTTTTTTACTTATCAATTTTTTAGTCACTAATTTCTTAGTTATTAGTTCTTAATTTCTTTTTTTTTTGAATATGCAGGCAGATCCCTTACTCTAATATATCCGAGTCACAAAATATGTGGCTAACCTCTTGCAACACCGATTAATTCAGGTATATTTTAAAGCAAATTTTTTAGTCTTTTCTTTACCATCATTTAGTTTTCAGACTCAATGTTGACACAAAAATTTACACATATTATTTAGTAACATGGAAAGGATTTTGGGTATTTTCTAGGTCTTTTCTCCATGTTGACACTGAAACTTATATTTTGGGTATATTTTAGGTTTGAGACTCCCTGTTGACATTGAAAATTTACATGTATGTGTCTTTTCTCCATGTTGACACTGAAAATTTACACGTACCATTTAGTTTTCTGACTCCATGTTGACATAAAAATTTAAACGTATCAATTTTTTAACCAAAGTGGTAAACCTTTTGCTTTATAATATAGTTTACCTTTTGTAAAGAACTATCTTGTTTTGTTTTCATTTGGTATATTCTGATCCATGGCTCTCTTTTGGATCTAATGTTTATCTTTTTGATCATTTGCAGAATTGGCATGAACCAGTTCTTAACTTCTTTTAGCATAGATAGTTTGTAATCTGCATTCATAAGGGATACGTATTACCAAGAGTTGGGAGGATGAACTCGAGTTCATTGTTTGATAAAAACATTATAAGGGATTTTGTTTGTTTTGCTTTGTATATTGCTTTGCTTGGAGTTTTTTAATTACAATGTCGATTAGAACTGATAAAAACATGGTTGCTTTGCTTGGGGTTGGATTTTGTTGTTTACAATTACAATGACTATTATAAGGGATAAAAACATGTTTCTTTACTTTGGTTTTGCATAACTAAGAAAATCAGCAAAAACTGATAAGAATATAAGAAAAAAAACTGACAAGAAAAAAAAAACAAAAATTAGCTTTTTGACCTTCACAGTCACATGTATGTTAAATTTAGCTTCTCGACTCTTCAATCTTTACTCTTTGTGGATGATGATTAAGCTTAATTCTTGATTTTTGCATGAACTCGTTATATCTTCCTCTAAGATTCTAAGGCTAAAGAGAATTTCTTGAGATCTGTAGGTAAGGCTCTTCACAACCAGAGGTAGACTTCTTGAATATTTAGTGAATAATTGATATTTTGAACAATGAGATGAGTTTTTTTAAGAAAAGATTCAATGATGAATAATTTGTTCAAAAGAAATTTGGTGGCTTATTTTGTGCACCGAATCATTAGTTTTGGTTATATTGGAATATTATTAAGCAGTTGGCAATATCAGTATGTTAGCTTTGTGCATCTTATTCAATATTTTATGTCTTTATGTGTTGATAATGATTAATGTATCTTCCTGAAGTGGGTCAATTTTGTATATTCTCAAGACTATACAATGTATTCATATCGAACTAATGCACAAAATCATAAGATTCTTTTGTCTGCAGGATAGAACTTTTGAAGTTTATATGGGACGGATGGAAACAAATTTTCCATACAATTTTTTTTAAAGACATATATGCTTATAAAGGATGGTTTCTGAAATTGGTGGAGGCAAACACACAATTTGTTTGTGAAATATTTTTGTGACATTTGCTTGTGATTGTAAATTAGGCTGGATTTTTTTGTAACATTTGATTACTATTAGTTCTTATGGTGGTTAGTTTTTAAGTGTGCCAACGTCCAACACCACCTTGTAATTGTATTCATGCAAGTGTTCATGTTGTGCTTTTGTATTTGAATGAAGTGTCATATCTATAATCTATTTGAATCAAGTGCCATATATGTTGTAACATTTTGTACCTTTATGTAAAAAAATTCTGTTGGAAACAATGTATGGAATGACTGGGAGCCTGGGATATCTCGAATGGCTACAGTATAAGCCTGTTTTGTGTTCTATTTTTTTTTATAGTCCTAAAGTCCATTTTTGGACCGGCCCATTAACCAAAAAAGCCCACTTGTAGAAACTGAATTAACCGAAAAATCGAACCGATTATTTCGGTTCGGTTTAAGTTTGGTTCTTGCTTAATTTGGATCGGTTTACATTATTGTAAAATTGGTTTATTTGGTTTTTTGTAAATTCGGTTCGGTTTGAACCGAATAAACCGAATGCACACCTAAATCTAATTAAATCAGATATTTGATGTAGATTTCCAAATCATATCAAATTAAATCTTTTACCATATTTGGCCTCCAAAATTTGCTCTTACCAAATCCGAACTGGACGCCAACAATCTTTCCCTCCAGTCTGATGATAGGGTGTTGACCTATGGCTCCTCAACTAGACTCCATACATGTCATCCCGTGACAGAGTTCCTGCTCTCCTATGCCACAGATCTCCGATCCCTCGAGCTGCTTTGTATCTTCCTTTGTCTCTAGCTCCTCGACCATCACGTCGACGATAGTTACTATGCGTAGCACCTCCTGCACCACTGGGATCCTGCCGAGATCAATGATACGACAAAAACCAAAGTCCCTGACGATCAGCCTCACCGTAAGTCTCGGCTGCCTGTCCCCGACTTCCGTCTTCCACCGAAAAGTGTTAACATTTCGACGAGCTTCTTCACGCATGGTTGGCCCAACCAAGCGGACGGTACGGTTCTCACGAGATTCAAACTCCTGAACATGCCCATCTTCATGTCTGAACTTGAAGCTCTCCCATATACATGCGTCCTCGAGCAAAAAATTACGTACTGTGCATGTCATCGATGACCCACAACTCCCCCTGAATTGTGTGAATGATGATGCTCCCGCCTCAGATTAAGTTTGCTGCAAATCTTAATCTCCTCCATGGCTTTGAACTGCTGAAACTGATGTCGCTCCGTGAAGCTTTAAAAAACCACATGTCGCCAAAACTGGATCCGTAGAGCAGCCTCCACCTGGAGATCGGTCAGCTATCATGGGACCGACAGATTGACCCTCAATCTTTGACTCATCACCATTCGTCGCTTTGTCTCGACAAACCGAATCCTCTGTATCCTTCAAAGCATCTAGAAGCCACTCCTCAGCAAGTTCTCGACGATCCACCTCCTATCGAACACCCCTCGAGCCTCCATCCGGTGACTATGGCCTTATGTACAGCTCAACGGCTTGAGCCTGTACATGCCATAACACAAATCTTCCAGAGCCAGCTGTTGGAAACCTTTCCAACCATCTAATCTTTGTCCCCAAACAGACTGCGATAGCCATTATCTGCCATTCTCCCTACCAAAACCAAGTTGTAGCACAAACTTTGTATATATCTCACACCCCTGAGGACGAGCTTCTCATCTAACTATGTCGTCAAGTGCACATCACTGATGCCTACAACTACAGCCGTCCCCTTATCGCCCATTTTTACATGTCCAAACCTGTTGTCGTGGTATGATGTGAAGATCATCCTATGCAGAGTGGCATGACGACGCTCTCGTGTCTATCACCCAGTCGCCATCATGACACATGCTACAAGGTTCTTCTGCGTTGGTCGCTGCGATAATGATATCTCCAAACGCCGTGAGATCCTCCTGATCGACATTGCCTTTTGCCTTCTTAGCTTTGAGCTTCATACAGTTCCTCTTGATATGACCCCTTTCGCTTCAGTGATAGCATCCCTCCTTGCAGTCCACAATCACAAGATACTGAGAACTCTTCCTTGTCCTCACCTGTGACTTAGGTCTTCCCTTCCTGTATGAAGCCACCAGAGGGGACTCCTTCGACGATTCCACCTGCTTGTGCCAGACATTCTCATTCAACAAGTTAGTTCTGAATGTCTCTATCGTGACAACTCTATCAGCACGGAGTTGCTCATCGATACCACCAACATCTTCCAGTTTTCGACAGAGAACTAAAGAGCAGTAGGACCTGAAGCTCATCATCAATCACCATCTTCACCGCAGACAGCTGATTGATGATACCCTGAACCTCGTTCAGATGTTGTGCCATTGGAGTACCCTCCGTATACTTCGAGTTGGCGAATAAGAAAATGCCTTGTTGCCAGTCGTCTTCCTTTCGTACAGCAAATACAGCTTCTTCCATAATGCTTTTGCCGAACTCTCCATAGACACATGGTGAAATACCGAATCGTCCAGCCATTGGCGGATGAATCCAACGGACTTCCGATCTAGTCTTTTCTAGTCTTCAACAGCTTTGTCTGATGGCTTTGCGTTGTCGCCCTCCAACGGACCATGCAAGTCCTTGCAACAGAGTATATCCTCCATCCTTGGCATCCAAATTGCCCAGTTTTCTCCTATGAGGGTGATCATACGAGTGTTCATCTGTTCCATAGATATGGTTGCCATAACCTCCAAAGATCTGATACCAATTGTTGGGCCCGTGCGAAAGCATTTGCCAACCTACCTGATCAAAACCAATCCCCTGTATAACGGACGCCAAGCACAAGATGAAGACAAGTATATGGCGGCGACGTACGTCACCTGGACAAATCCCAACCTTTAATAACTCAGATAAAATTACAAGATTGACAGAACTCACGTTAAACTCTTTGCCCTAATAGGTTCAACCCCCTCACCACTCTCAAGAAGAAAAACAAAAGATTACAATTGAGATCACTCACCAAACCCGTAGCAATCTCCCTAACCGAAGTTGACAACTCCTTGATTAGATCTTCTTATTCTTTCTGTCTTGGATGGCGAAGTCCTAAGAGCAAAGGACGGACTTTCTCTTAGATTTTCTTGTGGACGAGCACCCCGAATCTCCACTTGGTGTCTTCTTCTTGTGCCTCCACCCTCACCTCATGTAAATAACATGAGAAACCTAATTTTAGGATTATAAAACCCTAAAAGTAGTCTACCATCGTCCACCAACAACCAATGGTATAGATTATATCACATCACCAATTATGACGTCCAAATATGGCCAAATTAAATATTTGATACAAATTTGTAAATCTAATTAAATCAAATATTTAATGTAATCATATCAAACTAAATTTTTTACCACATTTGGACTCCAAAATTTGCTCTTACCAAATTCAGACTGTACTCCAACAATTCTCCATCATACTTCTTGTTGGCCCATTGGTCATGGTCGAACCTGATTTTAATAATTGATTAAACTTTATCTCGATATATGGGCTATTTGGACACTTGGACAACTGCCAAAAAATTGCTACCTATATATTCAAGACCGAAGCTACTTTTCTCGTATGAGTCTGTATTTTCTTATACAATATAATTTTTACATTTATTGAGTCTAGGAGTACATTGTACACCGAGTTGTACTGGAAAATAGGCTAACCCAAAATCATTTTCAAAATATCCTATATTTTGAAAAATAGCCAATTTTATAAAAGCTCCTAACTGCTTAAACTTTTTCAAAAAGCCAAAACCTAAAATCTGCTTTTAACTGGCCAGAAAATCAAAAACCGGACAAGGAGAATTCGACCAAAATTTGCCTAATCCCGTTGGATTTTGAACTTGTTCTCCCTGCAATTACGGATGCAACGGCTACTTGCCGAGATTTTCTCATTGAATTCTGCCTGAATTCTGTCAGAATTCTGACTTTGGAAAACCTATAAATAGAGAAGGATTTCATTCATTTCAATACACTCATTCACTTTCTCATCTCTTCTCTCTAAGCTTAAAAATCTTCCAAAGTGTTCTAAATCTTTCATTTTTAAATCCCAAGCCAGTTACAATCCTCTAGTCGATTTGCCAGTGCGGTACGGTCTAGAAGCTTCAGAGTGATTGTAATCAGAGACTTGATTGAAAAAATACTTCACAATTGAAGTTAGTCGAGTACTTCGTATCAAAGCTCGCGTTTGTAGAAGTTGCAAGGATTTTGTATGAAAACTTGCAATATTTTCCAATAGTGGATTTAACTGGAAGCTAGAGTTCTTCTGACTGGAATAGTCCTCATAAGAGGGAAACCAGTATACATCACCGTCTTTGCGTTTGCTTTCTGATCTCTGCTTTTACATTTATTTACCTGTGATATATATATTTTCTGTGATCTTGCTGCTAACTTTTTAATTAGCTATTTTCTGCTGCCTACTCTATTCACCCCCTCTAGAGTATTACGCTTTATGATTCGTTCCTGCAATTGATATCAGAGTGGGTAATACAGGTAAAACGAGATAACATTGTAATTATATTCTTATTATTTTAGCTGTTACATAGATCACAGTATAGCATATGGAACTGTGAAGTTCACAAGTGAAGGCCAAGCCACAAACAGACCTCCACTGTTTGACGGAACAATTTACACTTATCGAAAAACACGAATGAGTTTCTTCTTGAAATTTTTAGATTTTGACTTATGGTTTATTGTTATTGATGGCTATAAAAAGCCTTCTCGTATTCTTATTGAAGATGTATTGGTTGAAAAACCCCATGATAAGTATACTTAGGATGAAAAGAAAAAGGTCAGTCTTGACGCACGTGCTATTAATGTTGTATTTTGTGCTTTAGACAGGACTGAATTTAACAGGGTGTCTACTTGCACAACATCAAATGAAGTGTGAAAACTTCTTGAAGTAACCCACAAAGGTACGATGCAAGTCAAGGAGTCAAAGATCAGCAGACTTACTCAGGAATATGAGACGTTCAAGATGAAGCCAAATGAATTTGTCATCCAAATGTTTACGAGATTTCTAGATATTGTAAATCCTCTGTCATCTTTAGAAAAGGATTACAGTAACCATAAGAAGATTCATAAACTTCTACGAGCTCTTACGAAGAATTGGATTCCAAAGGCGACAGTAATTATTGAAGGGAACGACCTCTCAACAATGTCTCTTGAAACACTCATTGGTAAGCTACTCACTCATGAGCTGGAACTTCAAGACTTTGAAGATGTTGCACCAAAAGAGAAGTCAGAGAAGTCGATCACTTTCAAGGCTCAACATAGAAGAACTGTCGAAGATAAATCCGACGACAGTGACTCTGACTCTGAAGATCAAGCTCTCATGGTAAGAAAGTTTAAGAAGTTCATGAGATTCAATAGAAGAACAAAGGACTACAACAGCAACAGCAACAACAACAACGAAGAAGATCCTATTTATTATGGCTGTAAGAAGAAAGGACACATGAATAATGACTATCCAACAGCATCATCATCAACCAAAAAAAGCAACAAATATGACAAGAGCTACCTGAAGAAATCTACATCCATAAGGTATGCCAATACAAGCATATGGCATGAAAGTGAAGCCAGCGATGGCTTACGATCAGGTAACTACTAACCCCCCTGTTTGATACTTATGATGATTTTATCTTTGAGCAATTAGGTGAAGCCTTATGGGATTACAGAAGACTACATAGTAAATACCAAAACTCTAAGAAGGTACTCAAAGAGTACAAAGGTGAAATAGGAAGACTTACCGACCTACTAGCTGAGGTTAGAAGTAGTGATAATTCTAGTGAGGTAGGTGAGCTTTCTTCTGTTAAGCTGTTATTACACGAGACCAAATGACTATCCGAAGAGAAGGACAAGACCATTACCCAATTAGAGGAAGATCTACTCAAAGAGAAGAAGAGTCTTCAGCATGCACTTATCAGGAATGATACACTTACTGTTGATTATACTGCATTGTATAACACTTCCAAAAATTTGGAAATTAGGTTAGAAAAACAGCCTGAAGTTGATGTTTCCTATCCTAACACGTGTCACTTACTGAAATATCGGAACACTGTCAAACCCAACACTGTCAAATCAAACCAAACCAAACCATTGCCGAAGAAGACTAATAGGCATGCATTCTTTTATACTAGAAAACCAAGACCTACCAATAATGCACAACATACTACATTCAATAGTCAACATGCTAGATGTCACAATTATGGCACTATTGGTCATATTTCTTCTGCATGTAGAGTTAGAAAACTTGTTGATTTAAAGATTTGTGCATAGATACTAAAAATTAACATTCCAGGACCCTACAAGAAATGGGTAACAAAGTTTTCATCTGTAAATTCTTTTGTAGGTGAAACACCATTCATATGCTAGAAGCAAATGGATCCTCGACAGCGGTTGTTCATAGCACATGACCGGTGATGCTTTATTATTCGTAACACTGTCGAAAAAGAAAGAAGGATATGTTTCCTTCAGTAATAATCTTAAAGGGTACATAATTGGTATCGGAAATATTGGTAAGACCTCCACCCTGTGATTAAAGATGTATGTCCAATTACCGAGTTAAAATATATTCTACTTAGCATAAGCCATTTAGCTGACCATGGTTATGGTATTAACTTCGTCAAAGATAAGTGTACTATAGTTGATAGCTCAGTTGATAGTACTATCTTTGAAGGTATCAGGGAAGACAATATATGTTTTCTATTTGTTAGAAGATGCTAACAAAGTAGGTAGATGCTTAATGGCGAAGAGTGAAAAGAGTCAACTATGGCATATGAGACTCGGTCATACAAATATAGACACAATTTTAAGATTATCCACAAAGAAGCTGGTACGAGGCTTACCAGACATTTCTTTCAAGAAGGATACGGTATGTAGTGAATATAAAAAGAACAAAGCTACCCTGATTCGCATTTAAGTCCAAGAACACTGTAAGTACTACTCAAGGTGCATTGTGGGCGGGGTGGCCCGAAGCCCGGTCCGGCCCGGCCCGGTGCCAAGCGCGGCACGGCCCGACCCCCCACCCCCACACGGTTCGGGTCGGGCCTCCCCCGCCCAGCCCGAGACCGGCCCGGCCCGGTGAATTTTTTTAAATCGGCCCGCTGGCCCGGCCCGGTTGGACCGGCCCGAAAACCGGCCCGAAACCGACCGGTCCAACTTTTTTTTTAAATCTAAACGTTAGGGGGGACTTTTACCAAAATGCCCCCAAATGTATCCGTTATATATACGTTGGGACGGACATTTTGGTCATTTTTGGACCAAAAGGACCAAAATAACCCTAAAAATTCCTATAAATAGGCAAAAAATCTCATTTCTCAAACACAACTAATTCCAAACATTTCTCTACAATTCTCTACTTCTAAGTAATCTAAGAAATTTTTCTTCAAGCCTCCCCGGTGCTCTACAGCTTCCCGATCTCCCTCTCAACCCCATTCCGGTGCTCTACGGCTTCCCGATCTCCCTCCCAATCCCTTCCTTTCTTCTAACAAAGTTTTAATTTATTTTATTTTCTAAATTTGTACTTTTTTTATAAATGGCTGGTGAAGGTTCAAACCCACCTAATCTTGCTGGACAGACTTACGAAATTTTTAATTCTTTTTTTAGGGAACTCAAAATCTACCTAAGCAAATGCAACCAATCCGGAGGGGTGCCTTCCATCTCCTCCAGAAGTCGCCAGTTCTACACAACTTCCTGAAAAAAGAAAAAAGTCTAAGTATTGGAATTTTTTTACTTTGATTTATGAAACTAATCTTGATGGTTCGCTTGTTTTAGATGCCAAGGGTGAACCAATACCGTACAAGGCGCAATGCAAGAAATGTTTGAACCAGTACACATGGAAGAAGGACGGTGGCACCGGGACCATATCCAGACACTACGACACTTGCTACGGGAAGGACACACTTCAAACGTCCTAAACCCAAATAAGCTTTGGAGGTGCCACCGGTTCTTCAATGGGTAACTTTACTTACTCAGCTGCGCGTCATAAAACAGAATTAACTAAATATATTATTCTTAATGAACTTCCTTTCACTTCGGGTGAAAGTGAATCTTTACGCGATTATGGAATATTATCTCTAAACCCCTCCTTTATTAGAGTTAGTAGACAACAAGCTCGAAATGAGGCTATTCGTCTCTTTAAGGAGCAGAGAGCCGCTTTGAAAGCGGTTTTACAAAATGTTAGTAAGTTGTCTATTACTTCTGATATTTGGACTAGTAAGCAAAGTTATGCTTACATTTGTATTACTGCACACTATATAGATACACAATGGATGTTGCAAAAATGCATCATCTGTCTTAAAATTATAGAATATCCACACACGGGCGCTGTAATTTCAAGTGCCATTTCAAAACACGTGCGTGAATATAATATTCACCATAAACTTTTTTCTGTCTCTTTGGATAATGCTTCAAACAATAATGCTGCTATGTCTTCTTTGTCATTAATTTTTTAGCCTATTTTAGAAGGTAGACTTTTGCATGTTAGGTGTGCTTGCCATATTATTAACTTAGTTGTTAAAGAATGTTTAGAATTTTTTGGTCGACATTTAGACACTCTGCGACAATGCTTGCACACTTTGAACATGTCTCCAAGTAGACAACAAAGTTTTGCATGCGCATGCGCACATTTTGGTATTACTTTTAGAAGATTTGTGAAGGATATACCACATAGGTAGAATTCCACCTACTTGATGTTGAAATCTGCAATTCCTTTTAAGGATGCTATTACGTATTATTGTAATGCGGATCTCACCTTTGACTTTCAAGTTACTGCTGATTATTGGGTAGTAGCTGAAAGTGTTTGTGAATTTTTAGAAATTTTTTACAATGCTACATGTATTCTTTCTGGTGTTTATTATCCCACATCTTGCTTAGCTTCACGTGAACTTTATAACATTTTTTATTTATTTTCTAGATATAGAGATCTTCCAAATTTTGAATATATGGTGAAAAATATGGAAGCCAAATTCAAGAAATATTGGGGTGAAGTACCTATTTTATATTGTTTGGCTTCCATATTTGATCCTACAATTAAATTGGATGGCGTAGAGGCTTTATTAGATGGATTTGGAGAATATATGGATATAGATGTTACTGACATGAAAGTAGAAGTTAAACTTGCGTTAGACAGCTTAGTTATACTGTACGAAGAAAGAGCAGCGTCGACCCGACCAACTCAGGGGGGCTAGTAGTAGCTCCGGCTTGGCGTCTAAGCTATCAACAGCCGGTCGCATACTACAAAGGAAGAAACAAAGGCAATCTTTCCAACCTACTCAAGAGTTGTCTCTGTACCTTAGTTCTTATGAAGACGAAGAAGAGACTCCAGATTACTTCGCCGTTTTAGAATGGTGGAAGAGACACGACAAGAGATTTCCTGTTCTTTATACTATAGCACGTGATCTACTAATGGTCCCGGTGTCTACGGTAGCATCGGAGTCCTGTTTTAGTGCAGGATCAAGGATGTTGAGCAGAAAGAGGGACCGCTTGAAGCCCGATATCTTGGAAGCAATAGTGTGCGTACAAGATTGGATTAAAGCCGAGAGAAGAACCCAAAACCAGATAGATAAAGGTCTTGATGTCAACGAGCTGGACTTGGAATCGCTTTCTGTGTATGAAGGCGAACAAGAATGAGGCTACGGTGCAAGGTATGTACATTTAATTTTTTATAATTTTTTACAATTTTTTTACAATTTTTTTACAAATTTACAAATTTCAAAATTTTAACTTATACTTTTTAATTTTTAACTTATACTTTCAAAATTTAAATTTTAAATTATAACTTGCAAAATTTTAAATTTTTAACTTATACTTTTAAATTTTTAACGTATACTTTCAAAATTACATTTTAAAATTATAACTTACAAAATTTCAAAATTTTAACTTATACTTTCAAATTTTTAAATTTTAAAAACTAATTTTTACTTTTAAATTAAAAAAGACATTTTCTAACTCCGCCTATGCCAAGCAAGCATTGCCGGTCACAAGCCCAGATAAAGGAAGAGGGAGAAATATATTTTTTTTAACTCTTACAAACGTTTCTTTTAAAATTACATTACAAACATTTTTCAAAATAATTTAACCAAAAAAACATAAACAAAAATAATAGAAATAAAAAAAATGAACCGAGTCGGCCCGGTTCAGCCCGGCTAAACCGGTCCACACTAAACCGGAGCCCGGCCCGGCCTGTGGACCGCTCCGGCCCGGCCCGACCACCCTCTGGTCCGGTTCACTGGACCGGGCTGGGCCCATCCATATCAAAACGGGCCGGGCCAGGCCGGCCCGCTTGGTTGCTCGGTCCGGTTCGGGCCCGGCCCGAGCCCGGTCTGAACCGCCGGTTTCTGGACCGCGGGCCGGCCCGGCCCGGCCCACGAACACCTTGAAGTACCACTAGACCTCTACAACTACTGCATATGGATTTATTTGGACCTAGTAGAATTGCTAGACTAGGTGGTAAGTTATATGCTTTTGTAATAGTAGATGATTTCTCTAGATACATGTGGGTATATTTTTTTGTACGCAAGAACAATGTATTGTCAGAATTCATCACCTTTTACAAGAAAGTACAAAATGAGAAAGATTTCATGATCACTCGTATTCGAGGCGATCATGGCAGCAAATTTGAGAATGCAGAGTTCAAGCAATTTTGTGACACACACGGTTATCTATATGAGTTCTCTTGCCCTAGGACTCCACAACAAAATTGTCACGACCCGCACCCATTTTTTTTAAACGGATACAAGACGTGTCCAAGCCAGCCTATGCCGCAGTGTCGACGGTAGAACGCTGTCACGGCCATGGAGATCAAAATTACAAATAATGCTCATTCACACAATTAATTTAACTTACAATGATCACAAGTTTTACATTTGTATAAAATATAAACTTGTACAAATAAATGAATGACTACAACTCAACTATCTAACTAGTCTCTAGGCTTTTGTCTGCAAGTATTCCCGTCACTCCCCAAGCTAAGTGAATCCACGGCTAACCTGAAAATGTTGGTTTTCAGTCAGAAATGGAACGAGCACAATCCACTGAATGCAATTTCAATAAAGAAAATGACTATAAAACAAAGGTTAGACATCAATCATGAGTTTTGAAAATAAGCAGTAAATACGGAAAACCAATATCAATAAATAGACACAAAATACTTTCCCCAACTACTAGAAGTACCGTTGATATGTGATCAGTCTGGGACGCTACACCGTACGGTCTACGAGATCTACTTGCATGAAAAGTAAGCACTGTCTACGAGATCTACTTGCAGAAATTAAACACTGGCTACGAGATCTACTGCATAAAAATAAACGAGGTCTACGAGATCTACTGCATAAAAGTAAATAAGGTCTACGAGATCTACTGCATAAAAGTAAACGAGGTCTACGAGATCTACTGCATAAAAGTAAACAAGGTCTACGAGATCTACTGCATAAAAGTAAACAAGGTCTACGAGATCTACTGCATAAAAGTAAACGAGGTCTACGGTAAGATCGCACATCCTTGGTACTTCTCATTCCCGACTCAACAATTTATAATAGAGTATAAAAATCACATAACCAATGGCCAATCAATGAAATATAGTGAAAATCAATATCGAAATGCAGATAATAAACTGTACTCGCCTGTGGTCCTGTGCTGGTGTAACCGATAACCTGAACCACTCAGAATGCCACAATAGTCAAAACTCGTACAACAGTTCCCGGATGCTGAAATACACAATACCAATGATCTCAGAATAGTCAAATTAGCTAGGATTGCCTGTCCTTAAGTCCAATTCTGGACACAGGGGTAAAACGGTAATTTTGGGTCAAAACGGTTTTCGTCGTTGGACCCGCTTTGCACCGAAAAGCGTGCCAAAGTCAACGGTCTCTAAAGTTGTCAAACTACATGTCTACGGATCCAATTTTCTGATACGAACCCAACGGTATGTCCAATTTTGGATTCCGAGGGACCGTGCACAAAATCACCCGTTGAGTCGGATCGTGGGGCCCGTAAAATGGTAATTTTATCAACTGTCTCAAAATCGGACCAAACTTGGCATACAGGACCAAAAAAATGATATGATCCTGTTGGCGCAGGTTTCGTCTCGATCTGACGAGCGTGCACAAAGTAATTGAGAAATTTGCACGGAGGTCGATACGGTGAATTTTGACGGATACGCATCAAATTCGTCACGCACACGCGACCAATTTGAGTTCCGTCAAAGCCCACACGACCACAAAGCCGTTACGCAGCTTTCGATCCTTTCGGTACGTGACAACGTCGTCCAGATTGGCGTGACGCATGTCGTGTGGAGCATTTTCTAGTTTTTAAAACAGGTTTTTGGGAAACTTCGGAATCCGATTTCTCGGCACGTAGTCGATGAAATCAAATTCCGTAAAAAGGTATTCGAAGCCCTACATGTTGTTAATAAACGCCTTCAGGTGGATTTCAAATTCGATCACTTGTTTGCCTGAAATCGTGACTCGAACTGGGGACTTTGGGACAGTCTCTATACTCATTATATCGAGATTTTTCTCGATTTTGGGACTCGGTTTACGTCGTACACGAAGCAAGATAAATTAAACTAGTTGAAGGGATTGGTAGACGTATAGGTTGTCGGCGTAACTGACAAAACGGTTCACAAAATGATCGAGAATTGACGGAGAAATCGCGTCTCCAATCGATGCGTCTGCAGCCGCTGCTGCTGATTCCGCACGCGCTGGTGCGCTGTTTGGCCGGCCTGTGGTCGGCCGACGGTGACCCGCCGTGGGTGCACGGCTGTCGTAGAGTTTCGCCAAGAATCCGAGGGGGTGGCGCGGCGTTAGTTTAGGGTTTGGTGTTTTATCGAGTTCTCTCTCGTGTCCTTATATACGAAATCCGCGCGGCTGATTGGCTTGAACTCGGGGGAGCTGAGCTTTTGATGCTCGGGCTGGGTTACGCAGGCCTTGGGTCCTGGTGGACTGGGGCCTTGGGCCGCTTTCGGGCTGCTGTGGGTTGTATTGTTGGTAATTCAAATGGAAGAACATCTGGACTTCTTTGTGCTTTCTCCGATGACAATTTGCAAACAGTGCAATTCTATGTACGGATACGCGTATGTGTCCATATGTCACGTAGCATTGTTGTTCCTTTGCTACTTTCTGGATATGAACATTATATGGGTGCAGGCATGGAATAGTAAACGAAGATGGTAGCGGCTACTCGTAAATTTGTGGAGGAAATAATCAATTTGGAGAAACCATCATAACTTCCCTGTAAGGGAGTCAATTCTTATTTTCTATTCGATTATAAAAATATATATAACCATATATATATATATATATATATATATATATATATATATATATATATATATATATATATATATATATATATATATATATATATATATATATATATATATATATATCCTTAAAATTACAAAACCTATAATACTTTAAATAAATATTATAAACACCAATATTCCCATTATCTATATATGGAAAAGCACATTTGTATCTATATATATATATATACACATGTACACTTATATGTGACTATATATTTATATATATATGTATGAATCTAAATCACAAGATCTAATAATAAATTAAGTACAACTATTATAATTAATAACAATTATATTATTTACCTAGAAAGACATCTATATACATATAGTAAAATATCTCTATATACAGAAATATTATTTATATAAAATATCCATATTCACACACACATATGTATATATACACAAACACACATATTATATATATCTTTGATAAACTCATAATAACCATTAATAATAAATAATTTATTTATTTAATAAAAATAATATAATATTAATATTATAAAACCTCCATAAATAATAATAATAATAATAATAATAATAGTAACGAAATTGATTAAGCCAATAACTAATTTTTCTAGAATCTAAAAAATATCACCATTTAAATAAAAATAAATAATAATAAAATATTTTAAAATTTTTGGGAAGGGGAGCTACAAATCTACCCACCTTAAAAATAATTTTGTCCTCGAAATTCTAACTCGTAAACATGCAAAATTCAAACATAAATAATTAATAAAATAAATAAATAAATAAATTCACTATTACCACAATATCCTTGAATTTTAATTTCGCAGGAATATTTATATCTTCCTCCTTGCCATTTTGTAACTACGAATCATCGAGGACTTCTACCCACCTTTGGTCACACTACTCCTCAACCTAAAATCTCATAATCTTCTAACTAGTTGCTAACAATTCTACCAACAGATATCTAGGCATCTGGTTTCTAAAATCCTCTCGTATCTATCAAGCAACCCAAAAACTTAACAAGCAATTTTATACAAGTAGCTGAGAATATTAGTAAACTCTAGTAAGCATGATTTTTTGTCGCTCCGAAATAGGGAGGACAGGGGGATAAGGAAGAACAATCAAGAGCAATTATGGAGTTTAAAGAGCGGTAGAGAATATACAATAATACAGGTAGAAAGAGTATTTATGAACCTATAGCCTTATTCGCTAGATTGTGCTACCCTAGTCCTGTTACTTGCTACATCGAAGGACCCTTCGCTCTTAGAGGGCTTGCAGTCCATGCAATACAAAATTTCCTTCTCAAAATTCTAATTCCAGCAAGATTCCATGACGGAACGGAATTTGAGAAATCAAAATTGTGGTCTTAATGGATTCTCTATTTGGACATCACTCGTTGGTTTAATGAATCTTGGATTTTAATCTACATGGACTAGACAAGATCCCAATGATAAGACTATTCCTACTAGATTAGGGTATCCTAGAATAGGTTTCTACCCAAGGGATTGAGTTAGTTGCTAGTCAAGTTGGTAAGCTAGGTCCCTAAAGCTCAAATTGTGACTTCAGTGACTTTTGTGTTTAAGTAGCACGAGAAGACACAATTGAAAAGACACACTAGTGGCATGTGCGTAGCAGGCTTCGAGTAGATCACAACCATATATTGGGTCAAAGAAATTGAGTCAAGGTTGAGGCTTTAGAGGAAGTCAGAAAGTATACCGGTATTACGGTAAGGGTCATAACTAATCCTTTTGTCCTGAAAGTCGTACCACAAAAATAGAGTACAAGGGGAAGGGTTTGAGTGGGACATGATATACCTAGATGAAGGTGGACTTGTCTAGATCTTGTATATGAAGTTTGTTGGAAGGTAACAGCTGGTCTCGTGCTCTGAATATTAATGACACGGCCGGGGACACAAATGATCTAAATTGAAAGTGGGAGTCCATTGGGCACTAACTATCCTTCTAATAGAAAATTTATCCTAAGCAATCTGTAATCTTCGTATATTCTAAAAGTTTAGGGCTTACAGTCTGCCCACCTTAGAAGCTAGGATATGGTTTTAGGAATTTTGGGGCTAGAAGAATTCCAAAGTCCGGATACTATACCTCGACTCTCGTTAATGAAGAATAAGGCACGGCATAACGGATACGGTAGGTATAAGTCAAGTCAAGGGTCATTTCTCAATAAATGGAAAACGAGCGTGTACAATGACACACGGTCGATAAAATAGAATGACCTACTCGTCCGCAGTATACGAGAGTTTCCGATGGGGTAACCAACTCCAAGGCACAATATAAGAAAAGATTTCTAACAACTGAGTCAAGAAATTCTATTTGTGTCAAATCTGCCGGACTATGGTCACAAGGGTTGTGGTGATCAGGTATTGTTGTTGACAACTGGTAGGTCATAGTGTGACAGGGTATTTAAGCTAGGGTATTGGCTAAGCTAGTGACTGTGGTGTTCCAACACTAGTTAGGTCTTAATAATAAAATTTACATAACTAGAGTAATATTAGTTGAAAACCAATCTCGGGATGAGTGTCTACCTTAGTCACGGTAAATTATTGTCCTTAGCCTTGTCTATTTATCTCATGTCTAAACTGTGGGCTTTGGTCGAGAGACGGTTGAGTCAAGGCATAAGGGTTGAAAGTTAAGGCAAGCTTCCAGCAAATAATTGGAGACTCACAATATTTGGTTTCTTGAGAATAGATAGTCTCCTAGGTTGGCGTTCTGACTAAGGGTAAAACCCTAATCATTCACAATTTCAGATGGCTCGAAAGTCTTAATAGTAGTTTGAGGGTCGATGGGAGAACGAGTAACTCCATCTCATGACTGGCCGATGGTAGCGACACTTGGGCCTACCATTATCATAGCCATGGGAATACTCTGTATCTCTCTACTATTACGAGCTTTCGTCTTTCCAAATAGGTGAAAAAGAAAAACAATAAAGAATTCAAGGAAGATGTTACTGAATACAATTTCGTGATTCAAGGGCGAACATATAATTCAAGAGGAATTGTCAATGCAGTCGTGGATGAGACCCTAGAGACATCTATATCTCAATCCACATAGGGTAATTAAATAAAGTGCGAACCAAATGCCTCATGGTTGATCAGACCATGATACACTGATTCTGATTAGACAATAAGTTAGCAGGCGTCCCCACTAAACATATGCCTCGAATCAAGCTCGATAAAAGAGTAAGCTTGCAAAAACTAGGCTATAATAGCAGCGTTGGTCAAGATAGTCAAGATACAAGTACGCGAGATTTTTGAAAGGAGGCACAAGTAGTTCGAGTTTAGAGAGAATCAAAACTTACCTGGTGTCCTTGCTTATACAATCTTTCTAAAATCTTCCTGTCCATAAGGTCTTGGTCAACTAATGGGTTATGGAACTCTGGATTCTATATTCTTGGTAACTTATTAGTGTCGGTCAATTACCTCGTCAATAGATCACAAGGACCACATAATGCTAGGTTGGGAGACATGCTACTCAACTTACAGAACTTCCACTAATATTGGCTTTGGATCTTATGGGACATACATGGCATTGTCCTATCCTCCAAAGTATCCTAAACCTGTAATCACGTTTGAAGTCATTTCACCGAGAGTTACACCTCGCCCGTATACTCGGGCTGTGGTAAACCCTTGGATTCATGATTTCAGGGTGCTATGCTATTCGATACTCTACCCTATATTGACACAAGGGTTACGGTCAAAAGAGGACCTCTAGCCATAGTTTTAGAAATATTCTATAACCTATATTTTCTTAGACTAATTTTAATTCTAGAGGTCGTGTCTCGCCAGTGTGCTGCTGGCTGCAGTGAATCTATGGTTTCTATAATTCAAATAAATGGCGACAGTGCGCTGCTGTCCTGCCATCATGAGTCAACTAATATTCTTTTAACTACATCCGTAAAAACCCATGAGCTCCTAGAGATTCAAATAAATTGCCTATGAAATAAAGCGTAAGCATTTGTCCTATCAGTCACAACCCTTAAGATAAAAGATTGCACAGGGGGAAATAACTGAGGACAAAAGAAATACAAACATTCTAACTCTTCCATGTGTATTCAAGCCTCTGAGGGACAAACTTGAATCGAAACTAACTCGAGGTCCGTATATGGATAACAAAATTAGAACTTTGTAAAATAATGATTCTTAGGGCAACTAGCAATTATATAGATAATTCGGCTAGGATATGGGGATGATATCTAAGAGGCAAAGAGAATGAATTGAATAATTCATCAAGGTTAGATCATTACTCTAGGAAACACTGCCTCACCAAGTGAATAATCTATCCACATTGGATCATGTCGTCCTATCAAGTATAGTGCAACTATGGGGATCTGACACGGTATCAAAATTTATGACCCTCATCCTAAATTACATGGCCTAGACTACCCATCGGTAAATTTGTATAAGGGACTCCTAGTCCTAGTCATTCACTTAAATTAAATTAATCTTAATTCGTGAATGAGCATTTCCTTGCCACAGGCTCGCAATAGTACAACTAACTTAAGTACCATCACGAGTTCGCGTGATTTGCAAAGACTGACCTGCATGGGCCACCACAAAAACTTGTTACGACCCGCACCCATTTTTTTAAATGGATACAAGACGTGTCCAAGCCAGCCTACGCCGCAGTGTCGGTGGTAGAACGTTGTCACGGCCATGGAGATCAAAATTACAAATAATGCTCATTCACACAATTAATTTAACTTACAATGATCACAAGTTTTATATTTGTATAAAATATAAACTTGTACAAATAAATGAATGACTACAACTCAACTATCTAACTAGTCTCTAGACTTTTGTCTGCAAGTATTTCCGTCACTCCCCAAGCTAAGTGAATCCACGGGTAACCTAAAAATGTTGGTTTCCAGTCAGGAATGGAACGAGCACAATCCACTGAATGCAATTTCAATAAAGAAAATGACTATAAAACAAAGGTTAGACATCAATCATGAGTTTTGAAAATAAGCAGTAAATACGGAAAATTAATATCAATAAATAGACACAAAATACTTTTCCCAACTACTAGAAGTACCGTTGATATGTGATCAGTCTGGGACGCTACATCGCACGGTCTACGAGATCTACTTGCATGAAAAGTAAGCACTGTCTACGAGATCTACTTGCAAAAATTAAACACTGTCTACGAGATCTACTGTATAAAAATAAACGAGGTCTACGAGATCTACTGCATAAAAGTAAACAAGGTCTACGAGATCTACTGCATAAAAGTAAACGAGGTCTACGAGATCTACTGCATAAAAGTAAACAAGGTCTACGAGATCTACTGCATAAAAGTAAACAAGGTCTACGAGATCTACTGCATAAAAGTAAACGAGGTCTACGGTCGGATCACACATCCTTGGTACTTCTCATTTCTGACTCAACAATTTATAATAGAGTATAAAAACCACATAACAAATAGCCAATCAATGAAATATAGTGAAAATCAATATCGAAATGCAGACAATAAGCTGTACTTGCCTGTGGTCCTATGCTGGTGTAACCGATAACCTGAACCACTCAGAATGCCACAATAGTCAAAACTCGTACAACAGTCCCCGGATGCTGAAATAGACAATACCAATGATCTCAGAATAGTCAAATTAGCTAGGATTGCCTGTCCTTAAGTCCAATTCTGGACACAGGGGCAAAATAGTAATTTTGGGTCAAAACGGTATCCGTCGTTGGACCCGCTTTGTACCGAAAAGCG
This sequence comes from Iris pallida, assembly GCA_029216955.1. Taxonomy (NCBI): domain Eukaryota; kingdom Viridiplantae; phylum Streptophyta; class Magnoliopsida; order Asparagales; family Iridaceae; genus Iris; species Iris pallida. The sequence continues at coordinate 2,953,847 of JANAVB010026400.1, forward strand.
TGCCAGAGTCAACGGTCTCTAAAGTCGTCAAACTACATGTCTATGGATCCAGTTTTTCGATACAAACCCAACGGTATGTCCAATTTTGGATTTCGAGGGGCCGTGCACAAAATCACCCGTTGAGTCGGACCGTAGGGCCTGCAAAACGGTAATTTTATCAACTGTCTCAAAATCGGACCAAACTTGGCATACAGGACCAGAAAAATGATACGGTCCTGTTGGCGCAGGTTTCGTCTCGATCTGACGAGCGTGCACAAAGTAATTGAGAAATTTGTACGGAGGCCGATACGGTAAATTTTGACGGATACGCATCAAATTCGTCGCGCACACGCGACCAATTTAAGTTCCGTCAAAGCCCACACGACCACAAAGCCGTTACAGAGCTTTCTATCCTTTCGGTATACGACCACGTCGTCCGGATTGGCGTGACGCACGTCGTGTGGAGCGTTTTCTAGTTTTTAAAACAGGTTTTTGGGAAACTTCGGAATCCGATTTCTCGGCACGTAATCGATGAAATCAAATTCCGTAAAAAGGGATTCGAAGCCCTACATGTTTTTAATAAACGCCTTTAGGTGGATTTTGAATTCGATCACTTGTTTGCATGAAATCGAGACTCGAACTGGGGACTTTGGGACAGTCTCTATACTTATTATATCGAGATTTTTCTCGATTTTGGGACTCGGTTTACGTCATACACGAAGCAAGATAAATTAAACTAGTTGAAGGGATTGGTAGACGTATAGGTTGTCGACGTACCTGATAAAACGGTTTGCAAAACGACGGAGAATTGACGGAGAAATCGCGTCTCCAATCGATGCGTCTGCAGCCGCTGCTGCTGATTTCGCACGCGTTGGTGCGCTGTTTGGTCGGCCTGTGGCCGGCCGACGGTGACCCGCCGTGGGCGCGCGGCCGTCGTGGAGGTTCGCCAGTAATCCGAGGGGGTAGCATGGCATTAGTTTAGGGTTTGGTGTTTTATCGAGTTCTCTCTCGTGTCCTTATATACGAAATCCGTGCGGCTGATTGGCTTGAACTCGGGGGAGCTGAGCTTTTGATGCTCGGGCTGGGTTACGCAGGCCTTGGGTCCTGGTGGACTGGGGCCTTGGGCCGCTTCCGGGCTGCTGTGGGTTGTATTGTTGATAATTCAAATAGAAGAACATTTGGACTTCTTCGTGCTTTCTCCGATGACAATTTGCAAACAGTGCAATTCTATGTTCGGATACTCGTATGTGTCCATATGTCACGTAGCATTGTTGTTCCTTTGCTACTTTCTAGATATGAACATTATATGGGTGCAGGCATGGAATAGTAAACGAAGATGGTAGCGGCTACTCGTAAATTTGTGGAGGAAATAATCAATTTGGAGAAACCATCATAACTTCCCTGTAAGGGAGTCAATTCTTATTTTCTATTCGATTATACAAATATATATATATATATATATATATATATATATATATATATATATATCCTTAAAATTACAAAACCTATAATACTTTAAATAAATATTATTAACACCAATATTCCCATTATCTATATATGGAAAAGCACATTTGTATCTATATATATATATATACACAAGTACACTTATATGTGTCTTTATATAAAAAAATATATATATATATATACACAAGTACACTTATATGTGTCTTTATATTTATATATATATATATATATATGTATGAATCTAAATCACAAGATCTAATAATAAATTAAGTACAACTATTATAATTAATAACAATTATATTATTTACCTAGAAAGACATCTATATACATATAGTAAAATATCTCTATATACAGAAATATTATTTATATAAAATATCCATATTCACACACACATATGTATATATACACAAACACACATATTATATATATATCTTTGATAAACTCGTAATAACTATTAATAATAAATAATTTATTTATTTATTTAATAACGACAATATAATATTAATATTATAAAACCTCCATAAATAATAATAATAATAATAGTAACGAAATTCATTAAGCCGATAACTAATTTTTCTAGAATCTAAAAAATATCACCATTTAAATAAAAATAAATAATAATAAAATATTTTAAAATTTTCGGGAATGGGAGCTACAAAAATAGAGTTGTGGAACATTAGAACGGGACTCTATCCGAAATAGCTAGTGTAATATTAAACCAGTTTAGTCTACCAAAATACTTTTGGGCTGAAGCTGTCAATATAGCTTGCTATGTTATCAATAGGGTTCTAATTCGACCTATTTCGAAGAAAACTCCCTATGAGCTATGGTTTGATAGAACACCCACTATTCCATATTTCAAAATATTTGGTTGTAAATGCTTTATTCTTAATACTAAAGACAATCTGGAAAAGTTTAATGAAAAGGTCGATGAAGGTATCTTTTTAGGTTATACGGCAAAGAGCAAAGGGTACAGAGTCTTCAACAAGAGAACCATGATCATCGAAGAATCGATAAATGTTACATTTGATGAACTAAATCAACATTCAGTCGATGATGATAATGAAGACATAAGTACACCAAGTACAGCACCTGCAGAACCTTCATGCAAAGTACCAGCTGATTCTCCAAGCAGATCACATACAGAACTAGAAGCCAAAACCAGCAATCTTGAGGATGTGCCAAAAAAATAAGATTTTTGGCAGACCATCCCAAGGACTTGGTAATTGGTGAGATTACTAAGGGTGTAAGTACTCGTTCCTCCAGTAAAGATATAGCTTCCTGTGTTGCTTTCATTTCACAGCTTGAACCCAAAAATATTGAAAAAGCATGTAGTAATAATTTTTTGTTAGATGCTATGCAAGAGGAATTAAACCAATTCGAACGGAATCAAGTTTGGGAACTTGTTCCCAAGCCCATTGATCATCCGGTCATTGGCACCCGCTGGTTATTCCGAAATGAACTGAATGAGAATGGTTTAGTGACTCGTAATAAGGCTCGACTCGTAGCTCAAGGATACAATTAAGAAGAAGGTATCAACTACGATGAAACCTATGCCCCAGTTGCGAGATTAGAATCCATTCGCATGCTATATGCATTTGCATGTTTTCATAACTTTAAATTATTTCAAATAGATGTCAAGAGTGCATTTTTGAACGATTTTATAAAAGAAGAAGTTTATGTAGCTCAACCTCCAGGTTTTACTGATTTCAAAAGCCCTGATTATGTTTTCAAGTTGAAGAAAGCCTTATACGGTTTGAAACAAGCCCCTCGTGCTTGGTATGATCGTCTAAGCTCTTTTCTACTTGACAACGCTTTTACAAAAGGCAAGGTTGATATTACACTGTTTATAAAATCTTTTAATGGAAATCTTCTTTTAGTTCAAATTTATGAAGATGATATCATTTTTGGATCTACTGATGAATCTCTCTGTCAAAAATTTTTAAAGTGTATGCAGAATGAGTTTGAGATGAGCATGATGGGAGAACTAAAATTCTTTCTCTGACTGCAAATCAAATAAACCAACAATGGGATGTTCATTAATCAAGCCAGGTACACAAAAGATTTATTGAAGAAGTTCGATCTGGAAACAGTCAAACCACTTGGCACTTCGATGGCAACTTCAACCAAGCTTGATATTGATGAACAAGACAAACCGATCGACATACGTAAGTATTGAGGTATGATTGGTAGTTTACTTTATTTAACTGGTAGTCGACCAGATATAATATTTAGCGTTTGCTTGTGTGCACAATTTCAAGCTAACCCTAAGGAATCACATTTGTGCGCGATTAAGCGTATCTTCCGATACCTTAAAAGAACTTCTTCTGTCGGCTTATGGTATCCCAAAATTACTTCGTTTGACCTAACCGGTTACTCGGATGCTGATTTTGCTGGATGCAAAGTGGATAGAAAAAGTACCAGCGGCATATGTCATTTTCTAGGCAAAGCTATAGTCTCTTGGTTTAGCAAGAAACAAAATTATGTCGCATTATCAATGACTGAGGCTGAATATATCGCCGCAGGACGTTGTTATGCACAAATTTTGTAGATGAAGCACACCTTAAAAGACTTTGATTTACTTTACACACACATACCCATTTTCTGTGACAACACTAGTACTATTAATTTGACTAAGAATCCAGTATGTCACTCTCGCACTAAGCATATCGAGATTCAACATCATTTTCTTAGAGACCATCAACAAAAATAGATAAATAAATCTTGTATATGTAGACACTGAGAATCAACTAGCTGATATCTTTACAAAACCATTAGCGGAAGATCGTTTCAATTATTTACGTCGAGAATTAGGAATTTTAGATATCAATAATGTTAATTAATTTTGTTTTATCGATTATTTTTCAATACTCAAAAACTGTCTTTGAGACAAGCCTACAAAGGGTATGTCTGTCACCATGACTACGGTCGAAGCGAAGCGATATTTAATTGTTCCCCGGTGAACTCCCGTTAGCTGGGATAGTACCCCTACAGCTAATCTGAAACAGTCATTGTGTAACATAATTTAATTTGTAAAATAATATTAATTATATTAATTAAAATCTAAAATAACTAAACTTGGAATTAAATAATTGAAAGAGTTGATGAAAAGAAAGTGGCCTACAAAAAAAATTTCAAAAGAATCCCTGGCGAACTCGGCCAGAATTCAGCCCGAGTTCGGCCAGAGTTCTGTTGGTGATGTTATTTTTTTAAGTCATAACCCGAGGCCCCCTTCTTCTCATCTCCTCCAAACTCCACTATTCACAGCAGCTGTCGCTCGAGCCCCTCTCTAAACCCTAGTTCTTCTCCACGCTTTTGCTCCTAATCTACTTGAAGATTTCCATCCAAACTTTGGTTTCGTACGAAGATTTTTGTCCTCTACCACATACTCTAATCTTGGAAGGTATAAACTCCTCCTTCCCTCTCTTTCAATTCATTAGTATTTCATTACTTTTTGGAAGAAAATGCCTATGCATTTCAATCCCTCTAAGAGGAAGAAGACCCAAGCCAGTGAAGAGGCTTCGTCTTCGAATCCGCAAGAGGATTCACTCTTTTTCCTGGTCCAATCGGCTGACGGTGCGTTCAATGAGTTCTACTTTGAAACTCATGATCAATCTTTGTTATGGTACGTCGATTTTGTGATGCATAACATATGCACCGGAGCCCCGATAAAATGGACTGTATTTTCTGAACATCATCTATTGTTTGAGGCATTAGGGTTACACAAACTTGTCACCCAGAAATTCCTTATAGCTACTAATGTCATTAGATTATTCTATTGCAACTTCATATTAGACACTTTTGATGTTAGAATCCGTATCGACGGTATCAACATCGAGTTCAATGATACCATTCTAGCAGAAATCCTTGGTGTTCCTAACGAAGGTGCCCCACTTGATGATATCTCTGAGTTTGATTTTTCCGATGGCACGACTCTTATTAGTTTCAAGAACGAACTTTGTTTTCCTACCCGTGTTCATTTTGGTAAGTTCAAGGCTGCAAACTTGAATTTATTCAACTATGAGTTGCACCGCATCATCTATTCTACTATTTTACTAAAATCTACTTCAAAAGATGATGTCACCACCCTTGAACTGTCTGCCTTCTATCATATTCGCAAGGGAATTCTATTTTGGGTTCCCAAGACTATCATTCAGAAGATGGGTCGTTGTCATAGAAGAGATCGCAACCTCTCTTATGCGATGATTATCCCTCTCATCTTCTAGCATTTTGATATTGACTTATCCACTTATGCTCTTGAGTCTGAGCCCAAGTATCTTCAGTTGTCACATCGCAGCACAGCCGCTCCTCCTGCTTCTCCTACTACTCCTGCTCCATCTCCTCAGGATTACCCTATGTCATTTGAGGGTATCCATCAGCATCTCTCGGATCTGCGTACGTTTATCACTGAAACATCCAGGGAACGCGAGTTCCGTGATGTGAGTCAGTTTCAGGCTCTTGCCAACTCTTTTGTCGACCTTCGTTTCGCTCAGACTGGACATTCTGCCAGTTCTCTTCCTAGAGATCCAGTTGTTTCGGGATACCGATATGAGGCGGTCCATACTTTCTTTCAGCCCGGTAACGCATATAATTGGTACCGTGGTTCTGGTGCTACTCCACACCCTTCTGGAGCTGGCACTTCTAGAGCTGGTCCATCTGGATATGGTGGTACTGCTGGCACTGCTGACGATGATGACTCAGAGGATATGTGATCTAGATGTGATGTATTTTGTCTAGATGTCACTTAGTGAGACTTTTATTTTGTCTATGTTTACTTGGAAATGCTCCGGCATTCCAAGATATCATTTAGTACTTTTATTTTTATTTTGCACTGTGACTGTATTGACTGAGATGATGTATTTTGAACATCTGTTTTATGCTTTGCTTAGCATATTTTATTTCAGTTTCGCATTATTCCTCATTTCTTGTTATAGCACTCTCTCTTTCTGCTTCATCTTATAAACTGCCTGTGAAATATTTGTTTATCCATATTATTTTTGTATTTCTTCAACTCTTGTTCCTTATGCATGAATTGCGGGGGAGCTTCTCTCTTTGTAATTATTTTGCTAAGTGACAATGGGGGAGAAATAGGATCTAACATCTTTTGCAGGATACAGGAATTTATTCAGGACACGGTACAATACAATATTTTGATTGTTTTCAAATCTCAAAAGATCAAGATGTTATATCGGTCAAGGTTTGTCAATTATCAAAAAGGGGGAGATTGTTGGCCCATTGGTCATGGTCGAACATGATTTAATAATTGATCAAACTCTATCTCGATATATGGGATATTTGGACAATTGGACAACTACCAAAAAAACTGCTATATATCGGTTCAAGACAGAAGCTGATTTTGTCGTATGAGTTTGTATTTCCTATGCAATATAATTCTTACATTTATTGAGTCTAGGAATACATTGTACACCGAGTCGTACTGACAAATAGGCTAACCCAAAATCGTTTTCAAAATATCCTATGTTTTAAAAAATAGCCCATTTTATAAAAGCTCATAACTGCTTAAACATTTTCAAAAAGCCAAAACCCAAAATCTGCTTTTAAAAGTCCAAAAAATCAAAAACTAGACAAGGAGAATTCTGCCAGAATTTGGCTAGAATTTGCCTACTTTTTGTTGGATTTTTGAACTTGGTCTCCCTGCAGTTACGGATGCAACGGCTACTTGCCGAGATTTTCTCATAGAACTCTGCTCGAATTATGCTCGAATTCTGTCAGAATTTTGACTTTGGAAAACCTATAAATAGAGAAGGATTTCAATCATTTCAACACACTCATTCACCTTCTCATCTCTTCTCTCTAAGCTTAAACGTCTTCCAAAGTGTTCTAAATCTTTCATTTTCAAATATCAAGCAAGTTATAATCCTCTAGTCGATTTGCCAGTGTGGTATGATCTAGAAGCTTCAGAGTGATTGTAATAAGAGGCTTGATTGAAGAAAAACACTTCACAATTGAAGTTGGTCGAGTACTTCGTATCAAAGCTCGCGTTTGTAGAAGTTGCAAGGACTTCATATAAAAACTTGCGGTATTTTTCTATAGTGGATTCAACTGGAAGCTAGAGTTCTTCCGACTGGAATAGTCCTCACAAGAGGGAAACCAGTATACATCACCGTCTCTGCGTTTGCTTTCTGATCTCTGCTTTTACATTTATTTACTTGCGATATATACATTCTCTGTGATCTTGCTGCTAACTTTTTAATTAGCTATTTTCTGCTGCCTACTCTATTCACCCCCCTAGAGTATTGCGCTTTACGATTCGTTCCTACACTTCTTTGTACTTTAACATTAGGAATTAAGATAAGTTGTTGTTAGAGAGATGGTTCTTAACATAATAGGTAGAAGAAATTGCTTAATATAGTTGACCCACAAAATGTTGGATAATGGCTTTATTCTTCTCCTTATGGTTTGATGCTAATTTTTGGATATTAATTAAATTGTTTCATGTTCATTAGATCATACAACTCATTATTTTGTAAGTTGGAAAGTACAACTATTCTACATTATGTCATTATTTTCATATCTTTCACATGCTAGAAGGCTGGATTATGTTGGAGAAATTATAATTTTTATCATTTTTGTATAAGATATGCTATTTGCTTGCTTGAGTTTCGTACCACTCCATATAAGTGTATGCATGCATGACAGGTGTTCTACTGCATGCCCGAAAAAAGACAATCGCCCGTGAACTAAATTTTGGATGTCGCAACGGGTCGCTGGCCCCCGAAAGGCTAAAGGTGAAAATACCAACATAAATGTTGGTATTTTAATAATGTAGTTGTATATATTCTAAACTATAAAGTTTTAAAGATGGTGGCATAAGATTGTTCTATCCATAGATATTCTACGTATGCATTATCGTCCTATCAACTATCATAGACTTGAAGTTCTATGTTTAGAAATTATTATTATTAATTAATAATATCTTTATATGCAACTATCAATAAGATATTGTCATATCTAAAAACTAGAATCCATAAAAAACTAGATAGAAACATCTTATGCATGACTGATAATGCTACTACCAACATCATCCTTAAGAATATGCTCTTATATTTTCCTCCAACAAGAATACTAGTGCGAAAGTAGTATCCATGATAGTTGGTCATGCTCATATTATTAAAGCTCCGGCAGAACACACTTAATTTTACCCAATGGAACCCACCTACTTATACAAAATTTCTTATACTTTCATAATTCCAGAAGACAATTATTGAGTTTTAAGGACATAAGGGAAAATGAGTATCATATCATATTGAAATCATGAGCGGAGATAATAAATAATACATTTATATAACCTCTAGCATAGGAAAGAACCAGAAGTTCGTTCTAGAGATATTCTCCAGCTTATTATTATGGATCTTCTTTATTCACGTTGGGGTAGTCGAGTCACATACTATAAAAGCCAAAAAGCTCAATCCTAAAGGTTCATTGTGAGCCAAAAGTCGAATAATCCCTAGCCTAGTATTAATGGTGAGACATGCGGCCCAAGTGGTTGTAGGACCGTTGAGCACCTCTAGAGGGTGAGTGAATAGAGTGACTGCGAGTGCCGCAGAAAATAATCACCAATTAAAAAAAAATTTAAACAATGGCAGTTAATAAGAGACAGTAAATATAAAGCAAGAGATAGAGAGATCAAACTCAGTGACACAGCGATGTATACTGGTATCCCTCTGAGAGGACTAATCCAGTCTCGAGTACTCTTGCTCGATATTAATTCACTAAGGCACAAGCTAATTGAGAGCTTGCAGTCTCTTACAACACCGTGTTTGGTGACAAGTGCACGACCAACTTCACAACATCGTGCTTGGTGACGAGCGCACGACCGGCTCCACAACAAGGATAATTGCTGTACTTTGAACAACCTCTTTACAACTCTTGAACACCAAAAGACTCTAGATCAAAGTAGATATTACTGGCTTTTGGCTAAGAGGAGTATAGGTGTTATTTGAAAGCTTTTGATCGGGTGAAAATACTTATTGAATAGAGAAGAGAAGATGAAGAATGAATGAGTGATTTGAAATGAAAAACTCTCTCCTATTTATAGGTGTTTTCTGAGACCGAACTCGGTCAGAGTTCTGGCAGAGTTCTGATGCAAAGATTTCGCATATGTACGTTGCAAGCAGATTTGGAGGCAACGGATATTTGAATTCAAACTGGCCGAACTCGGGCAGAGTTCGGACCGAAGTCGATTTTGAGTTCTGTCTAGGAGAATTTTAAAATATTTGTCAAATTCTGTTGCAAAAATAATTTTAAACTTTTGGTAAAAATGAAATGGGAATAGGTAGGCTTTTTAGAAATGTGGACTGAGATTAACCTAAGCCAGTATTACCTAGTCGATCTTACAATTTAAATCCTAGACTCAATAAAGATAAAATACATAATAAATTGTAAAATGACTCGGACTGGATCCCATTGAAAGTAATCTTCAGATTGATGATTTATATGCTTGATGATGCAATACGACGCTCGTTGATATTGATTTCACACGTCCTGAAATGATTAGCAGCAGTTCGTATATTTTGTGTATTGACCTAAGTTCATGTCCATTATTAAAATCGGGTGTGACCATGGAATGGGCCAACAATCTCCCCCATTTTGATAATTAACAAAACTTGAGTCTATACCAAAATATATCTAAAAAATAGAACAAATAAAATGTACCTGAACAAAACATGGTTGGTTTTGTTTTGGATTGTATACTTTTCTGATGTTTGATTTGTGGCATATACTCTTTCTCTCCCTTTGTCAATATAAAAATGGCTTTGGCTCCCCCGTAATATGTGAAGCCAACAATTTTCAATAAACAGACAAAGTAAAGCTAAAGAGATTACCAGATAATATAAAGTGCATAAAAAGATAACTAGTGCTGAAATAAACTAGAATATTATGCATAACAATGTCTTACTGAAAAGAAAAAAGATACAATCATAAAGTGCTAAACATGTCTAACTGAAAAAAATAAAAATAAAACTACATCATATCATAGATCATCAACTAACATCATATCCACTATCCACCACCTCGAATCTGCATCACATAGTGGGGTCGTCACCGCCAGGAGCATCCGGAGGAAAGTAAGCAGCAGTAGGATCGAAGTAAGGGAAAGACGCTTCATCTCCGAACCTGGGACCTGGGAAGCCTGAGTGAGGAAGGATAGTCACTGGATGTGATGGGTCCTGTGAGAGACTCCAGTGAAGATCAGCAATCCCATTCCGCAACACCTGAGCCTGGTAGATGTGGCAGAACTTCGAGTCGAGATAGCTCTGATGACGTTGCGCAGAGTGTAGAAGCATGGAAAATATCAGAATAATGATCTATGCGGCTCGGAACAGGAGAACCCCATGCGGCTCATACAGGAGTGGTCCCATGCGATTCAGAGAGACTCTTAGTCTCATAAGGCTCGTTGCAGGAGAGTCCATACGGCTTACATAGGGACAGTCCTATGCGGTTCAAAGAGACCCCTAACCGCATGCGGTTCAGAAGTACATGCAGCTCACATACGACCAACAGAGATATGCGACTCGATCAACGCCACGTGTCCCCATGGGACCCCTTCACACAGCTGCCCATCGAGCAATAGCCCTATTTAATGCTCTGCCATAATTTGACAGCTGACGGCTCTGACATGAAGTGTCATAATGGCCCTGTCATAATGACAGACTCTTTGGAAACAGGAGAAAATCTCCGACACGATCCGAGATTGCCACGTGGCTACTCCCATGCGGCTCACTTGAAGAACAGCTTCATGCGGCTGGCAAGAATCATCTTCCTGCGGCTCACCAAGAAGCCATCCCATGCGGCTGACAAGAATCATCTTCTTGCGGCTCACCAAGAAGCCATCCCATGCGGCTCATGAGTACTATACTTATGCGGCTCACCGAGAAACCATCCCATGCGGCTCGCAAATACTATACCTATGCGGCTCACTGAGACGCTGTCTCATGCGGTTCATGGATATCATGCGGTTCTGACAGGGTCCACCATTAAGACACGTGGCAGAGATTCAATGGCCCCCACGACTTGACAGCTGGTAGCAAGGATGATTATGGGATGCAGATCAATCGGAGATTCACCAGATCCTAATGACCATATTTAACGTTATCCTCATAATTAATGAGATCAGGTCGTATCATTTATAATCAAGCCAATGGGACACGTGGTGAGAGATCCAAGCTTGACACAACCAATCATGAAGATTTAAAGCAATTAGCATTAATCATTCACAGGATTCAATACTATCCCCATTTATGGCCAGATCCTTCACGTCTTAAACGAATGGTCCAGATTGATTATACATCAGGCCGCCGCCACTTTGAGAATGGGTAATCATCCAAACCCTAATGATGCCCCCAATATTATAAATAGCAAGGTGCCATTCCCTTGTAAAATATACACGATCAGAAGGAGAGAGACAAAAAGTGCTTCCTCCCTAATAATCAGAGAGAAAATACACAGAGAAAGAGAGAAGTCAGAAGAGCAACCCGAGGAGAGCAAGAAGAGCATTTCTTTATCAACGGAAACCATCTCTTCACAGGAGCCAAGGCTGCATACCGATCGTCCAAGGAGTAAGACAGGGCTGTCGTCGCCTTCCCGAGCCTCTATCGTCACCCCTCAGAATCTAAAATAAACAATTGTACTTAGATTGTTGTACCTAGGTTTTCGTCCCTAGGCTTTCTTTGTACAAGCGAGTTTGTAACGTGAAGTAAAAGTCCGGTCCTCCGATAATTGTTCTGTTCTTTTATATTTTATGGCAAACACGATGGCGACTCTGCTGGAGACAAACTTCTCCACGGCTGAGGAGTTGGTGACGCAGTCGGATGCAGCCAAACTTAGCTCCACGCAACAAAAGATGGTCGTCCGCTTCGACCAACAGGCGTTTGAAGAGATGCTCTCCGAAGGAAGCGCTGGCCCGGTCCAGAAGCGCACCCGCACGACGAAGGCTCGCAGAGAGTAGAGGCCAAAATCATTTGCACCTCCTCAAGCCCTCGACGGGATACCCTCTGTTGCTCAAAATGGCGAGAAAGATTCTTCTGCGGCCCCACTTCAGACCGTAGACAACTCTGCTGTCCCCAAGTCCGGCAGAAGAAAATACTATGATGCTGAACTTGCAGGGGCAAAGAGGAACTTTACGCGAACCGAGCCGCATAAGGGTGCTAGCCGCATGGAAAAAGCTTATGCGGCCACATCCGCTAGCCGTATGAAGAAAAATCATGCGGTCACATCTGTCAGCCGCATAGCTTATGCGGTTACAGTTGCCAACCACATGGATGAAACTCATGCGGCAATGGAAGTAAATCGCTTGCAGAAAACCCATGCGGCCACAATTGCCAACTGCATGCGGCCAGCCTGCACGGTCGTGACTCCTAGCCGCACAAAAATAACTCGTCCAATAGCAGAAGACAACCGCATGCAGACAGCCTGTACGGTACTCAATTCTAGCCGTATAGCGTCCATTCCACGCTCCTCTCGATCAGTCTTCGACCGTCTCTCGTACGGTCCTGACTCTGATGGTTCTCTGGATGATAAGCCAGACTCTGTCGTATTCAACTTGGACTCCTCCTATTACGCACCCGCAAGTGCTAAAAGGAGAAAGTCTAGGGCAGCGCGGGCTCATCAAGCCCAGTCAGCTGCCCCAACCTCTGACCATTGGGGCATCCCGCTAATTATCACGCGGGCCTCTGATGGGAAGTTGTATAGAACTACTCGAATCCAGCCTCCGGCGGCAAACGGACAGAGTGGTTCCTCTGACCTGCGTGAGGATATCCTCCACAAGCGCAAGGAAAGAGACGAGGCTTCGGTGTGCAAAGAGTCCTCGCTTGGACGTTACTGCACCCAAATCATCGTCAACTGCTGTTGCAACAACGCGGCAGTGACGAAAGATCGGTCGTCAGTCTTCCAAAGACTACAGCGTCCGAGCTCAGAAGACGAGGCACCTCCTGTTGTCTCCTGCAATTCCACTCAGAAAGTCCCCGCTGAGGGGAGAGCGAAGAAGGCAAGCATCTCCACCCCGAAGACCTTAACCACTACAGCTAAGAAACTGTCGTCTAAACGGTTGTCCTCCACCGGAGTATTCCAACACACCCGTTCAAAGACGAAATCTGCTGCAGTGGAAAATTCATCATCCACATCGCTGGGGGTCGAGGGTAGCAGTCCTCCGAACATCCACAATAATTCGGTGTTTCAAGGAGACGAGCCCGGGGAAACAACTCTCCCATCAGGTACAACAGACGCCGATGTCCCCGAGGACATCCATGACTCTCAAGACGGAGCAGACTCTGAGGCTGGGGTTACTGTTCCCTCCGAGTCTGAACCAGAAGATAATATTCCCACATATCCCGATGACTTCTCGGTACATGGGTACGACTCGGATGGCACATCCTCCACCATTCCTTCCATCACTCCTCATGTAAGGACGGTGTTCATGACGGACAGCAATCAAGGTGGCTCCAGTGATCGCCAGCGCATCGACAGTCTCGAAGCCGTATTACTTGCTTTGGTCAAGTCTGTAGACGAGATTAAAGCAGCCCTTCCAACTCTGCAAGGAGGGACGCCTGGCCAAACAAGCGCGGGTCCCGCGGTCAATGCGGACTCGAATTCGGCAGCACCGAACCCGGGCAACAATCCTCCCGAAATAACAGCCCCTACCGCGACAGATGAGGCCCGAGAAGTAAGAAGAGAGGTTCAGGAGCTCCGAGCCATGTTCCATGCCCGAGAAAATGCTCAAGACCTCAGAATTCGGCAACCATACCCTGCTGAATGGAGGGATGTTCCATTCCCACCAAGATATAAGCCGTTCAATATCAACCCGAATAATGGCAAGACCTCAGCAAGTCGGTACATCACTTACTTCGACGTCACCACCGACCATCTGCCCCATGATGATGCTATCCTCACGCGATTATTCATTGGGGCATTGGAAGGAGTCGCCTTCGACTGGTATCGCAATCTGCCGGACAATTGCATCCACTCCTTTGTCGGCTTCAAGCGCATATTCTTGGAGAGATTCTACAAAGTAGGGCAGGATGTCACCATGTCCACCCTCATGGATGTCGTCCAAGGGGAGAAGGAGCTGACAAGGAACTATATTGAGCGGTTCCGCCAAACCGCTAAGAAGCTGCCCTCCGGAAATCCAGATTCCTCTTTAATTGAAATTTGCCAAAAGAGACTGCTTCCAACGATCAGTCTCTGGATGGACGAAAGTCAATTCAAAGATTGGAAGACGTTCATCATCAGCGCCACAAGCGCCGAAGAACGACTGAAGAAGGCTCGCCAACTGGGATTGCACATCTCGGAAGGAGAAAACAAGGGCAAGCATCCTAACAACGATAATGGAGGTAGCCCCTCCAACAATCGGGACAGCAAGGGAAAGCAGGCTATGGTGGCCGATACAGCACAAAAACCTGAGCCGAAGCCAGCAGACAAACAATGGCCGCAAATCACTTACTCCTTTGAAGACGGTCACGTTAAGCCCATCTTGGACATGCTCATACAAGGGGACAGGATTCAGCTTCCTCCACCAAGACGGGAACCGCGGCCGGCAGAGATGGAGAATCCAAAGTACTGCCATTATCATCGCCATGTCCATCATGCTACACATGATTGCTACCAGCTGAAACGGTACATACAAAACCTCATCGATTCGAACGCTCTGGCCATCGATTTCGAAGAGGTAACCGTGGCGGACAATATGGTGTCCGTACAATTCGGCAGCTTCCCTCCGACGAAGACTCAAGACGGGATGGTCCCCGTCCCTCTAGCGACAATGGAGATTACCAATCTTCCACCCCCCCGAGATCAGGCTGCCGGTCTAGTACCCCTCACCACATCTCGAGGGGAGGTCATGTGGATCCATCCAGACTTGGTGTCAGAAGTTACTCGGCCCACACCATCTTCCACCGACAAGAAGAAAAGTGGAAAGGTCAGGACCTGCCACACAATCTCGGCAGACAACGAGGAAGCTACAGCCGTCGTCATACGGTCCGGAGCGCAATCCCAACCTGTGGTTGACAATCCAGCTGAAAACCATCAACCCACTACAACTGATGCTCCAGGACCGGCTCAGCCTTCGACGACCGACAAGCCTAGGCCGAGGGAGACTCGCTTCGACAAATTCCTTCGAAAAGAGGCAACCCAAGGGCTAGAGAGGCCCTACAACTTTGACATTTTAGCATAATTGGCTAACACACCGGCCAAGTTATCACTGTACGAACTCCTAAGGCTCTCCAAGGACGTTCGTATTGTATTAAGCGAAGCACTCCAAAATGTCGATGTCTATCTGGCTCAATCCAACCTCACCGGGGAGGACTCACCTGTGGATCTCCAGGATAGTGCCTGTACGGGAGCAATGCCCAACATCGTCTTCACTCCGCAGGACATGCTCATCAAAACTAATCTACACGATCGCCCATTATACTACACTGGATACATCGGCGACGTAAAGGTGGATCGGATGCACATTGATCCTGGCTCTTCCATAAGCATTATCCCGAAGGGTCTGCTACATCATCTCCGCATCCCAATGCATCGTCTGATGCCTACAAGCACCGCCATCAGCGGGTTCAATTCGGGCAGGAGCTACCCTATTGGGAAGATTTGTCTGAAGTGTCAAATTGGCGACCTCCAATCTGAAGTCACCTGCTACATCATCGATGCAGACACTTCTTACAACATCCTCTTAGGGCGCCCGTGGATACATGATTATATGATCGTGCCTTCTACGTTGCACCAATGCTTCAAATATGTCGACAAACACGGCTTCGTGAAGACGAAATTTGCTGACATCGATCCCTTCAAAGGGGTCGAATCTTACTACTCGGACTCCTGCCTATACGAAAAGTCGAAGAGGCACCTTGATGAAGGAAATGAACAAGCTGGTACCGAAACGACCACGGGATCAGAAGGACCTCTGACGATCCACCTCCAAGCTCGCAAACCGGGAAGGTCCGCACCCCTTACCGCCACTCTGCGGAAGGACGTGATCAGCCTCTCGGCGCACGAAGAACAGATGATAATCCGGCTACCAAGGTCTGGTCAAGTGCCAAGATCCACAACGGGGCCACTAACAATCAGACTGCCGAGAGTCGGTCAGCCCCAAATGGAGAAGCTCAATCCCTCCGACAAACCACTGACGATACGCCTTCCCAAGAAGGGTCGTCACCCCGATGCAAGATCTGACACTTCTAGCGAACCAGCCACTCCTCGCTCCATAATAAGTGCCAAACTGGGGGTCGCTAGTCTGCCAACAACTCCACGCTTTGCTCCATCAACTGAACTACTGACAATTAAGCTTCCCAGGACATCCTCTCAGTCTTCATTTACACAGGGGGTAGCCGAAGAGGAACCGGAGCTAGCCAAGTATGTGGCTGCCCACACTGATGTCCCCTCCGCAGATGATGTAATCCCCCTAGAAAAGATACCTTACTTCATCAATAAAGGGTTATCTTTGAACTACACCGAGCTCAATAAGCTATGTACAATGTATGCTATGGAACACGGTATAGACACTCACCTACACACACAAGTAATAAATGTGTACACCGTGATCCAGCTTACTCCAGTAGAAGACGCTTACCGAATAATCGAGGGAGGGGATCATCCGATCATCTTCGGCCGGACGAACAACCCACATCCCCTCACCATAGAGGAAGCCGACCTCGGGTCAGATGCCGGGAGACTGCCTCTGTATCTCTATAGCCCTCAATCCAAATATCTCATGCAGAAACAGGGGTATGATCTAGAGACGACGCCAGGTTTGAACTATGGCACTGGACGACGATTACCTTTGAAGCCACCAGTCCCGGCGGGCAAACCACGAGACTACTATAGCAAAACTCGATGAGGGTTGGGGTATGTAACGTCTACTACAACCCCTGAGAGTTCAGATGAAGAATACGACTGGCAGTCACATTCAACCGGGTCACCAACTTCGGACTCGGATACCAGCATCGGAGATGTGTTCAGACAAGTCATGACAGTCAATATGGCATTCGCCGATGCTTACGAAGAAGGCGAAGACATCCCCAAAATCCTCGAGCTAGAGCCGTAGGCCCAGCAATTGGACGCACAATGGGAAAAGCAGTTCGAACAGAGAGAACCTCCTACTGAAGATGAGGTCATACAAGTAGATCTCGGCAGCAAATCTTCTCCAAAACCAATTTTCGTCAGTGAAAGCCTAACAGACGAAGAACGGGAGTCGCTACTAGAACTTGTTAGAGAATACATTGATGTGTTCGCCTGGAGCTATGAAGACATGCCAGGGTTAAATCCCGACATTGCTCTTCACAAACTCAACATTCGGCCAGATGCGAAGCCAGTCAAGCAACAACAGTGACGCTTTCGCCCAGGCATCATGGACGCGATCGAAGCCAAAGTCAACAAACTGATAGCCAGCGGCTTCATTCGTGAGGAGCAACATCCCGATTGGGTCGCCAATATAGTACCCATCCTCAAGAAGAATGGGAAGATTCGAATCTGCATCGACTTCCGCAATCTGAACGAGGCATGCCCCAAAGATGAATTCACCCTTCCTATCACAGACATCATGATCGACAATACCTGCGGCTTCGAACGTATGTCATTCATGGATGGCTTTTCGGGGTACAACCAAATCAAAATGTCTCCTGATGACGAAAAGCATACATCATTTCGAACACCAATTGGCACGTACTGCTACACAGTCATGCCTTTCGGTTTGAAGAATGCCGGCGCCACCTATCAAAGAGCCATGAGCATCATCTTCAGAGACCACTTACGCAAGACAGTGGAGTGCTACGTTGACGATATAGCCGTTAAGAGCCGCTACAAAGGAGACCATCTGCAGGATCTAAGGACGGTATTCGACCGAATGCGAGCACACAATTTGAAAATAAACCCTACGAAGTCCTTTCTGGGCGTATCCAGCGGGAAGTTCTTGGGCTTCATCATCACTGCAAAGGGTATCCATGTAGACCCTGAGAAGACAAAAGCAATCATGGAGATGGGTCCCCCGAGAAATCTCCGCGAATTCAGAGGCCTCCAAGGGAGGCTAGCTTACATCAGGAGGTTCATTTCTAACCTCTCCGGGCGATGCCGACCGTTCACGCACCTCATGAAGAAAGGAGTCTCATTCGTATGGGACGAGGAATGTCAACGTGCTTTCGACATCATCAAAGAATATTTGTCAAATCCTTCAGTTTTGGTGGCTCCGGTTCCGGGAAAACCATTCCTGCTCTATGTACGAGCAATGGAACACTCCCTCGGGGCTCTGCTGGCACAGAACAACAACGCAGGCCATGAACAGGCCATATATTACCTCAGCCAAATGATGATTGGGCCAGAGCATCGATACACCGCTGTGGAGAAAGAATGCCTCGCACTGGTGTTCGCCATTCAGAAAATACGACACTATGTCACCGGACAAACGATACACGTGATCTCACGAATCAACCCTCTCAGGGTCCTTATGACTAAACCAGGGGCACTCAGCTCTCACCTCGCTACATGGGCAATATTGATGTCCCCTTATCATATGATCTTCGTCCCTCAAAAGGCAGTCAAAGGTCAAGCCCTGGCAGACTTCTTAGCAGCCCACCCAGGCTCGGAGTCCTCCAGGATATATGAAGAGATCCCAGATGAGGTCGCCAACTCGCATGCAAGCTCTCACGAGAATATATGGCAAATGTTCTTCGACGGTGCTTCGAAGACCGGACCTAAAGGCAACATAGTCGTCGGAGTCGGGGTAGTATTGATCTCCCCTTCTGGATTGGTGATTAACAGCGCTTATTCCCTCACAGAGCCCTGCTCTAACAATGTGGCCGAGTACAACGCTCTGGTCATTGGTCTCCAACTCGCAAGAGAGCTGGGGGTAGAATACCTTGAAGCATACGGCGATTCCCAACTAATCGTCAATCAGATCCGGGGCTCATACGAGGTCCGTCACGAAGACATGATCCCCTATCACCAAATAGCGATTGACATCATCTCGTCGTTTGAGGGGTTCTTCATCGAACATGTCCCCAGACTCCGAAATATCGAAGCCGATGCCCTAGCTGGTCTTGCCGCTTCCCTAGCAGTTCCGAACTATGATCGCCAATCAGTGGACGTGATAGGCCACGAACTGGTCTATCCTAAAAACAATGTGCAATTTATGGCGAGTTATTCCTCACAAACGATCGAGGATGCCCCAGATTGGAGACAACCATTCATCGACTTCGTCGTCTACGACATCCTGCCCGAGAACCCAAAGGAAGCCACTTCCATCAGACGGCGTCCTCTCAGATTCTTCTACGGTACAGAGACGAAAATGCTATATCGTCGCTCCTACGACGGATTACTGCTTCGGTGTCTGACAAATACAGAAGCCAAAGAAGCTGTACGAGAAGCTCATGACGGTATCTGCAGGGCCCACCAGCCCGGCCCAAAACTGTAAGACCGCCTTCGTCGAATGGGCTACTATTGGCCCACAATGGTGGCAGATGCGATAGATTATGCTAAAAAATGCAAAGCCTGCCAAGTCCACGTGGACTTCATTCACCAACCATCCGAGTTTCTACATCCGACAGTGGCGTCCTGGCTATTCGAAGCATGGAGAATGGATATCATTGGTCCAATCACCCCACCTTTCTCCCGAGGACATCGCTTCATACTTGCGATCACTGATTACTTCTCCAAATGGGCGGAAGCTGTCCCGCTCGCAGAAGTTAAGACTTCAAACGTGATCAGCTTCCTTAAGCATCACGTCATCTACCGCTTTGGACTGCCCCGAAGGATCATCCATGATAATGGTCCGTAATTTGTAAGCCACGCATTCTATCGGTTTTACGATAAGCACCATATTCAGAATGTCGCTTCGACATCGTACAACCCGGCAGCGAACGGGTTGGCAGAGGCATTCAACAAAACAATCATCAAACTCCTCAAGAAGTTTGTCTCCTCCAACAAACGCGACTGGAACGAGAATCTCGGTGAATGCTTATGGGCTTATCGTACCACAGTTCGAACAGCCACCGGGAATACACCATTCTTCCTGGTGTACGGGAGTGAAGCAGTCCTCCCATTGGAGACTCAGATCCCCTCACTACGCGTCGCCCTCATGCATCAATTGACGACAGACGAAAACCACCATCGCCGGCTACAGGAATTGGAGGCACTAGACGAAAAGCGCCTCTTGGCACAGCAACGAATAGAGCTATACCAAGCACGCATCTCCAGAGCCTTCAACAAAAAGGTCAAAATTAGAACATTCTAGGTGGGCGATCTCGTTCTGGCAGTACGGCGGCCGATGGTTATGACTCACAAGACCACCGACAAATTCCAGCCGAAGTGGGAAGGCCCATTTATCATTGAGACAGTATTCTCCAACGATACTTACCGCCTCGCAAAACAAAACGGAGACTTGCTCATGTTGCCCGTCAACGGCAAGTTTCTGAAGAAATATTATGTCTAAACGACATTCTCTCCAGATCATCGAGTCATGTACCCGCTAGTACCACTGAACTCACATCCACAACATTTTAGATTATCAAGTCATGTACCGACTGGTGCCGCTGAACTCACCTCCACATTCCCTTCAGATTATCGAGTCATGTACCCGCTGGTGCCGCTGAACTCACACTTTCTCAATATTCTAAATTATCGAGTTATGTACCCGCTGGTGCCTCTGAACTCACATTCCGGTCACTCTTTCAGATAGTAAGTCACGTATGATTATACCTCTGAACTTCCTTCCTGGAAGAGATCCTTCCTCATGATCCACTACCCGCACTCCCAGTGCACAAAAAGGGTAACCGATCCACAAATTTCCGAAACGGCCATGTCCTCATTACCTCTGAGTCATTTTCACTTCCACCAAAAACAAACCCCCCTCGCATAGAACTTCCACGTTCTCCTACCTCTGAGTCGTTCTATGTACCCCTTCTTCATTGAGCCCACTCCTGCCATATCCTCATTACCTCTGAGTGGGAAGGCCCCGTCGAAGAAACCTTCATGCTTGTCATGTCCACATTACCTCTGAGCAAGTATGTCGGTTCCCTTTCAACCTATTATCTGTACCCACAACCGGAGTACGACAAGGATAGTAGGTCCACAAATATTCTCTGTTGACCACAAATGTCCTCTGTTGACCACAAAAATCCTCTGTTGACCACAAATGTCCGTTGTTGACCACGAATATCTTCCGTGAAGTCTCCCCTGCCATATCCTCATTATCTCTGAGCAGGAAGATTCCACGGTAAAACCCTCATGCTTTTCATGTCCTCATAACCTCTGAGCAAATATGTTGGTTTTCTTTCACCCTATTATCCGTATCCTGAACCAGGGTATGCCAAGGATAATAGGTCCACAAATATCCCTTGCTAAGCTTCTTAGCATAAATCTACCATCTCACCATGCCCCGGGAGCCTAGCTGCTCTACGGCATTCTTTTTTCCAATACCGAGAGCACCCATGACCACTTTGCCATGGCTGTTCCGGACATTCTGACTAAACTTGTTATCCGTACCTAAAACCAAGGTACGCCTAGGGTAACAGGTCCACAAATAATCCTCCAGTAAGTCCAATTCCACAAACGCCACAAGTACAAGAAAGAGAAGATGAGTTGAAACATGCTCATTTATTCAAAACTTAAAGTGCTACATCATTTGGGATCATATCCCTTACAAAAAGAAAAGAAAAAAGAGAAGCAAAAGAAAACAGAAAGCTGATCACTGCTCCGGGGCACATAATGCCTTGAGACGGTCCGTCAGCAAGGCAACCGACCACTCAAACCTCTGGGTAGCTCGACGCTCCGCCTCTTGGGTCAGCACCGCCTCGTCCTCCAGTTGAGCATGGGCTTGCCAATTATCCTCGAATCTCTTAAAGGCCCGCTCCAAGTTAACAGAAGATCGGGAAACCTTCTCGGCCTCCCGAACGATTGACTCATGTTCCGTCTGAGCAGCCTTTAGCTCTGACTCTAAGAAGGCCAACTCCTTCTGGAGTGCGAGAATCCGCTCCTTCGTGTCAGCAATTCCACGAGAAGCAGACTCTTCCCGAGCACGACAAGCCTGACTTCGACGACCCAGCCTGTCATACGATGCGGAGAACTTGTCAAGGTCTCCCTGTACAACTGGCCAGGCAGTATCTCGAGCGAGCTTGATCCTATCCCGAGCAGCAATGAGGAAGCCCCGCTCCCGCTCAATCGCAGTAGGCAAGCCCGCCTGCCGTATCTCCAGCAATTGGGTCACAAGCTGATCAGCCTCTGCCAATTTAGGCTCCAGGAGTGCAGCCAACCCCACCCCGCCAGGAAGAGACTTCAAAGTTGAAACCTGACCCCGAGCGCACCGCAGAGATAAAGTAAAAGGGGTCCCCCGTTCTACAGCAGCATCTACGCCCCTCTTTAAATGGTGATAGAAGCTGTCGACCACATCCTGCGTCACCTCGTCCAGAGCCTCCGAGGAAGTCGGTGTCAACGGAAGTGTAGCCGACAATGCTGAAGAAGACGCAACAGAATCTGTCACTCTTGCCACAAGAGAAACAAACTCCGTACGGAAGGACGCATGAACAGCGGCCAACTCCTCTTCAGCGGTCCGCAGAACTTGAATGCTCAGCAGGGCCGAGAGGTCAATCTCCAGAGCCGTATGATCAACAGAGGATGAGGTGGAGACCATCGCCAGCTCCATTCCCATCTGTCCGGGGCTGGCGGGAGGCCTCTCGACATGAGACGGCGAAGAAGAGGAAACGCTCCTTTCTTCCAGATCATGGCAGGCCGAGCCTTCCCCAAGAACATCCGCGGTGGGAAGTAAAGGGTCAGGACCTGTAGGGCCAAGGCAACCATGAATCGATTTGACCCGAAGGATATGTTGATAGAGCAAATAAGCCCCCTCACTAGTCAATATTTAGCTTATCTTACCAGTGGAGGAGTGTGGAGGCTGAAGGTTGCCTACAGCCATCGTAGCCTCTTCACCAACAGTCTCCGAGTCAGGTATAATAGGCTCCTCCGTCCCGGCACCCTCGGAAAGGGATGCAACGAGATCGGCGTCGCCCTGCTGAAGTTCAGCGATCTCGGAGACGGGCCCGAGGAAACCCTCATCACCCCGGGCCGAGGCCTCAGCAACCTGGGAGCTTCCAGCCGCCGCTGAGAGAGCTCTCGCCGAAAGGACCCCGGCACACATGTCGTTAATCAAAGCAGCAAGGGCCGGATCAACGCCAGGGGTAGTAGACGGTTCATGAGAGCCTGGTTCGTCAGACGCCTACAAAGAAAAAATGGTCAAGTCATATCTCCAAGAAGAAAGAAAACTACAACAAAGAGATGGCTCCGACATGGCCTTACCTCCAGAACATCGCCTGCATCCTCATCCCTCTCCGCAATAAGTAGCCTACGGGGTCCGACCGCCGCTCTCTTCACAGAAAAGGCTCCTCCTCCGCCAGTAGACTCACGCCTGCCTCGCTTACGTGAGGGACCAGGCACGATAGGCGGTAGTTCTACCCGTGCTACTTCTGGTACAAATGGCAATTGGTCTATCGCCTCATCTAATACAACCGACGGTTGATCCGTCATCATCTCATCTGCCATGACGGAAGGCTGACCCGCCATTGCCTCGTCACCAGAAGAGAGAGAGTCCTCGTCGTCCCGCTCGTTGTCTTCCTCAGTTGTGTCGAAGGACTCGGAATCGGGCATAGGAACTTTATTCGCCCCTTTCTTCTTTGCCCTCGACACCATAGCCTTCTCCACCAGGCGAGTGCCCACGATGAAGCCAGTCCTCGGGTCAAAATCGAGGGGAAGAGGATTTGCCGTAACATGATATAAGGCCGCCATATGCAAGATTTCCCCTATCACGTTTGCGGCAGGAATCGAGAAGCTAGTTCGAGTATGACAAGTGTCATAGTAGCTCCATGCCCTAATACCATCGAGAATGCTACCTTCAAATCCCAGGTGGAAACTGGGATACCCGAGGAATAGCTGACTATACCCAAATTGACGAGCAAACCTACTGGACAAGTAGGGCTCTAAGTACACAGTGTTGCGATTGCGGTAAACTAAATACGCCGGGCGAATGTTACGCAGCCAGAAACGCATCTTTTCAGGTAAGAAATGAGGAGGTCCAACACCATCAACATGAACACTCCTCACTTCTTGGTCGGTGAAATGGGGAACGGACACGAAGAAATTATATCCGTCCACCCTCGCCAACATCCTCCGACACGCCGACATGGTACTACATTCCCAAGGCTGATGGTGATACCTGAAAAGAAAAGCGTCGTTGTCCGTAACGCCATCCCCCGTCCCAGGCCTCATCAAAGACTGATAATGCAACAACAGCCATCCCAGCAAGTAATGATAAGGCAGTTCTATACGTTCAAAGTCCATTGCCATGTCACGAGCAATGACCTTGGACGAGAAGGCACGGAGACCATGCTGAATACTGCACACCATAGCAGGAAGAAGAGCCAGCCTGACCCCAAAGGCCAACTTCACGGTAGGGAGAATGAAGTGGCAACTGATCCTTTCGATAGAACCTGCCCCTCCTGAGACCACACAATTGCGCAGCTACACCATTAAAAACTCCGCCAAGAGTGCCTTCTCTGACAGCCGTCGGGTACTATAATAAAAATAGCTGAAGGAGTCAATCTGGCTCCCAAATTTGTCACTTTTGGACTTCGACCTCCTAGCAATCGATACCAGGTCCTCTACTTCCCTAGGAGTTTGACGATCCCGGGAAGTAACTCGGCCAGCAGCGCTGAATTTGAAAAGGTATGAGACCCAAGATTTGGTATGGAAAGCGTCCCCTTCCGAGCTGTCATTTTTCTGGATAGCCGTTCGATGACAGGTGCTATGATGACACAGTAGTTCTTGATACACAGCGACGAAACCTGGGAATCGTCGGTCTAAATCCTGGAACTCCTCATTCGTCGGAGTGTACTCTTCGAAGGGCTCGTCTCCCCCGGGAAGCTTGGAGACAGCATACATCTCGTGAAGAGCGAGCCCCAATTCCCCTACAGGGTGAAGAAAGTCCCTGTCCGATGATTGTACATCTCCAGAAGGGCCATGAACAATGGCTTATTAACGGGCAACCCGTGGCTGGTACCCCGGATAGCATCATAAAGATTGACTTCTCGCAAAAATTCCCCGTAGTTCCGTAGAATCTACGAGGTCAGGTTAGCCCACGGGGGAATGGGGTGTAACCAACTCGACAGTACCAATCTGCCAACAGGATAGGACCCTTTGCGAGCAAGCTGGCTCAGGAAGGTGTCAGCCTGAGTGAATGAGACGTTAGGACCGGGTGTGTTGATGAAGGTACCCGGAACTAACCCCATCGCGGATCGACTGGTCGGATCCTTGATCGCGCGCACTGACCCAGTGGTTTTGTTGTAACGGATGTTACCAACAAACATCCCCGGTCTGGTTGGAGTGAGGGTGTCTGGCATCTTTCTGTCCAAAACGATCATGTTGAACCACGCAAAAGGGAAATGGTGCTTCATAATGGGGATGTGAATCGGCATCCCGTCCAAGTCAAAATCCCAACTCTCGGAAACATCCAGCACTCGGGAGTTTTCTATGTTCAACGCATCCCCAAAGAGGAAGACCGGTCTCAGATACTTCCCATCAGACTTCCCGGAGCTCATCATGTCACTAAGGAATTGGAAAGATTGAACCCTGATAGCATTTAGTCACTCCAAAGGTTCGTTAACAAGGAGCTGCTCGGATACTTGATGAACCAAATCATCCCGACGCACGCCCAAGGTGAACTGATGCGAGCCAACCAGAAGTTCCCCAGCAGGATTTATTGGCAGATTCACTGAAGAAAAAACAAAAGAAACAAGTCAAAAAGATAGCCGAAACACAAACTACGTGATGCTTATGCGGCTTAGCTCAGTATAGCCTCATACGGCTCAGTTCGAAAGAGTTCGGTTAGAAAGGAGCATATACGGTTCAGTTCGGATGAGCCCATGCGGGTCAGTCCGAATAAGCTTATGCGATTCGGTTCGAAAGGAGCATATGCGGTTCAGTTCGGATGAGCCCATGCGGTTCAGTGCGGATGAGCTTATACGGTTCAGTCCGAAATAGGCTTATGCGGCTCAGTTTGAAAAAGCTCATGCGGTCCAATCCAAATGAGCTTATGCGGCCCTAAGGATGAAGTAGTTATGCGGCTGCAAATAACAACTTTCATGCGGCTCAGATCTAGGTCATATCCCACGCGGCTCGAACATGAGTCGGACACGCAGCATACTTGGAAATACAGGCTCGCGCATAAAATATGTGGCATAGCCGTGACAGTTTATGTTGATGGTCCTACCAGCAATAGGCGGGTGAACGTCGGGATGAAAAACAGGCACGTCAGTCGGCGGAAGAGCCGCCACGTTCGCCGCCGTCGATAAAGACGCGGCCTTCTTGTCCTTCGCTGC
The DNA here is from genome assembly GCA_029216955.1 of Iris pallida. Classification (NCBI taxonomy): domain Eukaryota; kingdom Viridiplantae; phylum Streptophyta; class Magnoliopsida; order Asparagales; family Iridaceae; genus Iris; species Iris pallida. The sequence goes on from JANAVB010026400.1 coordinate 2,980,660, forward strand.
CGCAGACGACGACGCGGCCTTCTTGCCCATAGCAGCGGTAGTCTTCTTGGGAGCCATTGGCAATCGTTGATGAGAGAAGACGAAGAGGAAGTCGGCAACAAGGAGTTCGAGCAAAGGGGAGAAGGTAAAGAAACCCTCAAAGAATAAAATCACTCATATTTATAGGCGAAGGAGGCCCGAAAAATCAAAACAAACGCCTCGATCCACGCATCGCCTAAAAGAATAAAAGAAGAACACTTCGGTCAAAACAAAACTGACCCTTGGGATCCTCTCCCAGGAGGCGGCGAATCAAGGGCATTTAATGCAGAAGATTTACACACGTGGTTGGGACACGTGGCAAAAAGTCTATGCGGCCTAACAAGCTCATGCGGCCAGATAAATCCATGCGGCTGAATCATCTATGCGGTCAACAAAGGCCATGCTTCTTATTCAAAGTATTTCAATTTTACAAATTGAAAACTTTGAAGGGGGTCTTGTAGAAGCATGGAAAATATCAGAATAATGATCTATGCGGCTCGGAACAGGAGAACCCCATACGGCACATACAGGAGTGGTCCCATGCGATTCAGAGAGACTCTTAGTCTCATGCGGCTCGTTGTAGGAGAGTCCATACAGCTTACATAGGGACAGTCCTATGCGGTTCAAAGAGCCCCCTAGCTGCATGCGGTTCAGAAGTACATACGGCTCACATACGACCAACAAGGATATGCGACTCGATCAACGCCACGTGTCCCCATGGTACCCTTTCACACAGCTGCCCATCGAGCAACGGCCCTATTTAATGCTCTGCCATAATTTGACAGCTGACGGCTCTGACATGAAGTGTCATAATGGCCCTAATGACAGACTCTTTAGGAACAGGAGAAAATCTTCGACACGATCCGAGATTGCCACGTGGCTACTCCTATGAGGCTCACTTGAAGAACAGCTTCATGCGGCTGGCAAGAATCATCTTCCTGCGGCTCACCAAGAAGCCATCCCATGCGGCTGGCAAGAATCATCTTCCTGCGGCTCACCAAGAAGCCATTCCATGCGGGTCATGAGTACTATACTTATGCGGCTCACCGAGAAACCATCCCATGCGGCTCGCAAATACTATACCTATGCGGCTCACTGAGACGCTGTCTCATGCGGTTCATGGATATCATGCGGTTCTGACAGGATCCACCATTAAGACATGTGGCAGAGATTCAATGGCCCCCACGACTTGACAGCTGGTAGCAAGGATGATTATGGGATGCAGATCAATCGAAGATTCACCAGATCCCAATGACCATATTTAACGTTATCCTCATAATTAATGAGATCAGGTCGTATCATTCATAATCAAGCCAATGGGACACGTGGTGAGAGATCCAAGCTTGACACAACCAATCATGAAGATTTAAAGCAATCAGCATTAATCATTCACAGGATTCAATACTATCCCCATTTATGGCCAGATCCTTCACGTCTTAAACGAATGGTCCAGATTGATTATACATCAGGCCGCCGCCACTTTGAGAATGGGTAATCATCCAAACCCTAATGATGCCCCCACTATTATAAATAGCAAGGTGCCATTCCCTTGTAAAATATACACGATCAGAAGGAGAGAGACAAAAAGAGCTCCCCCCTAATAATCAGAGAGAAAATACACAAAGAAAGAGAGAAGTCAGAAGAGCAACCCGAGGAGAGCAAGAAGAGCATTTCTTCATCAACGGCAACCATCTCTTCACAGGAGCCAAGGCTGCATACCGATCGTCCAAGGAGTAAGGCAGGGCTGCCGTCGCCTTCCCGAGCCTCTATCGTCACCTCCCAGAATCTAAATTAACAATTGTACTTAGATTGCTGTACCTAGGTTTTCGTCCCTAGGCTTTCTTTGTACAAGCGAGTTTGTAACGTGAAGTAAAAGTCCGGTCCTCCGATAATTGTTCTGTTCTTTTATATTTTATGGCAAACACAGAGAGAGCAACAAAGTTATCAAATCGCTGATAAAATCCTGGGTTAAAACCCGAAGTAGGGGCTGGAGCATGAGCTGGAGCAGCATCAGGAGAAGGAGCCTCAACGTCAGCATCTGGAGCAGGCTGAGCTCCATGAGGCAGAGGTGGAGTAGGGTATCGACGAAATCTGCTGAGCTCAACGGCAGTGGAGGAGTAGGCACAGGTTTAAAGATCAATATCAAACCTGTAAAAGATGGAGGCCAGGTGCATAGGATAGACCAGGTTGCGTCCTGTATTTCTGCAGTTCAGCATCCAGGCCATCATGGTCATGGGGATAGAAAAAAGAATGCCAAAATGGATATGATACATAGCAGATAGCTCTAAGAAAGTGATCTCATCAGATGATCCTTTCTTTGGAAGGAGAACAACGAAAATGAAACGATGGAGTTCATAGAAGTTTTGGTTAAGGACTTTTGAAAAGACTCTTCTAGGAACATGTTGTGGATGGCAAATCAGTTCTTTGAAAGAGTTGAGTGTGACATCTTCTGGGAATTGGATATGATAGATATCCACAAGAGCTTCACCCACATCAGGAACATAGAAATATTCGCTGATGTCAGTGGCGCTGAACTCCAATTCTTGTCCAGCAATGCAAGAATAGAAGTTTTCGATTGGTTTTACCTGCAAGTTGCAGTAAAACATACGGATAGCATTGTCGAAGATGTTTTCGGCTACTTCGAAGAAGTCACGATAGCCGAGATGGTCAAATGTGGGAGCATACTCAGAAAAAAATAGTAAAGTTAACATAAACTCCAGCACATATTTTACGACCAGAGAAAAAAAATCAAACCATAGGTCAGAAAATTCCTTATAAGGAAATAAACCAGAATCAAAGTCATCTGAACCTAATGGTCTAGCTGGACTGAAAAGACTAGTAGGGACGTAGTCAGACGAGAAAGATCCTGTTTGTGAGGGATCAACATGTCTTCTCTGACGTTTGGGAGCATAGAAGAGAAGAAAAGGAAATTGAAGTACCTTGAAAAAGGAGGAAGAAGATGAAGTTGATTAGCCCACTGGAACTCCTTGAAAACTTGCAAGGAAAGAGTAGAAAGAAGTTTTGGGAGGAGTAGAGGATTTTTCACGGAGTAGTTGTGTGAAAAATATGAAGAGATGAGGGGTTTATAAAGGGCTAGGGTCGACTATTCGGTTCTGGAAGCTGAACAGCGCCGAGCGAACTCGGTCCGAATTCGGCCCGAACTCGGTCAGAGTTCGGTCCGAGTTCGGCTACTTGTATTTCCGAGGTAATAAATGCAGTTTTGGTGTTTTAAACTGTAAATTTATGACTTTTGACTTCTACAATTAATAACGTCTATTATTTTTGGGTTAGCTGTAGGGGTACTGTCCCAGCTAACGGAGGTTCACCGAGGAACTCTTAAATACCGCTTCGCTTCGACCGTAGTCGTTGTGACAGACAGACCCTTTATAGGCTTGTACCAAAAAATAATTTCTGTTAAATAAATTACGAAGTTTCGAGTCATAAAATTAAATTTAATTACCATACTACACTATGAATCTGAAAATTCAAGTATACCGAGCTCTCGCCTCATTATGTTAAAACGGTCTTCCGCTAGTGGTTTTGTGAAAATATCTGCTAGTTGATGATCTGTGTCAATAAACTCTAAGTAGATATCCCCGTGTTGTTGATGATCACGTAAAAAGTGATGATGTATCTCAATGTGTTTTGTGTATGAGTGACATACAGGGTTCTTAGTCAGATTAATGGTGCTAGTGTTATCACAATAAATGGGAATCTTAGTGTAGTACAAATTATAGTCTTCTAGGGTTTGTTTCATCCATAAAATTTGAGCACAGCAACGTCCTGCGGTGATATATCCAGCCTCAGTAGTTGATAATGCTACAGAATTTTGCTTCATGCTAAACCAAGAGACTAAGGCCTTTCGTAGGAAATGACACGTACCGCTGGTACTTTTACGGTCTACTTTGCATCCTACAAAATCTGCATCCGAGTAACCTATCAGGTCAAAGGATTTGGTTTTAGGATACCACAAGCCGACTGTAGAAGTTCCTTTAAGGTACCGGAAGATACGCTTAACGGCACTTAGGTGTGATTCCTTAGGATTTGCCTGGTATCGTGCACAGATGCAAACATTGAACATAATATCAGGGCGACTAGCCGTTAAATATAATAAGCTACCAATCATACCTTGATACTTACGTTGGTCGACAGGTTTGCCACTTTCATCAGAATCAAGCTTTGTGGATGTAGCCATTGGAGTTCCGATTGGCTTTACATTATCGAAGTCGTACTTTTTCAGTATGTCCTTCGTATACTTGGCTTGGTTGATGAATGTTCCCTTTGAGTGTTGTTTGATCTGAAGTCCTAGGAAGAAGTTTAGCTCTCCCATCATACTCATCTCAAATTCACTCTGCATATACTTAGCAAAATCTTGACAAAGTTTTTTATTAGTAGAACCGAATATAATATCATCTACATATATTTGCATAAGAAGAATGTCATCATTTAAAGATTTGATAACCAAAGTTATATCAACTCTTCCTTTTGAAAAACCATTTTCAAGTAAAAAGGCACTTAAGCGTTCATACCAAGCACGAGGTGCATGTTTGAGTCCATAGAGTGCTTTCTTAAGCTTGAAAACGTGATCAGTTTTTGAAAATCTTCAAAACCAGGAGATTGTTTCACAAAAACTTCCTCTTTTAAAAATCAGTTCAAAAATGCACTTTTCACGTCCATTTGAAATAATTTAAAATCATTAAAACATGCAAATGCATAAAACATGCGGATGGCTTCTAGTCTAGCAACAGGAGCATATGTCTCATCATAATCAATACCTTCTTCTTGATTATAACCTTGTGTCACTAGACATGCTTTGTTGCGTAGAACTTGTCCATCTTCACTAAGTTTATTTCGGAACACCCATTTGGTACCAATTATTGATTGACCAATAGGTTTTGGAACGACTTTCCAAACTTGGTTTCTCTCAAATTGATTTAGTTCCTCTTGCATGGCATCAATCCAAAACTCATCAGAAAAGGCATCATCTATATTCTTAGGTTCTATTTGAGAAATAAAAGCTACATTTGCTGCTATTTCAGAATCCCTAAGAGAGAAGCGTGTACTTACACCTTTTGATACATCACCTATGATGAGTATCTCTGGATGATCTGGTAAGAACTTTAATGAATCAAATTTTTGAGTCAGATCTTCCATAGGACTCTTCTCAGTTTTTGCTTGTACATCTTCATCATCACTGTCGCTAGATCTGTGACTATTGAGCTCATCAAAAGTAACGTTAATTGATTCTTCAATAATCATAGATCTTTTATTAAAAAATTCTATATCCCTTACTCTTAGCAGCATATCCGAAAAATATCCCTTCATCTGCTTTAGAGTCAAACTTTTCCAAGTTATCCTTGGTGTTCAGGATAAAACAGCGACATCCAAAAACTTTAAAGTAAGAAATGTTTGGAATCCTCCCAAACCAAAGTTCATATGGTGTTTTCTTCGAGATAGGTCGAATTAACACCCTATTTAAAATATGACAGGCTGTGCTAACAGCTTCTGCCCAAAAATACTTAGGAAGATTATGCTGATTCAGCATGACTCTAGCCATTTATCTTAGAGTACGGTTCTTCCGCTCCACAACACCATTCTGTTAGGGAGTTCTAGGATAAGAAAATTCGTGATAATATCCACTATCATCATAAAACTTTTTGAAATCAGAATTTACGAATTCGCCACCATGATCACTTCGGATACGAGTAATCATGAAGCCTTTTTGGTTTTGTATCTTTTTGCAAAATATCTGAAATTTAAAAATAGCATCACTTTTTGTTTGATAAAAAGTAAACCCAAGTAAAGCGAGAGAAATCATCAACAATAACAAAAGCATAGAGCTTACCGCCAAGACTAGCGACTCTACTAGGACCAAATAAATCTATATGAATCAACTGCAAAGGTCTAGAAGTACTTACAGCGTTGATGGATTTAAATGTAGACCTATGTGCTTTGTTCTTTTCACAGTCAGCACATATCATATCTCTCTTGAATGGAATCTCAGGGAGTCCTTTTACCAACTTCTTAGTGCTTAGTCGTGAGATAGTGTCCATATTTGCATGCCCTAGTCTCATGTGCCATAGCCAGCTTTCATCTAGATTAGCTACTAGGCATCTACCTGCATTATTAGTACTCTCCAAAAAGAAAACATAAATGTTGTCTTCTCTAATCCCTTTATATACAGGATCACCAGATGATATATCATATATGGTACATTTGTCTTTTACAAAATTGATACCATAACCATTATCAGCCAAATGACTTATGCTTAGTAGGTTTTGTTTCAATTCTGTGACTAGACAAACATCCTTTATTACTGGATAAGGAGAAATATCGATAGTGCCATTACCAATAATATTACCTCTCAAATTATTTTCGAAGGAGACGTATCCTTCTTTCTTCATCGATAGTGTAGCGAACAAAGATGCATCACCAGTCATGTGCCGCGAACATCCGCTATCGAGGATCCACTTGTTTTTAGCATGAGAGGGTTGAGGGTCCACCTACAAAATAAGTAGATGAATCCTTTGGTACCCATTTACTGAAGGGTCCATATTGATTAGTCTTAGGTCTCCAAAACAAAGTGTGATTGTCAACAAGTTTCCTTGCTAAGCAATACAGTGATATGTGTCTATGTGTACCATAATATGTGCAAGTTAGTTTAGAACCAGTGGTGGTTGAAACTGTGTTGACATGCTTGTTTGGTTTCTTGGAAAACCTATAAGTGAAAGCATGGTGATAGCCGTGTTTCTTCCGTGCTTTCTTATTTTTAGTCCTCTTAGGTGTATGTTTAGCATTAGGACTAAACTTAGGCTGTGTCACAGGTATTGCCTGTTTGCCTAACTTGATTTCTAACTTTTTAGAAATTGCAACAGACTCTTCATATCTAGCAGTCATACATGAGAGTCTTTGTTCTGTGACTAAGTGCTTATTCTTCTCTATGTCATATAACTCGTGTATATTGACATAGTCTCTTTCTTTCTTATCAACTTTGAGGATAGCCTCATGATAGTCTACTTTGAGTTTGGCTATCTCTTCTGTGTTACCGGTAGTAGACGTCTCTTTAATATCTTCAATAAGATTGGACAGTCTAGCTATCTCGATTGTGTATGCCTTAATCTCTTTTTGAGATTGCTTATACTTGTCAAGCACAGTTCTATGATCTTCAAGTAATTCGCTAAAGGCATTTTCTAATTCATCGAAAGTAAAATCATTATATAGAGGGTTTGAGGATACCTTATCAAATGCCATAAGACAGACATTGGCATTTATGCAGGGTCTGTCCTCTTCCTCTGTATCACTGGTATCACTTTCATGCCAGATGCTTGTGTTAGCATACTTTCGACTGGTTGTTGCTTTTCTGCTTGATCTTCATCTGTTATATGGACTGCTTTTCTTTGAAGTTGGGCAGTCCTTCTTCATGTGCCCTGACTTCTTGCATCCAAAGCATATGGTTTCATCTTTATTGCTTTCTTAGATATCTCCCTTCCTTCTGTTTGATTTCTCAAACTTTAGGAATTTTCTGAAGTTCTTCACTAGTAGGTCTTGTTCATTACCACTTGAGGATTCTTCATCAGAATCATTGCATGTTGATTTTCCGGCTTGAGCTTTGAAGGCAATAGATTTTTCTTTTGGAGTTGCTTCTTCAAACTCTTGAAGATCAAGCTCATGGGTCATGAGCTTCCCTATCAGTATTTCCAGAGACATGGTGGTTAGATCGTTTCCTTCAATGATTGTTGTTGCCTTCGGGTTTCAGTTCTTGGTTAGAGCCCTTAGCACTTTCCTGATCTTCTCATGATTGCTGTAATCCTTACCAAGAGATTGCAAAGGATTAGTAATATCAAGGAAATGTGTGAACATCTGTGTAATTGACTCACCGGGTTTCATCTTAAAAGATTCATATTCATGTGTTAGTCTACTGATTTTAGATTCCTTCACTTGGGAAGTACCTTCATGAGTTACCTCAAGAAGTTTCCAAATCTCATGAGACGTTTTACAGGTTGAAACTCTGTTGAACTCCGTTTTGTCAATTGCACAGAATAGTATATTGATGGTACGAGCATCTAGACTAGCCTTAGCTTTTTCAGCTTCTGTGTATTTGTCATGAGGCTTATCTACAAGCTGGCCGTCAACCATTGTAGGTGTCGGTTTCTTATAACCGTCAATAACTATAGACCAAAGATCAAAGTCAAGAGACTTTAAGAAGAAAGTCATCCGTGTTTTCCAGTAGGTATAATTTGTACCATCAAATAGTGGGGGTCTATTTGTGGATTGCCCTTCACCGTTGAATATTGATTTCACGACTGCCATATATACTCTCTAAGGTTTGTTATATTAGGATATAACCTGCTCTGATACCAATTGTAGGACCGTTGAGCACCTCTACAGGAGGGTGAATAGAGTGAGTGCAAGTGCAGCAAAAAATAATCACCAATTAAAAAATTTTAAACTATGGCAGTTAATAAGAGACAGTAAATATAAAGCAAGAGATAGAGAGATCAAACTCAGTGACACAGCGATGTATACTGGTATCCCTCTGAGAGAACCAATCCAGTCTCGAGTACTCTTGCTCGATGTTAATTAATCCACTAAGGCACAAGCTAATTGAGAGCTTGCAGTCTCTTACAATACCGTGCTTGGTGATAAGTGCACGACCAACTTCACAACACCGTACTTGGTGACGAGCGCACGACCGGCTCCACAACAAGGATAATTGTTGTACTTTGAACAACCTCTTTACAACTCTTGAACACCAAAAGACTCTAGATCGAAGTAGATATTACTGGCTTTTGGCTAAGAGGAGTATAGGTGTGATTTGAAAGCTTTTGATCAGGTGAAAATACTTATTGAATAGAGAAGAGAAGATGAAGAATGAATGAATGATTTGAAATAAAAAACTCTCTCCTATTTATAGGTGTTTTTTGAGACCGAACTCGGTCAGAGTTCTGGCAGAGTTCTGATGCAAAGATTTCGCATATGTACGTTGCATGCAGATTTGGAGGCAACGAATATTTAAATTCAAACTGACCAAACTCGGGCCAAACTCGATTTTGAGTTCTGTCTAAGAGAATTTTGAAATATTTGTCAAATTCTGTTGCAAAAATAATTTTGAACTTTTGGTAAAAATGAAATGGGAATAGGTAGGCTTTTTAGAAATGTGGACTGAGATTAACCTAAGCCAGTATTACCTAATCGATCTTACAATTTAAATCCTAGACTCAATAAAGATAAAATACATAATAAATTGTAAAAATGACTCGGACTGGATCCCATTAAAATTAATCTTCAGATTGATGATTTATATGCTTGATGATGCAGTACGACGTTCGTTGATATTGATTTCACACGTCCTGAAATGATTAGCAGCAGTTCATATATTTTGTGTATTGACTTAAGTTCAGGTCGATTATTAAAATCGGGTGTGACCATGGAAAGGGCCAACAGTGGTCAGGAGATCGATTTCCAGTGGGGACGTTCGACAAAATTACCATTTCCAAAAACGATGATGATTATCAAAACTAACTTGTGTCATCACCTCTTACCAAATTGTAGCATACACCCTTGCTCTCAAGGATAAGTTTATTTCTAAAGCATCAATCCTGAAGATTGTATCTGAATAATTAGTAGCATAGTTCCAACTTACATTTTTTTTGGATTTATATTAGCATTATTTGAAACTGCAATATTGACATCTATGTTTTGTGAATTATAATGTTGAAGAATTCTATGTTTATCTTCTTAGATTATTAAATCTTTTAGACATAAGATTTTTTGATATGTTACATTAGTAAGACATAATTTCTTCCGTTAGGGAGAGATAGAAAGAAAAGATAAATGCCTTGTTCCAAAAGAACGTCGTGAATTATCATTCAAAAAGAAATTCATGAATTGTTGTTCAAGAAGAACTTCATGAATCATCGGTCCAGAAGTGTTGGCCCATTGGTCATATGGTCAAACTGATTTTAATAATTGATCAAACTCTGTCTCGATATATGAAGCTAGTCAGGATATCTCGGACTCTTGGACATACTCAAGAATGGCTATCTACTCAGTTCAAGACCGAAACGTTGTTTGCCTGTTCGAGTCTGCATTTCTTTGAGCAATGTATTTGTTTATTTTATTTTGAGTCTAGAAATACTTTGTACACCGAGTCGTACTGGCAAATAGGCTATTCCAAAATAATTTCAAAATATTTTTAAAATGTCCTTAGTTTTGAAAAACATTCGTATTTACAAAAGCTCCAAAAAGGTTTTCAAAATTCCCCAAAAACTAATTTTAAAAACCCTAACCTAACCCTGACAGAGTTCGGCCAGAGTTCGGTTAGTGGCCGTTTTGTTTTTGAATTTCTTGGAACTTGGTCCTCCTGCAGTTGTGGATTTGACCGAGATTTTCTCATCGAGTTCTGCCCGAATTCTGCCAGAATTCTGTCTTTGGAACTCCTATAAATAGAGAAGGATTTCGATCATTTTTACTCACTCATTCACTTTCAATCTTCTCTCTACTCAAAGCCTACTGTCTTTCAAAGAGTTTTTTTAGAGCTTCAATTTTCATATCCCAAGCCAGTTATAATCCTCTAGTCGATTTGCCAGTGCGGTGCGGTCTAGAAGTTTCAGAGTGATTATAATCAGAAGGCTTGATAGAAGAATACCTCTTCACAATTGAAGTTGGACGAGTTCTTCGTATCAAAGCTCGCGTTGTAGAAGTTGCAAGGACTTCGTAAGAAAACTTGCGGTTTTGCCAATAGTGGATTCAATTGGTAGCAAGAGTTCTACCGACTGGACTAGTCCTCAACAAAGGAAAACCAGTATACATCGCTGTCTTTGCGTTTGCCTTATTATCTTTGCCTTTACATTATTTAGTTGTGATTATTATTCTGTGATCTTGCTGCTAACATTTTTTTAATTAGCATTATTCTGCTGCCAACTCTATTCACCCCCCCTCTAGAGTATTCTGCTTTACGATTTCGTTCCTACAATTGGTATCAGAGTGGGTGTTACAGGTAAAGCAAGGTAACATTGCAATTATTTATTCATTTAACTAATTGTTATATAGATCACAGCACAACACATGGCAACTGTGAAATTCACAAGTGAAGGCCAGGCCACAAACAGACCTCCACTGTTTGATGGTACGAATTATACCTATTGGAAAACACGGATGAGTTTCTTCTTGAAATCACTTGACTTTGATTTATGGTCTATTGTTATTGATGGCTATCAAAAGCCACCTCGTATAAATGTTGATGGAGTTTTAATTGAAAAATCCCATAACAGATATACAGAGGAAGAAAAGAAAAAGGCCAGTCTTGACACACGTGCTATTAACGCTTTATTTTGTGCTTTAGACAGAACTGAATTTAACAGGGTGTCTATCTGCACAACTGCTAATGAAGTATGGAAGCTTCTTGAAGCCACACATGAAGGCACGACTCAAGTCAAAGAATCAAAGGTCAGCAGACTTACTCAAGAGTATGAGGTGTTCAAAAGTGGAAGCCCAACAAAACAGTTACTTAGATGTTCGAAAGATTCTTGGATATTGTAAATCCTTTGTCCTCCCTAGACAAAGATTACAGTAACCATGAAAAGATTCGCAAACTCCTGCGAGCACTTACCAAGAACTGGATTCCAAAGGCTACTGCAATCATTGAAGGGAACGACCTCACAACTATGTCCCTCGAAGTACTCATGGGTAAGCTACTCACTCATGAACTGGAGCTACAAGATTTTGAAGAGCCTGCACCAAAGGAGAAGACGATCGCTTTCAAGGCTCAGTACAGAAAAGCTGCTGAAGGTGATTCAGACAGCAGTGAATCTGATGCTGAAGATCAAGCACTCCTAGCAAGGAAATTCAAAAGATTCATGAGATATGAGAAGAAAGCCAAAGAAAACAATAGCAGCAACAACTGGTATCAAGATGATGCTGTCTGCTATGCCTGCAAGAAGAAGGAACACATGAAGAAGGATTGTCCTACAAACTCATCAAGCAAGAAGAGCAACAGGTATGAGAAAGGGAACCTGAAGAGATCAACATCTCGGAGATATGCCAACACCAGCATATGGCATGAAAGTGAAGCCAGCGACTCAGAAGATGAACAATCAGAAGACGCTGCAAATGTATGCTTTATGGCATCCGATCAGGTACTCTCTGAACCTGTAGTTGATACATATGATGACTTCACCTTTGAGCAATTAGGAGATGCCTTCAGTGAACTGATAAGTGATTACAGGAAACTACGTAGCAAATATCAGACCTCTAAGAAGGTACTCAAAGAGTACAAAGGTGAAATAGGAAGACTTACCGACCTACTAGCTGAGATTAAAGATAATGTTAGTGAGTCTGGTGAGCTTTCTTCTATTAAGCTCTTATTACACGAGACTACCAAGTCATCCGAAGAAAAAGACAAGGTTATTGACCAACTGAAAGAAGAACTTTCTAAAGAGAAGAAAAGTCTTCAAAGTGCACAAGTCAGAATGGAAGCACTCACTTCTGACTATACTAAGTTGTATGACACTTCCAAAAGATTGGAAATTAGGTTAGGAAAACAGCCTGAGACTGCTGCTTCCTACCCTAACACATGTCACTTACCGAATAATCGGAACATTCCCAAACCAAACACTGTCAGACCTAACCATATCAAACCTTTACCCCAAAAGGTTAAGCCCAAACAGGATTATAGGTATGTTTTCTTCTATACTAGAAAACCTAAACCTACCAACCATGCACATCACTCAGCTTTCAACACTAAACATGCACAATGTCATTATTGTGGCCATACTGGTCATATTTCTCCTGCATGTAGAATCAGAAAGCTTGTTGATTTAAATATTTATGTATGGATACCAAAAGCTAACATTTCAGGACCCTACAAGAAATGGGTACCAAAAGTTTCATCTGCAAACTGTTTTGTAGGTGGAACACCTTTCACATGCTAAAAGCAAATGGATCCTCGACAGCGGTTGTTCACGGCATATGACCGGTGATGCTACATTATTTGCAACACTGTCGAAGAAGAAGAAGGAAGGTTATGTCTCCTTCGGTAACAACTTGAAAGGATATATCATTGGTATCAGTGATGTTGGTAAATCTCCCTATCCTGTGATTAAGGATGTCTGTATGGTTACCGAGTTGAAACATAATCTACTCAGCATAAGTCATTTACCTGATCATGGTTATGGCATCAACTTTGGCAAAGACAAATGTACTATAGTCGATAGCTCAACTGGTAGTACTATCTTTGAAGGTGCCAGGGAAGACAACATATATGTTTTCTATTTGTTGGAAGAAACTAACATTTCAGGTAGATGCTTAATGGCTAAAAGTGATGAGAGTCATCTGTGGCATATGAGACTCGGTCACGCAAATATGGACACAATCTCAAGATTATCCATGAAGAAGCTAGTACGCGATTTACCGGACATAACATTCAAGAAGGATTCGGTATGCAGCCAATGTGAAAAAAACAAAGCTACCAGATCCACATTCAAGTCAGTAAACGCAGTATGTACTACTAGACCTCTACAATTGCTACATATGGACTTATTTGGTCCTAGCAGAGTTGCTAGCCTCGGAGGTAAGTTATATGTTTTTGTAATTGTAGATGATTACTCTAGATACACGTGGGTATAATTTTTGACACGCAAGAATGATGCATTATCTGAATTTGTCGCCTTTTACAAGAAAGTACAGAATGAAAACGGTTACATGATCACTCGTATTAGAAGCGATCATGGAGGCGAATTCGAGAATACAGAGTTTGAGCAATTTTGTGACACACACGATTTTGTACACGAGTTCTCCTACCCTAGGACTCCACAACAAAATAGAGTTGTGGAACGTAAGAACAGAACTCTATCCGAAATGGCCAGAGTAATGTTAAACCAGTTTAGTCTACCCAAATATTTCTGGGCTGAAGCTGTCAATACAGCTTGTTTTGTTCTCAATAGAGTTCTAATTCGACCCAAATCGAAGAAGACTCCATTTGAGTTATGGTTTGATAGAATTCCATCAGTTTTATATTTTAGAATATTTGGTTGTAAATGCTTTATTCTTAATACAAAAGATAATTTAGGAAAGTTTGACAAAAAGGCCGATGAAGGTATATTTTTAGGTTATGCGGCCAAGAGCAAAGGATACAGAGTCTTCAACAAACGAACTATGATCATCGAAGAATCAATCAACGTCGCCTTTGATGAACTGAATCAAATGACTATCGATGACAATGACGAAGATCTAACTGTACCAAGCTCAACACCAGTTGATTCTCTACCAAGCTCAGCACTAGCTAATCCTCCTAGAGAAGATCCAGGAACCAGCTACCTTCAGAGTCTGCCGAAAAGATTAAAATTTACAGCTGATCATCCAAAGGATTCGGTAATTGGTGATATTACCAAAGGTGTAAGTACTCGTACATCCAGTAGAGATATTGTTTCTAGTGTTGCATTCATTTCACAGCTAGAACCCAAAACTATTGATGAAGCATGTAGTGATAGTTTTTGGATAGATGCTATGCAAGAGAAATTAAAACCAATTTGAACGGAATCAAGTTTGGGAACTTGTTCCCAAGCCTATTGATCATCCGGTCATTGGCACCCGTTGGGTATTCCAAAATAAACTTAATGAGAATGGTTTAGTGACTCGTAATAAGGCTCGACTCGTAGCTCAAGGATACAATCAGGAAGAAGGTATCGACTACGATGAGACTTTTGCCCCAGTTGCGAGATTAGAATCCATTCGCATGTTATGTGCATTTGCATGTTTTCATAATTTCAAATTATTTCAAATGGATGTCAAGAGTGCATTTTTAAATAGTTTTATAAAAGAAGAAGTTTTTGTAGCACAACCTCCAGGTTTTACAGATTTTAAATTTCCTGATCATGTTTTCAAGTTGAAGAAAGTTTTGTACGGTTTAAAACAAGCCCCTCGTGCTTGGTATGATCGTCTAAGCTATTTTCTACTTGACAACGGTTTTTCAAAGGGCAAGGTTGACACCACTTTGTTTATTAAGTCTTTTAATGGCAAGCTTCTCTTAATACAAGTCTATGTTGATGATATTATATTTGGATCTACTGATGAATCTCTTTGTCAAGAATTCTCTAAGTGTATGCAGAATGAGTTTGAGATGAGCATGATGGGAGAGCTGAAATTCTTTCTCGGACTGCAAATCAAACAAACTGACAATGGGACATTCATAAATCAAGCCAAGTTCACAAAAGATTTGCTAAAGAAGTTTGATCTGGACAATGTCAAACCTATTGGCACTCCGATGGCGACTTCAACAAAGCTTGATATTGATGAACAAGGCAAGCCTGTCGACACACGTAAGTATCGAGGTATGATCGGTAGTTTACTTTATTTAACTGCTAGTCGTCCAGATATTATGTTTAGTGTTTGCCTGTATGCACGATTTCAAGCTAATCCAAAGGATTCACATCTGTGCGCAGTTAAGCATATCTTTCGATACCTTAAGGGCACTTCTTCTGTTGGCTTATGGTATCCCAAAACCAAGTCCTTTGACCTTATTGGTTACTCGGATACAGATTTTGCTGGATCCAAAGTTGATAAAAAAAGTACCAGCGGCACATGTCATTTCTTAGGCAAGGCTTTAGTCTCATGGTTTAGTAAAAAGCAAAATTTTGTAGCCCTATCAACAACAGAGGCTGAGTATATCGCCGCAGGACATTGTTGTGCTCAGATTTTGTGGATGAAGCAAACCTTGGAAGACTATGATTTATTTTTCACACACATTCCCATTTTCTGTGACAACACGAGCATAATTAATTTGACTAAGAATCCAGTATGTCACTCTCGTACTAAGCATATCGAGATCCGACATCATTTTCTTAGAGATCATCATCAGAATGGAGATATTGACCTTGTATACATAGACACTGAGAATCAATTAGCTGACATCTTCACAAAACTTCTAGCAGAAGATCGTTTCAATTATTTACGTCGAAAATTAGGAATTTTGGACGTCAATAATGTTAATTAATTTTGTTTTATGATTATATTTTCAATACGCAAAAAATATGTTAGAGATAAGCCAATAAAGAGTCTGTCTGTAACCACAACTACGGTTGAAGCGAAGCGGTACTTAAGAGTTCCCCAGTGAACCTCCGCCAGCTGGGACAGTACTCCTACAGCTAATCTGAGACAGTCGCTGTGTAACGATATTTAATCTATAAAATAATATTAATTATATTAATTGAAGGTTGAAATTACTAATCTTTGAATTAAATTTTTGAAATGAGTCAATGAAAAAGAAAATGGCCCAAACCAACTAACAGAACCCCCAGGTGAATTCGGCCAGAGTTCGGACCGAATTCGGCCCGAGTTCGGTTAGTGGTATCTGGTTATATAACCAGAACCCGAGAGCCTCTTCTTCATTGCTTCTAAACCACCTTCACAGCAACAGCAGCCGCGCGAAAGCTCCCAAACCCTAGTTCTTTACCACTTCGTTTCTCCCAATCTACGTGGTAAAATCTATCCAAATTTTGGATTCGTGCGGAGATCGTTGTCCTCTACAGCATACTTGAATCTCGGGAGGTATAACTCCATATCTCTCCTCCTTTCAAATTCGTGCATATTTACTTTATTTGCACAATGCCACCTAAGGGATTCAATCCCTTCAAGAGGAAGAAGACGACCAATCCTAGTGAGGAAGGATCATCTTCAAATCCACCCACGGATTCCCTCTTTTCACCAGTTCAATCGAGCGATGGCGTTTTCGATGGGTTTTATTTTCAAATCCTAGATCAAGCCCTTCTGTGGTATGGAGACTTCTCTATGAGATCCATATGCACAGGCGCTCCTATCAAATGGACTGTATTTCCAGAACACCGCCCTTATTTTGAGGCATTAGGGTTACAACACGTTGTTAAACTTTGTTTTCCAATAGCTACTAATACCATTAGACTTTTCTATTGCAATATCGTACTAAACACGTTTGACGTAAGTACTCCTGTTGGCGGACTAGATATCGAGTTCAATGATGTCCTCTTAGCGGAAATCCTTGGTATTCCTAATGAGGGTGCACCACTTGATGATATCACTGGATTTGATTTCCCCGACGGCACGACACTTGCTAGTTTCAAAGCTGAACTCTGTGCCCCTGATCAAGTTCACTCTGGAAAGTTCAAGGCAAATAACTTGAACTTGTTTAGTTATGAATTGCATCGCATCATCTACTCCACTCTCCTTCCGAAGTCTACTTCAAAGGATGATGTTACATCACTTAAACTATCTACTATGTATCTTAAGGGGATTCCTTTTTCTGCCCGTAAGACTATTATCCAGATGATGGGACGTTGTCGTGCAAGAGATAGAAATCTCTCTTATGCGATGATTCTCCCACGCATCTTCCAGTATTTTGATATTGATCTGTCAACTTGTACTCAAGACCTTGAGCCCAAGTTTCTTAAGCTATCTCGTCGTAGTATGACTGCTGCTGCTCCTCCTACTGCTCCACCTCCTCCACCTACTCAACAGTATGCCATGACCTTTGAAGGCATACACCAGCATCTTTCTGATTTGCATGTCTCGATGACGGATATGGCCCGCGAACGTGAGTTTCGCGATGTCACTCGTTATCAGGCGATAGCAAATTCTCTAGCTGATCTCCGATTTGCTCAGACTGGACATTCTGTCGGTTCTATTCCTAGAGATCCAGCCATTTCTGGTTACCGCTGTGAGGATGAGGTTGTTCATGCCTACTTTCAGCCCGGTAACGCATATGATTGGTATCGTTCTGATCGTGCTCTTACTCGAGACTTTGTCGGTGAGTTTTACGCTGGCGCCCCTCCTCACCCTTCTGGTGCTGGTACTTCTGGAGCTGGTCCTTCTGGACATGTCGGTCATGCTGATGATGATGAGGAGGAGGAGGAGATGTGATAATGATATATTAGCTGATTTTGAGACTTAGCTATTGTCTATTGTACACTTGGAAATGCTCCGACATTCCATGTTTCTTTCTTTCTAGTTTTTATGTTCATTTCTTTTGAGGACTTGTACTGGATATTTCTTGATGTCTCTTGAACATCATTTTATCTTTATGGGATGCATAGTTTATCTTTCACATCAGTTTATTTATTTATAGCATCTTTATCTGCTTCTATAAACTGCCTGTGAACTACTTCTCTGTTATGTCTTGTTTTTTTTACTGCATGAGATATTATTTTCTTGTGTTTCTTCACTGTTGTAGCTTATGCTTTAATTACAGGGGAGCCTATTTCTTCGTAATTATTTTGCTAAGTGACAACGGGGGAGAAAAAGGATCTAACATTTTGTTTTGAGCATAATACAGGGATTGAACAATTTTGAACAATGTTGAACAATTTTTGTGATATCTTATCTCAAAAGATGTTATATCATTCATAGTTTGTCAATTATCAAAATGGGGAAGATTGTTGGCCCATTGGTCATATGGTCAAACTGATTTTAATAATTGATCAAACTATGTCTCGATATATGGAGCTAGTCAGGATATCTCGGACTCTTGGACATACTCAAGAATGGCTATCTACTCAGTTCAAGACCGAAGCGTTGTTTGCCTGTTCGAGTCTGTATTTCTTTGAGCAATGTATTTTTTATTTTATTTTGAGTCTAGAAATACTTTGTACACCGAGTCGTACTGGCAAATAGGCTATTCTAAAATGATTTCAAAATGTTTTTAAAATGTCCTTAGATTTGAAAAACATTTGTATTTACAAAAGTTCCAAAAAGGTTTTCAAAATTTCCCAAAAACTAATTTTAAAAACCCTAACCTAACCCTGACAGAACTCGGCCAGAGTTCGGCCAGAGTTCGGTTAGTGGCCGTTTTGTTTTGAATTCCTTGGAACTTGGTCCTCCTGCAGTTGCGGATTTGACCGAGATTTTCTCATCGAGTTCTGCCCGAATTCTGCCAGAATTCTGCCAGAATTATGTCTTTGGAACTCCTATAAATAGAGAAGGATTTCGATCATTTTTACTCACTCATTCACTTTCAATCTTCTCTCTACTCAAAGCCTACTATCTTCCAAAGAGTTTTTCTAGAGCTTCAATTTTCAGATCCCAAGCCAGTTACAATCCTCTAGTCGATTTGCCAGTGCGGTGCGGTCTAGAAGTTTCAGAGTGATTGTAATCAGAAGGCTTGATAGAAGAATACCTCTTCACAATTGAAGTTGGACGAGTTCTTCGTATCAAAGCTCGCGTTGTAGAAGTTGCAAGGACTTCATAAGAAAACTTGCAGTTTTGCCAATAGTGGATTCAACTGGTAGCAAGAGTTCTACCGACTGGACTAGTCCTCAACAGAGAAAAACCAGTATACATCGCTGTCTTTGCGTTTGCCTTCTTATCTCTGCCTTTACATTATTTAGTTGTGATTATTATTCTGTGATCTTGCTGCTAACATTTTTTAATTAGCATTATTCCGCTGCCAACTCTATTCACCCCCCTCTAGAGTATTCTGCTTTACGATTTCGTTCCTACAAGAAGAACTTTATGAATTATCATTCCAGAAGAACTTCATGAATCATCGTTTTAGAAGAACACCGTAAAGCATCGTTCCAGAAGAACGTATCGTAGCATACTTTCACTTTATCTAATCTTGAATAAACCAGAAGAAATTATTTTTTGTATTTCATTACTAAAGAATTATTAGATAGTTACTAGATTATGCTGCGTAAGTAGCTAACCAACTATGAATCTATCTTCTAATAGAAGTACCAAAAGAACCAAATAAAGGCAGTAAATGAATAAGTTCTATAATAAGAACGCGTAAGACCTAAAGGTTCTAATATTCATCTCTTCAAAAGAAGAGGCCAAATAATATAACACACCATAATGCTCTTGAATAAACAGCTCCTGAAGAAGCATCTCATGTAGACAAAAAGTTCATGACAATCCGAAAGATGCCATGAACCAAATATCTAATTTCTTAAAGTATATCGCTCTGGTCGAAGATATACCTCAGATTCCAGAAGAGACTGAGAAAGAGGTACCGATACCCAAGAAATCTATGTTTTATACATAGTTAAGAGAATTTTGGAATCAAGAAATTTGTCATAGATGACATTATCAAATAAGAATAAAAATGATGATAAAAATAAAGGATAACACTAAACCATGAATAATCTTTGAATATTAAAAAGGATAATGGAAAGATGAAATATCTCTCGTAAAATATGGAGTGTTCAGTCCTATAGTACAAAACCCAAAGGAATAAATCCGGTACATTTTGAATGGGTGTTTGTAACAAATAAAAATGAGAGATCCAAATGTATAGAGTAATGTTAGCTCAAGGATTCTCGAAATAATCATGTCAGCTATATCCTTGAACCATATTATCCCCGAAAGATTTGCAAATGAGTAGGACTAAAACCATCATAAAGAATGTGATAGGCTCATTGAGTATATGTCTAGAATAAGGTCTAATAATTATAAATATGTAGTCATGTTTATGAAGAAATTCCTAAACGAATTTGTCAAAACGATCGTGTACCTTATGAAGAGAAAATCTCCTGAAGAGAGAAAATATGATAGTATCTCATAAAGAGATTGGAATCTCCCGAAGAGATCTCATAAGAGATAAACTCCAGAAGAGATAAAAATGTAACACCCATAATTTGTTTTAAAAAAAATTTATCTATTTGACTTAATTAGTGACTTATGTAATTTATAAATATTTTTAGTCAAATAGTTTTAATAAATATGGCCTTAGTCATGGTCAAGTTTTGGGGTGCAAAATGACTAGGAATTATGTCATGGAGAGTGTAGTCATGTGTTTTGACTAGTGTATTAGCCATGCTAGGAAAGGCCTAGCCAAAGCAGTATTCCTACTAGAAAAATAAGTCAAAGTTGTGACTTGAACCCTAAATGGTTTAATTAGTATATATTAAGAATTTTGACTTTTAGGGGACCTGGTCGTACCAAACTAGTCCGGACTTGACCCGAACCAAACCCAAGCCATGTAGACAGGTAGTGTTCCAGTGACGTCCATGTCGATATATATTTTATGTGTATGTCGTACTTTATTTTAATAATCTAATAAATATATTTTTCTAAGTAATTGTTATATATATAATATAGATATCAATATTATTTGTTATTCAAATAATATTTTATTTAAACATATCACAGATAAAGCATGCTACCTCTTCATAAGGATACGAGTATAAATGTATAGACAAAAAAATTATAGGTTGAGACGTAATATTCAAATGTACTGGGTTTTTTTTATTAATGTAAGAACTACATGTAATTTTTATAATTTGATTGAGGGGGGGCATCCTGAAGATACACACATCCCGAAGATGTTTATGGTGACATCTTTAAGCATGACTTTACGCATTGACTTTTTTCGAGGTTTTTTCACTGTATTTTACCTTCAAAAAGTTTTTAACGAGGCAATGTAAGTTGCACCAACTTAGATTTCTGAAGAATATTATTATACTTTTTATTTTCTATGGATTTTTTTTCAAGAGATGGAATTTTCTTAGAAAAGTTTTTAAAGTTGACGTCCAAGAGAAAGTGTTGTAATTTGGATAAACACAAATATAGATGCCATTATCCATACCCACAACAACGCATATCTCATTCCCTCTTATATATGTTATCAATGAAAGAAGCTACTTACAGATTTTGACTACTAATTTCTTCTCTTTCTCTTTCTCTCTCATTTTCACAACAAATTTTAAGTTTGTATGTATTTTTTTTTCATGAGAGTAGGTTGTAATTATATTATTCACATTCCTCTGTCTCACTTTAAGGAATATCAACATCGGTTTCAATGCATTACATTATTCATGCGATCTGTCACTCATTCCTCTTCCTCCCACATCATCTTGTTGGAAAGGAGGAGAAGAAAGGGAGGTCTCCACAAAAAACGAACGTTTGGCAAACAGGACTTGCGCCCTGGGCCCCAAATCCCAAGGGGTCCCAAAAATTTTTAAATGTTAGTAATAATAACAAATAATGAAATATTGTTATTCTGATTTCTTCTTCAAAGTCCAAGGTCAGAAAAAAAATCATTATAGCAATTCAACAAATAGGGCATGGCTTATTGGAATTAGATAGCCGTTCGACTCTTCAATTTCAAAGAAAAAAACTAGTCTTCCCATCAATTCAGATTTTCTTTTACATTTCTGAGGGAAAAAAGTTCTTCACGTCGCTTTCGATTCCAGATGACCAGCAATAAGTTTTTTCTGAATTTTTTATTTTAATTCTCTCTTTTGATTATAATCGAAACACAAAAAGTACTTCACGTCGTTGGTGTTGAATACTGATGAACAGATGGCGATGAGTCTTTTCGTTTATCTATGCACTTAAGATTTCATACTTAAAATTATAGGTTCCTAGTGTTGAATATCTTTTCGTAAATCTTTGCACTTAAGATTTCACAATGATTTCGTTTTCAAACTGAAATATTTTGTAACTTTTGTTCCTCTTGTAACTTTTTTTTCTCCTGATTTTAGCTTTTTTTTATGTTTCTTGAGTTTCTCTGTTATTGATAAATTCGGCAAACAAGCCCATATATCTCAATCCTAGTATTGAAAAAGCTTAAACAAAAAATGTTAAATAACATATTGCATCTGAATTTTTTTTCGAAGTAGTATAGCCATTTGCCAAGATATATTCATGTAAAATTTAAGGTTAATTGGCATATATCAGGCCCCAGTAAAAAAGAGTTCACTTTGGCTTATTGTATCATGCAAAAAAAAAAAGATACTTTATTTTCAATATATTTTTTGAAGAAGGGGCATCATTTTGTATTTAGTCCTGGGCATCAAAATGTTCCGGACCGGCCCTGGTTACCTTTTTATAACTCACAATTTTTAGTTTACACTCAAAAATTAACGGATATAGTGTTTTGCTGTCAACAACTCCAAACTTGTTTTCCAAAAAATATTGGCTAATTATAAGGGCACATGTTTTTTTACTCGGGGCTAGCCAGGATTAGGGCTAGCCAGGCTTTGAGCAACTTTTACTCGGGTTGTCCAAATTTTTCATTCAGGGGGCTGTCCAAACCCCACAGCCCCCCCAAACCCGAAAAATCACTCTCATTTCAAATTTTCACTCTCTCTCTTCACAAACCCTAGCTTTCTTCTTCTTCTTCTTCTATCCATCTTCTTCTTCTCCACCATTTCCATTCTCACATCTCCATCAAAACCCTAATTTTTTTCTCATCATCATCATCTTCTTCTTCTCCACCATTTCCATCATCACCATCTCCATCAAAACCCTAGTTTCCTTCTCTTTCCCAATTTCGATGGCACCAAAAAAATTAAATAAACCCTAAAATGCATAAAAATAAAGGTTAAATACTTCTTTCCTCACAAAGAATGCATGGAAATAAATCCTAAAATGCATATTTCACTCTATTATCAAGATTGAAATAAACCCTAACATTTTTTTTTTATTCGGAAATTTCGACTTTAGGACTGCCAGAAATTGTGGCAGTCCTGAAAGGAACTTGCTGTACAGCAAGTATCTTTCAGGACTGCCTCAATTTCTGGCAGTCCTCAATATGTCTAGGACTGCCAGAAATTGTGGCAGTCCTGCTGTAGAGCATGTCCCTTTCAGGACTGCCACAATTCCTTGCAGTCCTCATTACTTCTAGGACTGCCAGAAATTGTGGCAGTCCTGTTGTACATCGAGTCTATTTCAAGACTGCCACAATTCCTGGCAGTGCTCATTACTTCTAGGACTGCCAGCAATTGTGGCAGTCCTGTTGTACATCGAGACTATTTCAAGACTGTCACAATTTCTGACAGTCGTCAATACTTCTAGGACTGTCAGAAATTGTGGCAGTCCTGATATGAACCCAATTATTCTACAACTAGGATTTCTTCCATAGTTTTCTTCTACAACTAGAATTTCGTGCATAATTCTTCTATTAATAAAGAAAAATTGGTTAATAGATTAATAGATTAATAGATTAATAGATTTGATAGATTTGATAACCCAATTTCTTCTACAACTAGGGTTTCATCCATAATGCCCAAACAAGAAGAAGAAAAATAAAGTAGGGTTTCGAGAAAGAGATCTGAGAAATTAGAAGAGAGCAAAAAATCAAAATAAACTAGGTTTGCAAAAATTGATGTTCTTGTTCTTGTTTTTTTTTTCTTCTTCTTGTTGTTCTTCTTTTTGTGAGGAATGGAGAGTGAGGAAAGAAACAAAAATTATAACACTTATCTTTTATACCTACCACTTGGATAGCCCTAAGTAATTTTTTCAGTAGCAAACTTGTAAATAATGAAAAACTAACACTTGGACAGCCCTGAGTAAAATGTGCTATGCCCTTATAATTTACCAAAATATTTTCCAAACTTGCGTTTACAATCAGTTTTTAGAGAGCAAGAAAAACTTATTTTCCAAATAAGTTTTTCTTTCTCCTCCTCCAAAATTTCTTTTCTTAGCTCTTCCTAACAAATTTTCTCTGGTCTCTCTCCGCAAATTTTCTCCTCAACATCTTTGTTGTCAAATTCGGTGATTCCTCCTCGACAGCTCATCTCCGCTGATGAATTCGGTGCCTGAGCACTGTCCGCGGTGCCCGTCTTTGTCCAGAGCTCGGCCGAGGAGCTCTTGTCCACAGAAACAAAATATTTTACAAAACTTTATCACAAAATTATTATTTTTTAAAAAAATATTTTACCAAACCGAATTTTAACTTTATTTTTCAAAAAATTATTTTTTAGATAAAAATAATCAAACGCAAACACAAGGATTTTATACCCATAAAACAACCTTATAACAGTTTTGTGAAAATTGTTTTCGGAAAGAAAAAATGTTTTCAGAAAAAAAAAATATTTAGAAAAACTATCCAAAGTCAATCGACGGCAGGGCCGGCCCTGCCCAGGGCGGCCATGGCGACCGCCCAGGGCCCCATAAAATTTGGGGGCCCAAAAAAATTAATTTAAATGCATATATATATATATTAGTAATCTTATATTGAAAATAGAACTAATATATAATATGATCCTTCTTTATCACAAAACATTTGTGGTGTAGTGGTAGTTTGTTATACTTGTACACAAGAGGTCCTATGTCATGGCCTTAGCTGTATCATTTTTTAGTTCATTTTTTTATATTATATATGGACTCCATTTTAAAAATTTGCCTAAGACCCCCATTAACTCAGGGCCGACGGAAATTCTCAACTCTTCTATTCTTGAGAAGTGCTTTTCTTATATTAAATGGGCTGTGAAATTGTATTGGATTTTGTAAAACCTATGTAATACTATTTGTTATACTAGCAACCTCGTACTCTCCACTTATTATATTAGTGATCTCTTTACTTTGATTTTTTTAATTTTCTTTCTAATGGTCTGTTGTTGGTGCGGAGACCTCGCCCATAAGTCTAATTCTTGTAGCGTATGGAGGGGGCGCAGGGCAAACAAACAAATATATTTTTTTTGTAGGATTTGAATCTTACCTTCTATAAAAATTCTACCATAATAACCACACAGACTACCACTCCCCATGTGTAAATCAATAAGTGATTACTCATATCTTAACTTAATGTGGTACAAACACTAAATAGCTCCGCACGTGCTGGGGGAAATTATATACATGGGTTGGATTACCCTACTCTTGTGTAACTACGTTGCACCATGCATATAAGATCTATTACAGTGAATTAACATATTTGGAATATAATTAGATAGGAAAAATAACATAAAACACTCCTGTACTTTGTTCAAAAAAAATTGTGACAATAAAGAAGCATTGTATTCATAAATCAGCTAAACAATTGTCATTCATATCATTTAAGATACGATCCTTAATGCATAGAGGTGTTCAACAGAACTGTGTTGAAATAGAATGGTCAGACCAACATTCCCCAAAACTTTCCTTTTCAGTTTCAACTGTAACAATACTACAGGTTTCTACGGACTTCTATTGTGGTGGGCATAACCACAACACTTAGTAGCGTCCTACCAGCAATGGGCAAGAGCAATACATTTTTTTCTTTATTTATATAAACATGTCAAATATAATTAATGTTGAAAGTCAAATCGTCACAGTAAAAGAACCCACGCTGCCAATATATAGATTGGCAAGAAAGACAGTAATCATCCCCTTTGTACCCAATCAGAAACAAGAGACCAATCAACTACATTACACAACCCGTGTTCTCTCAAAATAGGCCAAAGAAATGGCAGTGGCAGACCAGAGGCAGGAATAAACAATCGATAACAAACTTCTAAAGCAGCAAACCACTATACCCTGTATACATCCCACCCCTGCTCCAAATCTCTCCTTTATGTACTAAAATTACACTGGAAACAAAGGAGATGATGCCACTATCCTAGTTGGGGCCTCGACCGCAAAAAAGATAAAACTCAAAGGCGACTGCCTCTGATATATGACAAGATCATGATTCTTCCCTCTGCAAGACAACAGATTACACCACAGTAACAAAGCCGATAACATTACACCTCACATTTGCTTCATTGGTCTTTGAATCTAGATGACATTATCCCTCTCTCGATTAGTGTCGGGCATCAAATTCTTAGAAGCCATCAGTGGGCTCTGAAATCCGCTAGTTGTAGATTTTCACAGGTTTCTCATATGTGTGACGGTTCTGCAGATGGTGATTAGTTATGAAATGGTTCAGTAAGTGAATGAACAATATATGTTTTTGAAGGTCAATGGCCCTTGACGAGCAATTACTGAAGGCAGGAAAGGAATTTATTTTCTTGACATGACATGCTTAACGGAGTAAATAGACTGTGGGTGCATGTTACCTGGTTAGCTGTGTAGAGCCTTTTTGGAGCAGTGTCTGAGTGCTCCAATCCAAGGTATTGCTCCCAGGCTCCATAAACATCTCTTCTCTGAGAAGATACAAAAAGGAAAGTAATCATGAACAGCATATTCTAGTAACATAAAGGAAAAAAAAAAAAAAAAAAAAAACAAAACGCATTTCATACCTGAAATCGACTAGACACGATATCAGAATCCTGAAGATACTCTGGCCGACCAAGTGACAGAAATGCAAACTTCCACTGAAAACATGAATAAAATATGAGCAAATTACAGTAGAAGCGAGTCCAGATGGAGGACAAACATTTTCCTTTTAATTAGTGAATCTAGTCTAAAATCAGACTCATTTTATAAGTGGGAGAGAGAAGATTAGACAAATTATTTATAGTGTATTAGTCTGGTATCTAGGTGTACGCATTACAAATTTCAAACTCAACAAAATCATTTGGCACAAAATTTGGACCAAAACATAATTCTTACTATATATGAGGGAAATTGATATGTAAATTAGTATTTATTGACTAGTGTTTCCATTGATTTTCCTTGAATCAAATTAGTTCCATACAGTGTATTGTTCATGTAGAATAACCAAAAATTGCTGACGTAAGGGTACCATAACTTTCAACAATGGGGTAAGAATGTTTGATAGATATAAAATGTCAGATGATTACTAAAAATAAACGACAAAACAAGGTTCGCAGTATCGGAATCGGTATCGGACCGTTCCTATTGAGTAAATCGGGATCAGCAGTATCGGCAGTTTTGGATCGGAGTATCGGATTTTTTGGTATCGGAAAACAAATAATTATTAATACATTATTAGGATTTTAGGGAAAAAAAATATATTTTATATGTTTAGGCATAATGTTAAGTATTAAACCCTTGCCAATTGGTTTACCTGCAACGGATAAATTTTCTTCTTTTACATGCTTTTACAACCTTACTATGCTTTTACACCCTTGTTAAATGCTTTTACAACCTTACTATGCTTTTACACCCTTGTTAATTGGTCTCTTTCATTCAATTTTTTTTTTGTCGAATTGACTGAAAAAGAGCCCCGATGTCGGTATTGGGTATCGGTATCGGTCGGGACATGTCAAACCGTATCGGTATCGGCCAACAGTACAAACTATGCGACAAAGGACACTTGGCAGTGATACTGGATCCCAACCACAGAACAACATTATCCAGAATGAACATACTAGGTTCGACTAATAAAGTATGCAATTGGCAGGAAAGAGTTTTAAGAAAACATGCTTGCATGAATTCTTTTATACCCCCTTATAAAGCAAAAAGTGCATACAAAGCATTTATAAGGATTTCCCTTACGTGATAGTCATGGTACCTTCATTTTTAAGTAAGCATCCATAAGTTCCAGAAATGAAAAAGAAAACAAAATATGAGTGCAAGAATAAGAGGTATGCTTGTCCTCCTAGGAACACTTGAGTGCGGACTAGGATAAAAGGACATTTTGTAGGCACCAAATACCAAATGCATAAATGTGTAATTTCTTTTGGAGCTAATGTGTAAATAGGAGCTAATGTGTAAATAGGAGAAAAATGGAAAGAGCTTCGCATGTACCTTTGAGAACTCCTCGTCTGAAATCTGCAATTTCTTTTGGATTCGTAATTTCACCTCAGCTAAAGTCTCACCTTCATGGATAACCAAGAAGAAAGGTTCTCCAAAATTCTGAACCTGCTGTAGTAATGAAAACGTAGTAGCTAGGATAATCAGAAAATTTGCAGACAGAAGCATGACAAATAAAAAAGTATGAAAATACATATATTAACTATTTAGGTACCATCTGGCAAATGGCATAAGCCACATACCTAACTTGCAAATACGAGAAGTAAAACCAATGGTAGTGGTACAAGGCAGGCAAAACGAAAAAGATATGGTATAAAAAAAGTAGTATGTGCCGTTTATGCATTTAAAAGCCGCACAAAATTAGTACAGTAACAGAAGTAGCCTCATGCCCGGGCATTTATAATTATCATTATTATTTGCAAGCCATGTTGCTAACAAGTAATATCAAGTAACAAATGGCATAGAGAAATATTTAAAATAGCATACGTTGAATATGCATCTTAGCTTTTGAAACGTAGGCCACTAAAACAATAAAATTGTTTTAACTATATTTCTTATTAGACTGGCTGAAAGATATTTACCAATTGGTTTTGATTTGGATCTTTTGTGAAATGGTAAACATGAATCAATCGATCATTAGGACCAAGGTTTTTCTCTTCCTCTGGAATCTGCAGCAACATAAAAGGTTAAACTGCTTTAGGTAAACTTTATACCTAGAAGTACTATCTAGAAAGTAACTTCCCCATCAGACCAGCATGCATGTAATTCTCCTCTGTATGAAATCCAACAGAAGGAAAAAACAACAGCAAACCTGGAAAAGTGACAACTTACCTCCTCTGCACGCAATGTCCAGTACTGATCATTTATGTTCTCTATCTTTTCTGTAGATGGGAAGATCTGCAATATAAAATTGATCACCAAGTTCAAAGCTGAAACAAGAGGAAATAAGTTGCAAAAGGGCTCAAGACCAAGCCTGCCCAAATGGCTTAACAACACTACCTCAACATGTAAGAAATCAGTTTTCAAATCTTAAGCTCAACCATGACTATATTTGTTAAATTCAATGTATTTTCAAAGAATTATAGACTGGTACGTACATTCAAACACACACACACACACTCTTAGCCACACATGAGCATGTGACCATTTATTGTCTACAAACACAATCAGGCAAACACACATGAACAAGAAAACAAAAAGGGATAGGCATGCACATGATCTAACTTAGCATCACCAAAATCCATGTTGGCATGTTTGAAGACATGATAAACATAAAATGGGGGAAACACTGGCATGTGTTATGACATGCATTATTTGCTTGAACTTTGTTTATGACTGCATTATTTGCTTTACTTCTAAAAATGGACTCTGGACATTTCTGCTTTGCCTGAACCTTGTTCATAACATGCATTATTTGCTTACTTGGGTTGAGTACCACTATACCCGTATTCACTACAAAAGGGAAGGACATAGATATCAATAAAAACCCAATGCAATACCACAAGATAGAGGAAATGATCTGCATTTGGAAGAAAAAGACTGACAACAAGATATAGGATTTACATACAGAGATAGATTTTCAAGGAAAAGTGTGGCTACCTACATAAGTATAGAGCAAAAAGTAGGAAACACTAGGGCTGGGCATACGGTTCGAGGACCCGCAATTCCGACCTGGCCCGAACCATAAAATGTCCAAACAAGCTGGTTCCTAAAATTTAAAATTTTAACGGGACGGTCCGGGGCGGGTTTAAACGGGTCGAGGTGGGTCATATTTTCAAAACAAATGGGGCCCCGGCCCAACCCGTTTATAAGGATATGTATTTTTTATCATTTTCTGAATTTTTGTTGTTACTAGTCTATGGATAATAGAACATGTTATTTAGTAAACAAATTCTAGAAATTTGGGAAGACATTATACATATTTTGTTCTTATATATAATAGAATATATGTAAATGTTTATTGTTATAGTTTCTGGAAAAAAAAATTACTATTTTTTTGACCCGTTTGGACCCCGGGTCGGCCCCGTTTCGAGCGGGCCGAGTCCAGTCCAGTTATAACATTTTTTGGCCCCGTCCCACCCTGCCAACTGACGGGTTTGGTCCAGGTCCATCAAATTTGGGCCCGATCCGACCCGTGCCCCCAGCAATAGGAAATGCTAGCCCTGTGTCTAAAAAATGCTCATTAGCTGCTATAATAAAGTTTTATCAACTAATTGACTTTTCCAAGGGAAAAGTTTGACACACAATCCTAAACCAGTATTGCCACACTCCTAACATAAGGGTGTGAGCAAATACAAATAATTTGTTCCTGTATATGCATGCCTGTCATCCGTCCCTTTGAAACATGTGCAAAAACAGTTGTATATCTCAATCCTTAAAAGGATACGTTAAACTCAATATTATTAACAATTTGCCTATATTGTACAATAATATCATTCCGTGTTCGTTTTATAAATGGAAATTGTACATGTTTTTCACTTTTGTTAATTTTTTGAAGCTTTATTCAGGTTTAACTCTAACTCAATATCCCAGCTATAATGCATGCCAACAGGAGACGAGTAACAACTTCCAAGAGTAGTTTCAAAAAACAGTGCCATAACAGTAGGGCAACGCAAAGTCATAATGACTAAATTGGATTCGAGCATACTACTGATCAAGGATGGAGTTAAATAACAGAAAACAGGAAGATGAAAATTAACAAAAGGTAGTAGGAAAAAAATGGACCTTTGACAACAAAATAGTAAGGCTAATGCACATAGATATGCACCGGTTAGGAAAAGCGATAAGATATTAGCTGTATTGAGGTTGTACAGGATAAGATTTTTGTTAATTTTGCAGAGGACATGGTCTTTCCTAGATCTGAATGGAAGAAAAGGATTCAAATAGCCGACAAGGAAAATTTGGGATAGCCTTTGTTGTCTAATTCATACAGTAAAAGTAACCATTCCAGTTGTGAATGTGCATATAGAGACTATAACAAGCTCAAAGTTCAAGAATTTGACAGGAAACCAGAATACATACAATTGCTAAATGGTCAAGGATCGCTTTGATGCTCTATTTTTATTTCTTCCTCTGGTTAAAAACAAAATTCTACATATTTCAACAGAGGCATTGTTATCTTAAGTTGAGTATCAAACCTCATATAAGGCACTCTGATCTATTTTTATCGAAATATTTCTACAAAGGTCGTTTGTTATTTTAAATTATGCATCATGTCTTATATCGCTCTGAATCTTGACATATTCCACTCATACCAGCACAATGTGGTATGATAGGCTTCACTTCATTAGCTTAAGCTAAGTACAATTCTTTGACCGTGAAAATATATATTCAGTATTTTGTATATATCCATCTCTTAAATACACTTAATACTGAAGGATTAAGTTGGCATCTTTTTCATGGAAAAAGGAATGACATAGTGAAATGAAGCCCAAGGACTTATAGGTTTCAATAGGGCTCAAGTCAAATGGGCCAGATTTCGTGTAAAGTTCGGATCGACTATGAGGAACCTGACACGTGAAACTGACCATTATCTAAAGACTGAGCTAATGGTGATGGCAGCTGGATTTCGTGTAAGGTTTGGATCGACTATTAGGAACCTGACACGTGAAACTGACCATCATCTAAAAAAAAAGACTGATTAATGGTGATGGTGGCGTAGTTGGAGGCATGGTAGCCCACCAGGGAAGACGAAGGAGTGCTGGTAACATCACGTACGAAACAGTTGGAATTTCTTCTACACGAAGATGATACAGGGACAATGACGGATCCTCAAGTATCTGGTGCTGGCTCCGCCATTGGAGGCGAGGAAAAGGTGGGTGTGGAGTGTTGACAGTGTTTTTATAGGTGCTGCCCAAGTACGTCTAGGCACCCAAATGGCGAGAGGTGATGTTCCACCGCCTAATCCAAAGGCGGACGAGATATCTTCTCTAGGCGACGCCTATGCGGGAAAGGTGTCAAAGGCGAGATTAGGCGAATAGGTAATTAGGCGAGGCTAGGCGCACGCCTAGGTGTGTTGGGTATTTTATGCAACTTTGGACTTTGTGAAAAAAAAAAATCATAAGTTTTCTGGGCTTGTTTTGTTTTATTGATTTTTAAAGTTGCATGCTTAAAGGTCCAAATAGTCTCTTTTTAAGTTTAAACACTACAAGTTACCAATTAAATATACATAAATTTAAAAATAAAAAAAAAAAAAGTGGAGATTTAGTAGGATGAAAATTTTATTTTTTATGATGATGTTCAGGATGATCTCTTAGACATAGATGATGAAGATGAATGATTGAGTAGGTAGAAGGATTCGTTAGGTCATTTAGGAATGTGGAACATTGTTTCATTTGAACAATTTGTCTTCCATCATAATGACCCGTGTGATGTTATTGTTTGTAAACTTAATATTGATTTCATAGACTATCATGTGATCTTGCTAAGTTTCTTTATTGTTTTCTATTAGTAATTTGGTTTTTTTTACTCTTTTTTTAGTTTATTGTCTTAAAACTCAACTTCTGATGAGTTTTTAGGGATATCGGTGAGATTTGGATAATCCAACATGAGCTACAAAAGTGACAAAATGTATTATGAAAGAGAATTTGAGAAGCTGTCCAGATAGCATTTTTCATCTCCGGACGAGACTGAGTGCCTTAGAGATTTTAGAACATTGGACGTGGATCTAGTGCACGACTAAGAGGTCGACATCACTATTGTCGCTCGAAGAGAGCTACTGGAGAGTAGTGTGGAGTCCGAGGAAACTACCGTTAGAGTGGCTCAGACTTGGGCTCAAGTTTGAGGAAGGGGAAGCGGTAGGAATGAAACTGAGGCCGAGAAGAGGGAACAAAAGAAATGTTGTAAAGGATCTGCCATGCCGGGAAGGCAGCTGAGAGGTTTCTGTCCATTCTGGGAAGAGTAACATTAGTCGGAGTAACAATGGTAAGGAGGTACGAAGATTTTGGGAAAGGATTCCTGAATTTCGTCCACGTCTTTCAATATGAGGCTTTTGCAGATAAATACCTTGAAACTATCTTAATTTTATATAAGTTCAACAATTACTTTTTTTTTCCTCTTATTTGTTTTGTTGTCTATTTAGTGTTTTGGTTTTTCTTTTTTAAATCGTGTTGGATCGGACCATTTGGTGGATGAACCGTAATTCAACCCATTGATTCTTTTAAGCCCACACAGTAGCAGGGGGTACTCCCTAGTAACAACTGAAAAGCTATAGATATCTGGCTTCATAAATTTTGTTTCATGGGAAAGAAGGGAGTGCAAGGGACCATAAATTTGAAATATAGTATTCCAATGAGTTCATCGTCTTGGGGTACGAAGGGTAGTGTACGCATGTGTACACACACCTAAAGCATGAACATATTCACACATGAAAAGAGATGGATATCAAATGTCAGTATACAAATATGTAGAGCATATCCATGGATTCCATACGAGGAACCAATGATAATAAATAAGTAAAAGCAATGTTATAAAAAGCGCTAGGTGGTTGTTATGCGGCAAGGGATGCCACGCCCATGCGGATTTATGCGGAAAAAATGTTACCACTAAAATAAGTTCAGGATTTTCTAGTTCATTGAAAGTAATACAAAATTATATATATATATATATATATATATATATATATATATATATATATAAGGACTACATTACATAGGACTTTAACAAACACTCAAATGAACCAAAGACTACAATAACAAGTATTGAACAAATAGTCATAATTTAATTCACCAAAATAATATAATATGAAAATAAAAGGTCAATATATGGTAAATATAAATATTTTTGGGCGAATAACTGAACAAGAAAATAAAAGGGAGCAAGAAAAACAATTTTGGAACAAAAAGAAAAAAAAAAAAAACTAGATCAAAATATAGGTGACGTTTTTCTTCTTCAGCAGCATAATGTTGTTTTTTTCCTGCATAATGTCGTCTACCACCTAGAACGCACAATATACTGAAAATTTTGGTAGTGGCTAACTGCATAGTGCCGCCTAGGCTTCCGCTTTTTAACGCATTTTAGAACACTGCATAGAAGTTGATAGTATACTTGGAACTTGGGAAGTTTTCAAAAGGATTATCAGGCATCTGCCAATGGATATTATTATATTAGCCATGAAACTGACCTTTCTTCTCGAAAGATTCCAATCTTGTATATTATTAGTTAAAAAGATGGCAGTATGAAACATATAGGTATTGATTGTTCCCTAGTTGGTCGCTATAGATACTATTTGCTAATACCTCACAATACATTAGGTTCCTAAGTTCAGTTACAAGTTCCAAGAGAATTGAATTATAGATAGTCAACATAGGACAGAACAGAAATGCACGAAAATTGCATCTATAAGGAACATACAGAAGGGGGGAAGTACCTTATAAATCTTATGATAGAAGACCTCAAGCAACCGTAATTCAGCATTGGGGTGAGATAGCTCCACCTATTTCAAGAAAAGGCACCAGAAGTTACTTCATTATTACTTGCAAGTAAAATATTTAAATTCAGTCATACGTACCTTTAAAATTAACCTTATAATTCTCTACAATAATTGAGTAATAAAAGCATTGGGAGGAAGTTTACAAAGTGATCTAGAATAAAAAGACTACAACAAATCATGCACATATATAAATGCTTGCCTTCGTCTTTAGGTCATTAATCACGTCACCTACAGTGCTGTTCTTGGGTAAACGAATGCTGTGAATTACCACCTGATGAGAAATATTTTGTAACCTGACGTATATATATGAAGTAAAAGATCATGACAAACCATGATAAAGAAACTCACCTCATCCTTCGTAGCATGGTGGAATGCAACTTTAAGAGTTTTCAGACATTGCAGCTCGGGCAAAGGGATGTCCAGTACTTCATAATAAAGTATATCAGAAGTCTGTACACAACAAAGTCATCAATTCCATAACATTATCATATTAAAATACAATCAGCGCAAGAAAGTTTGCAGGTAGCATTAATTGTTACGGATAATGAAACCAACCTGGTTATAATGAACCAACATGTCTGAAAGATGATCAGCACCCCGGTATTTGATGGGTTGGGGTTTAGGTTGCTGAGAATAGCAGTTGTGAGATGTCAGCCTGATTTTTGATGGATCGTCCAAACCAATTTGCAGAGCTACTCTTTCCACAACATCGTCGTAGGTGAAAAGCTTCGAGCTTTCACAGAAGGAAGAATATAAGAACGAAAAACTGACAGTATATTTTGAAGGAAGTCTTCAAATCTGAAAACCACATTATATGAACCATTGGTAATAGTGTTATTATACTTACAGTTCCAAACAAAAATCATCCTCCTTTGGCTTCTCCAATGACCGAAAATGAACAAGCTGTGGCACAGCATAATGCAACAAAGCAATTAGAATAAGGCTTCATGTGTTGAGGCAAGTGAAGTGACATATGAAGTAAAGACAATAAGGAGATTCAGTTAAAAAAAATAGAGGACCATCCACAATAGAATGAACTTTTAGAAGGAACAAATGGTGCGGTGTAGCCTTGGCAATAATGAGCTAATTCTCTAGGATTTGGCTCCTAGAACCGTGGATTTCTTTATAGGAAATCAGGATTCTTCAGGACGCTTGCTGGAGATTCCAAAAGCATATAGGAAAGCAATAGCCAAGTTCATATGCAATGCAGATTAGTATCTCAACCAAGTTCCAGCAACATATTTCTTACATGTTGGTTTTAATCTCTTACTGAACAACTTTTAGCATTTCTTGCAAAACTATCATACCGAATATCCACTGAGTCACTAATACTGAGCTTGCATAAAATAAAGTATATGGATATTGATATAAACAACAATCAATGCTATTGGTTAGTTGCAAACTCTTTAGATAACTCTCAATCAGATGGGAGATTGAATTTGAGCATATAGATCCCCTTCATTATAACCAGGGGGGTTCTAAATTTAGCCGTAGTTACTGAGAATCATGTGACCAACTTACCCAAAGCAAACTGAAGTGTCATGCATACTTTGTTATAAAGAACAATTGATAGAATCATGTGACCAATTTAATCAAAGCAAACTGAAGTGTCAAGCATACTTTGTTATAAAGAACAATTGATCATAGGCATTTCACAAGCTAAGTTGGTTCCATGATCTCATGAGAAGAGACTTCTAACTACAGCCCAGTGCTTTAAAAATTTCTAGGCACTCCTAGGCGAGCTGTCTCACCTCATCGCCTGGGAGCACCTACGCGTGCCTAGCCTCGTCCGGAGAATAAAAGCGCCACCTAGGTGGCTTCTCAAATTCCCTTAACACATTTTCATTTATATAACTCATGTTAGTTTCATCCAAATATGCTCGATATCCCTAAAAACTTATCAAACTTGAGATCTTAGACATAAACTAAAGAAAATAGTAAAAAAAAAAAAAAAAAATACCAAATTACCAATAGAAAACAATAACTTAACAAGATCACAAGATAGTCTATGAAAAGCAACATAAATTTAAAATAATAACATCACATAAGTCATTATGATATAAGACAATGTTCAAATTGGAAAACAAGCATAAGATAATCAATGAGTCAATGTTCCACATTCCTAGATGACTTAACGAATCATTGTTCTTCCTTCTCAATCATTCATCTAAATCATCTGATCATTATCATCTAAGTCTAAGAGATCATTTAGAGATCATGATGAACACTATCATTAATATCATGAAAAGGAGATCTTCGTCCTCATTGATTGATATAAGTCTAAGAGATCATCCTGAACCTATCATCAATATTATCATCGAAAATGAAATCTCAGTCCTCATTGATTGATAGATTTTGTTCATCATTTTCCTCTTGTCTCATCATCATGTCTCTTCTTCCTAACAAACGCAAAGAACTTATAAAATAACCCAAACAAAATCCAAAAAAGTTGCATAAAGCATCCAACACACCAAGACGCGCGCCTAGGCTCGTGTAATTACACATTCGCCTAATCTCGTCTTTGGCACCTTTCTCGTCCAGACGTCACCTAAATAAGATACCTCACCTGCCTTTGGATTAGGCAGTCGTCTATCGCCTTTTGTGCGCCTAGGCACACCTGGGCGGTGCTTTTAATAACATTGCTGCAGCCAAAAAAGTTGCATAAAGCATCCAACACACCAAGACGCGCGCCTAGGCTCGTGTAATTACACATTCGCCTAATCTCGTCTTTGGCACCTTTCTCGTCCAGACGTCACCTAAATAAGATACCTCACCTGCCTTTGGATTAGGCAGTCGTCTATCGCCTTTTGTGCGCCTAGGCACACCTGGGCGGTGCTTTTAATAACATTGCTGCAGCCAGCTGTCGTACCACCCAAATATAGTCAAGAGATAATCGAAAGAACATTTTCAAGGGCTATCTGCAATGGTCCATATAACTGAGGGGGTTCATCCAATTAACCCAAATAAAAAGGATTTAACTAAAATCTTAAAAGCTTTAAACATTTGACGTCATAAGGAACCATGTAAAGGATCATTTATTGCAAGTAGAGAAGGAAATGGTGATGAAGATGACTTCAGAGGTTCAGTAACAGTGTCCAGTAACACTACTGGCAAATACTTGTGTAGCATATCTTTCAACCACACATGTCCAAAACATTGACAGTCTATGACATCAAACTCATGAATCCGATCATAGCAAACAAAGAATCTAAGTCAGGTTGAGCCGAACAACCGTGAAATCCAGGCAGCAACTTAACAACATAGGCGCTCCCCTGATAAAAGTTCTCTAATAGGCTCATTTATTCAAGCGAAGATGTTATTAATTCTCATCTCTTTAGCAGCAACATAGCCAAGCATAGGATATAAGTGGAGGTATCTCGAGGGCCTTTTTCTACAGGTCTTGCAACATTATTTACCCAACATTGTAGATACCATTTCTTTGTTACCCCCCAGCAAAATTGTCACAATCAACTACACACTCCCCCCACTTTTTTCATCTGAATGTATATCTTCTCATGTCAGAATATATTTGTAGAAAATCGCATACTATTTATTTGGTTATTTATGTGGGATGGAAGTTTAACATGGTTAATCCCTTCATATTTATACCAATATAAAAATAACAGAAGAAGTGGAATGACAGATTGCATCAAAATTGCATCTCTTGACTGGGCAATCACCTTTCTTTTTCAATTGAAGGGTAATGACTATACTAGAGTACTAGTATGATAATTGACATGTTTGTTAGTCATTTGACTCATTTCATTCATAGCTATACTACCATGTGAGCCTTGTTTGTCATATTGCCCCCATCAAAAAATTAATTGATATAGTGCAAAGAAAAAACGAAGGAAAGAGATAGAAAACCTTCTACCACTGCTAACCTAACTCAAATGCTCCAACCAACTATCCAGCAATAAATTTAAAGACAATGGCAAACTAAGGGGATGTTAATATTTTTCACTAATTAGAGGTGTGACTAAATAGAGGTTGGGGTCCCACTTCACTTATTAGACCCTCTAATTAGTGGTTTATAAAAGTACGTTTGTTTTTTCACTAATTAGTGGTTATATATGTGTTTTTCAATGTCTAATT
The DNA here is from genome assembly GCA_029216955.1 of Iris pallida. Lineage (NCBI taxonomy): Eukaryota > Viridiplantae > Streptophyta > Magnoliopsida > Asparagales > Iridaceae > Iris > Iris pallida. The sequence continues at coordinate 3,019,529 of JANAVB010026400.1, forward strand.
AGACATCAATTAACCTTTGTACCCTTATTATAAAGCATTCTAAAATAAAACATTTCACTAATGTTAGGTCGAAAAATTATCCATGACAACTTTACACTGAATTTATATCAAAAACTTCATTAAGAATTAAGTGAAATGTCACATTCCCAGACTAAATAATACTAGTCAAAACAATTACAAAACATATCATAAACAAGTATCTTACCACTCACAACTACAACATCAAAAACAATAAAACTACATCAATCTCAAAATTTTGTGTAATTATGCTGCAATTTGATCACATAAATTGTTGGTCTTTCTTCGTGTTTCTCTTTCTAGATTATATATAGTTTTAAGGAACGCGGCAGGCTACTGCTTCCTTTTTTGGAGCTTCTAATTAGTCGTCAAGCTCTAATTGCATCTAATTAGATGCAAAAAAGAAAGAAACGGCAATTTTGTGGGCCCACCTCTAATTAAATTCAATTAGTTATTCAACTCTACTAGAGGTAAAAACAAACACCCCCTAAGTTTTCTCACAAAACCAGGAAAGTGTGTGCAAATAACCATTTCACAGTACAAAATATCTTAATTCACAATTTTCTACAAGAAAAATATTTGTAATAAAAGCACTGCAAAAACATGTTTAACTTTCGAACTACAAATTGATCTAATATATCTACAGAAAGAGAATAGTCAGTGTAACCTTGCCGTAAACAAAGCGTAAAAAAATATTGATACCTGTCGATTGTGAACATATTCCAAAAAAGAAGGGACATCTGGATATCGGTATTGATCTTCACTATCTGGAACAGGAGATTTTTGATAGCAAATAATGTCACCATCTTCAAGCTGTAACACACAATTAGGGTCACTAATCAATGATACAAATTGTGATTGTACATTGTGTATTGCGCATGTGAGTATGGGTGTTGCCCATGTGAGGGTGTATTTATGTAGTGTATGTGTATATATGAATGTGTTAGACAACCTGGCTCGATCGGAAATTGAGCTTCTTCTCGATATGTTCACACATAACATTCGGTTCAAATTTTATTTCCTGCATGGCAAAAACATATCCAATAAAGAGGAAAGTGGTGTAATAGTAGAGTCTACAACAACAACAACAACAACAAATTCTTTATCCCAAATGATTAGGTTGGCTAGTAAACCCATATCTTTCATTTAAAAATACAGAATAACTATATATTAAAAAGTGACTTACAAATTTAGAGAAATATTCTTGTCAATACATAAAAAATATAAGCACATGTTAGGTTGAGACTAACCTCATAAAGGTCAATTTCTTCATTTGGAGGAAATCTGGCCATTTCATTTAGTTTTGATAGAATATCCAATGGCTTCCCAACAGCCTTAACAAAGAGCCTTCCCACATATCTAAAATTCAGTTTGAGAAATAAAGGTTAATATTACATTAGATTTTAGCACAATAACAAAAGCAACCACAATAAAACATTAGATTAAATTACCGGAGCTCCTCCTTCTCTGGGTCATAAAGCTTAAAGAAAAGCAATATGTCTTCCTTTGTCTTATCTGGTGGAGAAACAGGGATTCGATCCTACAATATCAAAATTGTGTATCAATAGTTGAACAGATTTATTGCACTAGTATTTGACTCTCTTAGTAAAATGTGACTAATATATAAAAGTAACACGGCATATGTCAGCAGAGAATTAAATCATGAGATGAACGCAAGAGATTGATAAAATAACACTTACTGGTCCAAGCTCAATTTCCAAGAATAGCTTGAGTTCAGCATTGTGCAATTTATTTGTCACCTCTCTTAACTGTCCCACCTACAAAACAACAAATAATAAACTTACTGTCAACTGCAAAGCAACACATTTTTGGGATAACTAAACATAAATAGATGGATGTGTGTAATCAAACTATAAAAGTGTTAATGTGTGGAAAAAAACACAATAACTACATCAAACAAGGTAAAAAAAGACATGAAGGCACAATAAGGCCTCACAATAATCTCCCACATACAGAAGTGCGTAGTTAAGCTTCCTCCGACAGTTTGTCAGTAAAGGCACTGCAAACCTGTTAGCAGCTATGTTGGATGGATACATATATGACGACACAATACAGCACAAACCAGATATATGTAAATTTTAGAAACTAGAATGGACATGACAAGGATCATACTACAATAATATATGCATAACATAACTTTAGTTTATATGTCTACAATAGAACCACAAATCAGTACTATAACATTTTTAAACACATTTAATTTCATATCAATAAAATAGAAATAGCCGATGCTAGGAACTGAATCCATGTAGGAGAGGGAAGGAATTCATTTATGAAGGAAAAACTATGATAAAACACATTTATACTTTCCAACCATTATTCATCTTCCCACTAGCATCACTATCTTTTATTCTCCTTTCACTCATTGATACCCCTCGCATACCTCCAATGCTTATACTTGTGCTATTGCAGCCCTGTTTATTCAATGAGTAGAATTTGATCTCCAGGATCAAGTGCTTCTGGTAAATTTAAGAGGCAGAATTCACAGATAGACATCAGTTGACATAAGACTGATAAGAGGCCAAACCCATTTGTGCCTTGTTAATGTAGCCAACTTTGTGCTAATAACCTGATATGGTAAGGGACATGGTTCAGGCCCAAAATCATGGCCTGCCTTTTAGACCAGCCAGATTCTTGTTATGACGTAAAATCAATTATGTTATATTCTGATTTCTGAGATGACTGAAACACACAAGTTAAATCATTTAATGTCCGTAATATCTATACTGGAATCAGTATTGGACCCTAATTGGCAGTTTTGGGGCCATTTTGGGGTTTCGGTGGTTTTGAATCGGGTGGTTTTGGTAGTTACAGCAGTTTACCGCGACTGTGTGCGGCGGTTAATGCATACGTTTATTAACTTAAATGTGCATGGGCAAAGTTGTAATAAATAGGATCCCAACCTAGCACACCCTGACTTTTCACACAACGGTTCCAAACACCAAGGAAAATGACTGGGTATCAAACTTGGGGGCATTATATATACTATTAGAAAGGCAAATTGTCTGTAAAGTGTTAATGCATTATTAATTAACTGACTCCATACATTCCTGAACTGTACCTTATAGCTGCCAATTTTCTAACAGATTCATCAAGGATATAAAGTATAAGCATGGTAAATAAGCTTTGTTAGAGGGGAAAAAATTGGATAGTCTTCTTTGCAAAGTTACCAATATATAATTTATACTAAAGAAGTGAGACAAGGAGAAAGCTGAACTGTGAGAAATTTGAATGAGAACAGTACATTACTTAGCATTAGCAAGATGGCAAGGTGAACAGTACATTACTTAGCATTAGCAAGATGGCAAGGTGAACACATGCCATTCCGTTAGAAAAATGGTGATGAGAAAATGCCATGAATAATACTTAAGGTGGGAGCATACATGTCATTATCAAGGATCACCTATAACAAATTTGTGAAATCTACCAGGCTATGGAACCCCTGCCTCCATTAAGTACAGCAAACAAAATTACACTGAACTATGCTCAACATTATTGACAAGAGCAATCTGTTCAAAAGAGGAAACAAGAGGTTCCTTGTGATGGGAAAGGGTGTGGTTTGAGCCAGTGGAGTTAGAGGAAATAAGAGGTTCCTTGTGATGGGAAAGGGTGTGGTTTGAGACAGTGGAGTTGGAGGAAATTCATCTTGATGTTCGAGAGGGGTTCGGAATCATCTATCTTACCCCCCTCCCTCTAAAATACCGTAGGTATTCTTCACATATATATGCATAATATAGAGGTAAATAGTCACAAGTTCTGAAATGATACACTGAATATAAAGAAGACATATAATGACAAAGAAAAGCATTGGTCTAGTACTTACAACAAAGGCAGACAACTAGTGATGGCAAGCTAATTCACGGTAACCAAGAAACCGTTGTAGAAATAGAATATGAAGTTCTATTCTTGGCAGATTGTGCAGGAGAAATAAAGATATGGCCCGGTTCATGTTCATTTTGGTATTTGCACACTTCACCCTCTTAGAGGAACAAGAAGCAACTATCCAGGGTATTAATTTTTTATTAGGTTTCCTGAAAATATTATTTGTTCTGGTGAAGTATGATGCAACAACTCCTAAAAGCATGCTGAGAACATGCACAACTAGGTCATGCAAATTACACAGTTAGCCAGACCAGTAGGTTCCTATCATAATCATAATGTCATCAGAAATATACCATCGGAGTGCTACTATCGTTTAGTTGCATCTTATAAAAATAATGTGTCAAATGTGCACGCGTTCTGTTGATTAAACAGAAAACCCACGACAAAACATATCCCGCAAGGCATGAATTCAGACATGGATGCTCTGCCTCTTCTTCCATTTCCATGGATAATCAGATGTAACAAGAACAATAATAGTAGAATGGGTCGCAAAACTAGCAATAGCAAAAATTAAAGCAATGATCTATTATTACCGTCCATGTTAAAATGTAAAAAATTTGAAAGAAACATTATACTCACAGATTGGGCTTCATCTTGAGGAGTCAATGGCTTATTTGGACGGTATGTATGATTTTGCCGCTTAGCCCACAGCCAAAACCTCTGAAATTGCACTGGGACACCAAATTCTTTGGCCACCTCCTCCTGTTAACCACTTCAAAGTTATATATTGGAAGGGAAAAAAATTATAACTAGTCAACAAAGAGGAAACAATAATATTCATCAAAATATAAGGACACTAATTCGAAATTATAATTTGGATAGTATAGATGCTTGAGGATTATGTTGTGACAACAAACACACAATAATATTTAATGAAGTGTTTGTACAAAGGCAGCAAGGTGCAAGGAATTGCAACTTGGAAAGAACAAAGAAATCCCAACGTGTCTGGGACATACTACTCTAACAATGCACTAATAAAGATGATGTATGATTATGATGAGAAATCAACTTAAGGTTTATTCCTTACTAAGCTCCCTCTTACTCCTGCATCCCTCAAAAACTTTCTAACAAACAAGATAGATTAAAGCACCTCAAGAAAGAAACAATTCCTTCAAATAATAACAATGTTGGCACTGCAATCCCGCCATTACTAAAAACTACACAAAATAAATGGCGCATTTCGGTAAGCATCCTAAGTCCCATCATGATGGGATTGGCTATGGAGCATAAGAAATCTCCATAACAGAATTGACAAAGTTTAAACCAATGCACCAAAATACTAAATGCATAATGATAAAATTGATAATGATGACAAAACCATCAAAGATTACATAGATATTAAAAGCAGCAACCAGCGCCAAGGACTTCCTAAATTTTGGGCACTGGAACGATACCTTGAAAAGGTGGAAAGGCATCTGTTTCTGGATACGAAAGCTTCTAACTTTGTCATGGTCCACTAGATCAAAATATATCTCTTTTCCAATCTGTCCAGCCAAGTCCTCATCTCGAGCAACCTATACACATACATTAAGTTTTTATCTGTAAAAAAATCAGGTTTTTAAATACAGACCACTAAAAGATCAGCAGCCTGATAGCAACCGAAGTAACTCATATGGAAGACCTTTATGATAGTGTAAAGGTGAGCCTCAGCTTTCTCCTTCTTCTTGTGTTCCTTCTCTTCTTGTTCTTTCTTCAATCTTATCTGGATATCATTAAATAACTGTCAAAGCCTTCTCATGCTATCAACAGTCTAATATAAATTGTTAAAAGCTGTCTTACTCTAAGATGTTCAGCAATGTCCTTCTCATCGACATTACATATTATCTTATCCTTGTCACTCTCACGAATATACACAAGCATGTACGCATTTGAATACTTTGTAAATTTAAACGGAGTGTTATTGTAGCCAGGGTTAGTCTGAGGTAGCTGTTGCACACAAGAAAAAGGATTAGAAGGTTATTGACAGAATAAGCACAAATAGTATACTGTTGACGCCTCTAATAACATGGCATGATGGCAAATAACCTCTTCCTCTCCACCATACTGCTCCTCTGATGCCCTCTTCACATCTTCTTTTGTCACCCGCTCATCATCAAACTTGTACCTGTAAAGGAAGAAACAAAAGTAAAAGACGTGTGCATGTATAGAGGAAAAGATCTGCCTGTAGTGGTATCATATTCCAATTGAACAAACATCTACAAATTTAGTGTGAATGGTGCTACTGCCCTTAAGTGGCGTAAAAATAGCAATACAGTGAGCTCTTGACCATTTGAAATGTCAACTTACATGTCGAAAATATCGGATGGCAGGTCAGTTTTGACCTAAACACAACATGTATATATAGTTTACGATGTTTTGTTTTTCTGTCTGCCATCATCAACAACACCAAACACCCGGCGACCATCGGTCAAATTATTCATAATAAAGCATCATCTTTTTGGGAATGGCATTCCTCTTTATAGTCTAGGGAACTGGCACAGTCAAAAGGTAGGTCTACCTACTAGCCATCTGGCCGTCTAGGTTTTATCACACGATCTACTCATGCTCATGACTACTTTTGCTAGGAATTTGGAGCAAAAAAGAGGGTTGACATCAGCACAACAGATCATGGAAAGTTTGACAATTCTTTTATAGAGCCTTCTTGTCCTGCATAGCCGACCCAATTCTGATGGGACAAGGCTTGATGATGATGATGAAGGAATCTATTCTTCCTTCTTTTCATTGCTTTCATTAAATCTATTTCACACAGCAGCGACACTTATGGCATCAGTAAGCACGACTCTTGATAAGACTGAGAAGAGTCTTAAAGTGTAGATGAACATCCATTTGTCATGGTATCCTTTGCATAAAAAACATATGCAATCCTTGTACTATGAGACAATAAGATCATTGGGTTCAATGGTTGCCCAATATGATGGAGCTTTAGGACATTCAGGATATTTACTTACATTGATATTGATGTGTATATGTAGAATATATTTAGGATGCCCAATTTGGATGCCAGATTTACATATATTGTTGATATAGTGGCCAGTATCGAGACTGTCAAATATTATCCGATATAATACTGACATCTAGTATGCATGAAGAGCTATTCTATCACACAAGCAGACTAACATATGATTAATGGAAAAGCAAATGTGCGATTTGAAAAAATTATGTCCATCTTTGCAATTAAAATCATAACTTATAAGAAGCTGTAACAATAAATAATCAACTATAACACAGGTGCTTTAATGATAAATTCAGAAACATAACTGAAAGTAAACAGCTGCATGAGTGGCAGGCAATTCTCACAACTTAGAAGGTTCAAGGAAGTAAAGAAAAGTATCTACATACCATTGATCAGAGAGAGTTGGACGAATAAAAGCATAATAATGTCCACCGTGCACCCCACCACTATGAACAAGAACACTACACCAGAAGAAAAGTAGAGTCACTAAAGATAGTCAAAAAAAACACAAGCACAAATTTCAAAGATGTAGGCATATGACCAAATTTTGAAGACCATGAAAATCCAGCATCGCCACAATTGGAATCACGGAAGAATGCTCCCTCAATAAAGAGTAATGTCATTACAGGTTTTAATTTCATTTTTTAAACGCATAAATACTTGTTTCTCCATTCCTCTATAAATGAAGAAAAACAGGCATATATGAACGCACTCACAGTCGTACCTTTCATGAAAATCTAGAATGAAAATGGATCTTAAACTAAACATATTTAGCAACATATCCTGTTTGACTTTGGCAGTACTGCTTTGTACTAAATGAAGTAGTTCCCACACACGATGTACTCAATACTGACCACCAATATATCATGTTATGCAGATCAACCTAGTTAGTTTTTGTCAAAATCCATATACCATACTGACGAGTGATATATACTCATACACCTTCGGATATGCGTGAATCACAATATTTTATGAATATAACTATTCTAGATATGAAGAGTTGAAGACTGACTTTAATATAAGGTGTATGAGAAAACTGTCAAAAACTTAAAATCAAGCAACTGATATCTGCAAGCATAACTTTCTTCATGACTTGTATTTTTCTTCCACAATCCACACACACACCAACTGGTTTGCAACACAGATCTGAAGAGAAAGGAATCACTCCACCTAGCAACAAGTGCATCTAGCTAGAAAACGGATGGAATATTCTTCCTCCTATGCTAACAAAAAGCGCAGTTAAAGGCACCATTTGGGTGCATAGGACTGAAAAGCTGTTTCAAAAACCATGGATTCAGGCTGGCTCATTCACAATGACATACCAAAAACATTGCCCTACCCCAAGACCATTTAGATAGGAACATCAAATGCTACAGAGAACTGTCAAGTTCTTCTCGAATGATGCAACTTCATCATTTTGCCTTAAATTGTCGTGCATTATATCCAAAACAACTAACTATAAATGGGTGTGCTATTTCAACACTTTATTACTTTTCTCAGAAGAGGACCACTGACAGGAAAAATAGAAGACAAAGTAGAAAAATTAATGATGCAGGTAGGCAAGCCAAAGACTAAGAGAGGTGGCATTTGGACCTTTCAACAGAAATGTCATGTTTCCACTCATTGGTAGAAATAATTATATCAGCTTGAACCGAAAACAAGAAGAAATTTTGGCACCATAACAGTTATGGGGTCTAGACAAACAAAACCAAAGACATGACAAGATGAACTAAATAATGATAACATGTGGTTTTACATGGACAAGAAACACTTCTTATATAATTAACTTGACAAACTTCACCTAACCAATGAGCAAAGCCACTCCTCACCACGAAGTTTGTTTTGCATTGCTGCTGTCTTTTCCTCTATTAACATCCAGAATCTAGAGGTAATGGAGATGATTGGAACAGTTTTAAGGTATACATAATGTAGGAAGCATGGTCATGTCAAGGTTGGTGTCATGACATGCTCACATCTTATATGAATTCAACATGAGTATCTTGTCCTTGTTCATGCATAGACCACAACACTGCATGGCAACCACATTGATATCAATGAATTTAACATTCTCCCGAAGTTAAATCTTTCCAGGAAGCTCATATTGCAAAATTCCACCATCTTGTAATAGAAAATGAATTTAAATTGATGCAATAATTGAACCCTAAAATGAGCAGAATGGATGATGAGGTGTAATGCCACCAATCGTTGGAGTAGATAATGCCTACTATGCAGTCAGACACTAATCAATTAAAACATTGTCCAAATTTTGAAGAAACGACAAGAAAAGTCTTCTTTCAAACAACAGCCCTTTGCATGTAAGATTAAAAAAAAAAATCAGTTTTATATTTTAGTATACATATCAAATGCTGGGGAGTCCCTCAGTAGCGAATGTCAGAGCGATGCCATAAACACAGCAGAATGGATGATGAGGGTTCATCATTGATGTAGACGATCCTAAAATTAGGAACAGAGGCTTTGTGATGATTGCTTTAATTTTATATTTTAGAAGACAAATTGTCAAACTGCACCTACCTACAAAATTTGGGTGCAGCAAGGCAAAGCAAATCAAGGTCATAAGAAATTAAAGTTTGGTTAGTGTCCTCATAACCAAACCACACATCTGTACAAAATTATAGTGAATTTAAACAACAAACTTAGCAAGCAAAATGCATAGTACCTATGAAGAGTATAGAGGTTCCGAACTGTCCTATCAGCATCTGGAGAAAGATATTTTCCATTCTCTCTATCAAGGTCCAATTGCACAGGGAACTCATAGCGATCATTTATCTGCAATCAAGATTTGAATGCAATAGTACACATAAAAACAGTGAAATATCACATCCATGAAAACATAGTAAAATGAGAACTTTTGCTGCCAGGAGAAAATCTCAAATAACATTTTCATACATAAAGATAAAACCATAACTACACACATAAAACTGGTAGGCAATAAGAAACAAGACCTGACAAAGCAACATCACCCTCTCCTTGATGCCCTTCCCATCATGTCATTATTGAGGAGAACCATTTATTGATTGGAAATTGTTAATGTATGCTTAAAACATGATGATAAACCTCACCATCCAATGAAGTTCTTTGATCTACCATGCAACTTAGGACCAGAGGCTTCCAGAAAGGAGCAATTCACACTCATATATGCAGGCACTTGTCTATCTGAATAGTGTAATGATACTTTTGTACAGGTCGAAGTTTTAATATTCTGTCAGTTTAAAACTGCCCTCATTCTAACAAGTATCACTCTCTCTCATGCATATCACTTGTGTTGGCAACAAATAAAGTTGAAAAGGCAAGGCAAGAAATATAAGCAAATTTATGTGGCTAGTTACTCATCTGACAGCAACCTCCAAAAATTAGTGCCAATTCAACGATAAAGCCAAAATGGAAAAGAAGGTAGAAAAGAATGAGAGGCATTCTTGTCATTTACTTAACAATTAGAATTTGTGGAGGGTCAGGATAATGTACAAAGATCCTTGATTTAGATCAATTCAAATAAACGAATTAGTTAGGCTTTCTCGTTAACATAAGTTAAGATTATTGCTTTTATATTAGACTCAATTTAGACAATACTGTAGCCTATTATGCAGGAATTTCATAATTGTCGACTTCAATGGTGTTAATTGACCAAGGTAAGAGATCAACTAAGAAGTTTGAGGACCTGTTACGATTCAGCATGGACTTTCCATTCTTATTCAATTTAGTAGATACTGCCACTTTAGGAGTTCTAATTTTGTCTTATATACTCTCACAAGCTGACCCTGTTTGGATTTACTTAGCAAATCCTAATTTCTTTAGGCCTTCAATCTCTCCCCTTTTTTCAACTGTCCACTCAAAACTTGCTATGTAAGTCAAAAAACTGGTTCTTGTCGGACTCGTGACTTGGTGCATTCCTATTTCCCTTTAAGTTAGTTGAGTCCTAATTTGCTAAAGATTGAAGTTAGCTAGGTTTTTGTGCCTTTTGAACATGGAGTGAATCACTGAAGGCCGAATGCCTACCAAGTGGGAAAGAATCATCTCTTGTTTCTCGCTTAATTACTGTGTGGTTACCCCCATCTTGTTGCGTCTTTCCATTTATCTTCTAGCTCACCATCTCATAAGTTCAGATTTCAATCTTTACTTTTGCAATTTCTATTCTACCGCATCAATCCATAACTCCCAAGTAAGTAACTTGTATTCAATCATGGAACTTCCATAAAACAACAACAACAACAAAGCTTTTATCCAAATACTGGAACTTCTATACAGGTCAGAAATCTTAAAACTCTCTCCAATGTGTTTACTGGTATCGGAACTTGAGTATTTGGTGATTTGATGATTTCTGCAGGATTTTGGATAATTAGTGTAGAACACTATCATTTGAAGTGAAATTGATATTTACTTTTGGAAATTGAGAATAGGGTGATGCATATTCAAGTTCAGATCCTATCCCCTTCACTTGAAAAAGAAATTTGATTTTTTGCTAAATCCAATTGATTAGGCTAACAGATGACCTCTCTCAAAATGACCTCATTAATTGCCATCTACAGAACAGGAAAGGATAAAACTTGAGGACAAAGAACAGTGTTTCAAACCCCAATCAATATGGACCTAACCTATAGCATCACAATCCAGCAGGAAGATACATCAGTCTCATATGGAAAGGTGTTCCTACAGCTGTTGGGCACTTGACATAATTACTTCTAATAATCCAAGATAGCAAAGAAATCAAACCCATAACAGTACTGACAGCGACACCCTTCCAGTTGCTGGGAACCATGTGTATGTTGTTGTTGTGTATGTGAGTAGGTCTGTGGTATACAATCATGCAAGATATGATGATAAATGACTCTTCCTGCTACCTCTCCCTCAATATTAGATTCATCTTAACACGACTGGCAACTACATAAAACTAAAAGAGCAGAAACTGTAATAAGATAGATGTCATGGTCAGCTCAACAACTTAGTCAAGATAAACATAAATGAAGAGACATATTTACGATACCAACCTTTACCATCGTATCCCGCATGAAATCATATTCAAAACGTTTTAATTGAAGTTGCAACACAGGAGGAAGATCAATAAACAGAACACCTTTCTTTGCATCCTGCACAAAGAATAAAATCTTAAACTAGGTTATATACGCAACTACACTTGGCTACCTAGCCTAACATGAATGGCAGGTACTAATGGCTAGACAAATTTAGTAATTGACATAATAAAAGATAAATATAACTGGAGAGAAATAAACAGATTACGTACAGGTAAAAGTGCTTTGATTTCATCCAAATTACAACTACATTGATATTCTTCTTCCCCAAATCATAAGGATTATTAGTAATGAAGGTAGTTATGGGCTACGCTAGCATCAAATAGTTGACTTGATGGTAGGTGGGGCCTCATATGATATTGATCACATCAAGAATATTCACAAATATGTTCACAGATAGTTACATGTATATATAGCTAGGGGATGCATAAAGGAGAGATGGTACTCTACTGCACTTGTAGGTTCAACATCCCTTTTCATTCTGTTGGCAATATATTATTACAACCAGGAATGCTTACATGTTAAGATATAAGCAGACTCGCAATACACTATTTGGATTTTTGGTGACAGCTTGAAGCCAATAACAAGCAAGGAAGAATGAGAAGTAGGAAACAAAGAAAGATAAGGACAGGACTGTAAGTAAACAAGCAAAATGGCAACCTGAAATTGTTTAGCAATCTATTATTACAACCAGGATGATTACATTAAGATTTAAGCAGACTCGCAATACAGTATTTGGAATTTTGGTGGCAGCTTGAAGCCTATGTTGTGAAAAGAGAGCGCCGCTAAGCGAGTTTTAGAATTAGGGCGCCTCGTTAAATGAATTCTTGCCCCAAAAAACGATCAGCGCTTAGGCATCGCTTAGTAGCGCCTCGCCTCGCCATAGGCGCCTCGCTTAACAAGTTTTTTAATAAACCGAACCGAAGCTTTTGTTATTTACATAGTTGGATAGGTGGGAAACTTTAAGTAGGAATTAATGTTTGATGGTATTTTGATGAGTATGTAGTATGTATGCATTGTGTGGCTTGTAGTTTGCATTTTGATTCTAGTATTTATATTGTTACTTTGCTTGATAATTTGTATTGTTATTCATGCATATACTAGTAGGATTGTATCAAAAAATATTGAAATTATGTGTATTTTACATGTAGGAGAAAAAAAAAAGTGAGGCACTAAGCAAGTGCCGGTTAAGCGCCCTTAAGCGAAGCGATAGCCTCGTCGCCTAGCCTAGCCTCACCTCACGCTTAATACAACATAGCTTGAATCCAATAACAAGCAAGGAAGAATGAGAAGTAGGAAATAAAGAAAGATAAGGACAGGACTGTAAGTAAACAAAAAAAAAATGGCAACCTGAAATTGTTTGAATCCAATATATTTGCAATCGTTTATTGCAATAGTAGGTTAAACAAACAAAACAAGAATGTAACTGGAAAACCCAGCAACAGTTACAAACTTTTTCCACAATTCAAAAAGCACGAACCATAGTACATCACGAAGGAAGCTGCTATGACTGACATATTTAAATGTTTGTTCTGTTCCTTAATGGCAGAAGTGACATATTTAGTGTGCTTTCATTCTTCTTAGGGTTTCTTTATGAAGTTTGGGCTTTTATTCAAGTTCAGTTATTTACTTATTTAAAAACTATTTCTGCAAATAAGTGTGTAGGGATCTCATAACACAAGTTGGATTCAGAGGTAGGAAGAAAATTAATGAGCCAAGTTAGGAGGCTGACTAATAAGAGAGTTTGTTCATCCTGCAAAAGTTACTTCATCTCAAAGACAATTCCTTCCCCAAAAAAGTTGCTCGTCACAATTTGAATACGTGTTGCCTCTAATCTCCTAATGCATATTAAGATGCCAAACAGTTTAGATTCTAAGCTTACCTACTTGAGCATTTCCAAAAATAAAATTAAGAACTTAAAAAAATCAAATAAGAGCCCAAAAGTATACATTACGAATCTTCTACAGAAACACATTAACTATAATACAAGTTCAAAAGTTTCGGAATCGGTATTGGACCCTTCTTAATTGGAAAATCCAGGGTGTTCAGTGGTTTTGAATTGGTTGGTTCAGGCCGTTTTGGTGGGTTCAGTATAGGTCGATATGGCGAACTATGCTATAATATCCTGTTCACGTTAGAAGCTAAGCAGAATCCAAAAGATCAAGAATTCACATTTTTTATATCATGTTACAGACAACGGATTTTTATAACAGAAATAGCCCTTAATAGAGATATCAATGGAACAAAAGTTTTCGTGTACCGACTCAAAATATTCTGGATAAAATTAAGTGGCTGCTATCGTTGTTGTATTCATAATTACAACAACGGTTATGATCGCAAAACTAGAACAAATATGATTATATCAATGCCCTTGGCAAGCGTGAATAATCGACTCTTCCTAATGGAGTTTGACTAGACCGAGGAAACGGACTGAACTGTGATCAACCCTAATGCAATTGCAATTAGTTTAAGTTCTCAACTGGTTTTAAGAAAGGATAAGTTTATTTATAACTAAGGTAGTAGGTAACTTGTCTTCGAAAACTATTTCGAGGTCTACATTAGAACCTTAATGTCACGCCCAAGGTTTTTCGTCCCACCGAGACGGATCTGCATAACCCTCTACGGACCAAAGTTTTGCTAGAAGCTTCGAGAGAGCTCCAGAATGTGGTGGAATGTGATGGAGTCTTCTTGAAGATTCATGAAGTCTCCATAGCTTTCTAGATGTTCTAGCAATGATATAAATTTCGATCGGTGGGGTACGCCAAAGGGACGCCTAGCGCGGCCGAACTGAATTTAATTTATTTTTTAACATCTAATAGAAATAAGCAACTTATATGTATAGAAAAAATACAAAACTTTACATGCTCTTGTGGGTAGCATGCATGGGTTTAAGATGGATTAGCTGGTTGAGAAAGCTTGGGTTCGACCCAAGGCTTTTCAATTTTTTTTTGAGAAAAAGGGGATGAGAGGAGAGAGAGTGCACACCTCCATCTCTCCTCTCCTCAACACCGCCACCGCCAACCCCCCCCCCCCCCACCGCCTCCCTTCTCCTCTCCTCTTCGTAGCCGTCGACATCACCATCACCACCACTACCATCAGCAACACCACTAACACCATCTCTCCTCTCCTCTCATCTTCATAGCCGCCGCCGCCACCAACAACACCACCCGTCGCCGCCGATAGGTAAATTTTGATTTTTTTTTTAATGATTTTTTTAAATTTTCAGAACCACCTAAACCAGCCTAGCGTCTGGGTTGGCCGTCTAGAAGATTTCCGGTGCGACCGGAGGCCGCCTAGGCCGCAATTTAGAACACTGTGTTCTAGAGTCTTCTTTGAAAATATCTAGGTCCGAGAATATATCCTAGAATAATCCTTGAAATATTATGGTTCCAGAAGGTTCATATAAGCCCTTTGAGGCCTTATAAATAAGTGGGAGGCTCATTTGTTCTTCACCACCCAAGAAGTAAACTCTCTCTAGTATAATAAAGTTTTCAATCTTCCAATCTCTTTCTTTTGCTCGACAATGTTCTCATTCTCGCCTTAGCGATCTAGCTAAACATTTGGTAAAGGCTTACAAGGATCTTCGAGTATGAAGCTTGTGCACCACACGGATCGAAGTATAGGCAAAAACACTAAGTCTGTGACAAGTGGTATCAGAGCAAAGGTCGGTTGGTGCCATGTGGACATCCGGGAATGTCTAGGAGAAACCTGTGTCGCCTAAGGAGAGGCACGGCAAGACCAACAAGAGGGACAAGAGCAAGAAGTCTTCGACGGAGTGTAGTCTTGTCGATCTTGTGGAATACCTCGAGGTCTTGGAGACGGATATGAGGGACATGGAGATGCACATGGGCTCCGTGGAACAAAACAACAAAAAGCTAGAAGAGTTCTACGATGGGCTGGAGAGTGACGTCGCTTTGTCTATGGTAATCTTTCGGGAGCAATTCCAAGATATCTGATCCATACTTTAGGAGAAGCTCAAGGCGCATCTTGCGAAGATTGAGACTGTGTGCGGGAAGGTCCGAGCATTGAATTAAAAAGCACGTCTAGGAGCAAGGCACAATGATGCGCAGGGACAGCGCCTAGGAACAAGCCAGGCGCACCACCTTAAAAAAACGCACGCCTAGTGTAGAAAGGCGCAGGCTCCAGGCGCTCAACAAGACGCGCCTAGGCGTAAAGTTATATATATATATATATATATATATATATATATATTCCAACCTTCTATATACATGTTATATAGTTTATGGGCTTTATTGGAAAGTATAGAAATTATTGTCATTAATATTATTGTGGGTTTTAGATTGTTTTCTAAATTAGAATGTACTTCTATATTTAAAGGCTTATATATATATGTGGTTTGTATATTATATGTGTATAGTTTGGGTTATTTATATCTAATGGACTTTTAGATTGTTATATATGTATGTATATATATATATATATAAAGAATAATTTTGTGCCTATAATTAGTGATATTTTCAAGGAATTTGGACTTCTATGTAGCTAAATTTTTAAATGTAGATATTTTTTACATATAAAAAAAAAGTGTGCCTAGGTTTCAAAAGGCGCGCCTTGAGCCTTGCGCCTCAGGCTCCAGGAACCTTTGCGCCTTGACGCGCCTTTCGCCTTTTAAAACTATGGGTCCGAGGCTACAAGGAGCTAAAGATCGTGGTCGAGAGTAGCAGAGAACTCAAGGTCAAAGTTGCCATCTTGGAGAAGGTCGTTGCGACAGTGGACCTTCGAATAGGGAGACACCGAGACGAAAAATCTCAAGCCAAAATCCTTCAACAGGGAGCGAGATGTCAAAGACGTTGAAAAATTTTTGTGGAACGTGGAGCGATACTTCAAGACGTTGCACATCAACGATGACACCGAGAAGGTGGATAATGCTCCACTCTACTTCACCGACAATGCTATGATATGGTGGCGTCATAGGTGCATAGAAGCCGAGAAGAGTTTGTGCTCGATAGAGACTTAGGAGGATCTCAAGAAGGAGATCAACTCTCAGTTCTATCCGGAGAATGTTGAGTTGGTAACGAGGTGGGGACAACTCAAACAGATCGGGACAATCAAAGAGTAAATTACGGGATTCACACGCTTGATGCTCACAATATCTAGCATGGGCAAGGAGGATCGTTTTTTCTTCTTCCTCGATGGACTTCAATTATGGACGGCTCAAGAATTGCAGCGACAAAGAGTGCAACTTAAAACACCATCGTGGTAGCAACCGAGAGGCTCATCGAGTACATGTGGGCCGACAACGATGTCAAGACCAAGCCAAAGACCACCAAAGAGAATAGTGGAGAGAGCGAGAGAGCTTTCCTAAGAAGGGTATGTCCGAGGAAAAGAAGCGCGAGAAGGCCCACCCGGCCCCGAGCGAGTAGTTTCGTACTTCATATGTGAAAAAATTACTTTGCTCGAGATTGTCCAAAGAGGAGCATGTGTCAAATGTCATCCGAACCAAGGTGGCAGAGGACGAGGAGTGTGAAGTGGGAGCGCATGTAGGAGCGTTGCGCTTACTCATGCCGTCAAGACCAAGTTCGTTGTGTCGAAGACTCCAAGCACACGATCGTTGGTTGACACGAGCGCCACTCACAACTTCATTTTGGATGCAGAGGTCCGTCACTTAAGTCTAATCTTGGAGAAAGATTCAAGCAAGATGAAGGCAGTCAATGCGCAGGCGCGTCTCATGCAGAGGGTAGCCAAGGGGTTCGCATAGCGGTGAAAAATTGGTTGGGTGTTGCCAATTTCACATCTACATCGCTTAACGACTTCAAGATGATATTGGACATGGATTCCCTTATCACGGCAAAAACGGTTCCGATGTCACATTTGGAAGTCGTCAGCTTCATGAAGAAAGACTCATCGTGCATGGTAAAAGTTGCACGAGACAAGCCATCGAAAGGGAAAGCTATCTCCGTCATTCAGCTCAAGAAGGGCAGCCAAAGGGAGACGGCATACCTAGCGGTGCTCGAGAGGAGGACTTCAGGGTGGAAGATTTTTCGTGTGAGACCAAGGGTGTTGCAAAGGGACGTCCGGATAAATCACTTCTGCGGAGGGAAGTGGACCGTGCTACCAGGATGGGCATGAGTGCAGAGAAGCACGTCGTGAACTGCAAGAAGGAAAAGACGACAAAGTGGAGTGGCTCATGCAAGGAGTTGCTCAAAGCTCGTGGTGGGGTGTTCGGGTCGACAGAGTTGCAAAAGGACTTGCATGCACGTAGGTGTGGAGAACTGTGCAGCTACGAGATAATATAGATCGATGACCTGACAGCACACACGAGTCTCTTTCTGTGTCGAAGAGGACACAAACCAAGGCCAAAGTTGGTGCGACGAACCAATTTGCTTTCGATCTTGAGGAAGAGGTTGACAAGTCTGGAAAGCGCCGCGTGAGACATAAGAAGAAGGGACGATGCGCAGCGACTATGACTACGAGAGTAGACGTCGTTCCGAGACTTGGTGCACCCGTCGACGAGCGCGTCAACGAAATAGGTGGGAGATAGTGTTACGCCCCAGATTTTTTACCCTACCGAGACGAATCTGCATAAGCCTCTACGAATCGGGATTTTGCTAGAAGCTACCAGAGTTCAGAATGTGGTGGAATGTGGTTTTCTTGAAGATTCATGAAGTCTCCATAGATTTCTAAGATGTTCTAGAGTCTTCTTTGGAAATATCTAGGTCCGAAAATATTCCCTAGAATAATCCCTAGAAAATGTTGGTTCCAGAAAGTTCATGTAAACCCTTTGAGGCCTTATAAATAAGTGGGAGGCTCATTTGTTCCTCATCACCCAAGTTGTTGTAAACTCCCTCTAGTATAGTGAAGTTTTCAATCTTCAAATTTCTCTCTTCCTCCACATTGTTTTCATACTCGCCTTAGCGATCTAGCTAAGCATTTGCGGAAAGCTGGCACGGGCCTTCAAGTATAAAACTTGTGCTCCGCACGGGTCGAAGTGTATGTAAAAACACTAAGTCCGTGACATTAAGACCTTTTCTACGGTTCGGTAAATAATGTTCTTCTTCTACTTGACATTCCATTCCATTTCTGATGAACTTGAGAGATTCAGTGGTGGGATTCCAGTAGGAATAAAGTCATCATGTGTAACGGTTTCATATTTTTGGCATCGACTTATGCAGATACTCTCTGATGGACTATCCACATCCTTCCATGCCTTCTCATGAAGAAAACACAGACACTGAAACTGGGGCCATCCACATTGAACGCGAAATTAGTGTCATATTTCTCTGAAAAAAGGTGTTATATCTATAGTTGAGCCCACTGCCCTTGTGACAGACTTTCACAAAGTATATAACTTGATCTGTAAGGATCTACGCAAAAAATCAGTTTTTATACACAAAGGGATTTTCTGAAGTACTTCCTATATATGCAATTGATCCAGATTTAGTTTGAGGCTCAGTGACATCCTTGTTGTACATACACGACTATGATATGGTGAATATGTCACAACTCAATACAGACATGGTAACATGGACACGTCACATTTCGGCGTTTCCTATTGTACTGTCTCCTAGTGTATTTTGTAGTCTGTTGTGTCCAATATGTGTTTACCAAGACAGGGCATGAACATGTCGCCAAAATTTAGTGTCCATGATTCCTAGATAAAACCAACTATGTCATTCCCATGTTCAAATATCCTGTATAAAATAGCATTTCATAGTACTTTGAAGTACCTTCATTTTTTAACTAGCCTTTGCAAAAAAAGGTTGTTCACAATAATGGTGTTCAGCATATATTATACATTATTCAAATTCGATATTTAATCCAGATTGATCGGTAATAAATTTGACTCAACCAAACCATAGTATTAACCGGACCAAAATATGGCTCCTATTGTTAGAAACCAACTCCAATCCCACTCCAATATTAACCAAAGATAAAAATCAACTATTATACAGATGGGACCAAAGCCTAACCAAGTACGGCATGATTACCATGGCTCTCCCCTTTGCATATAAGGGGGGTAAGGAATTCATGAAATCTTGCTCTACAGTTCCACTCATAAACTTATAAGTATCATGCATCTATATGGTGAGTGTTCAGTCCTCAAAACTAAGATTCTATATAGCTCTACAGCACAAACTTATAGTATCACGTCTCTGTGATGAATGCTATTCCTCAAGACTACCTGCTACACCAAAGGCTCAAGGTGTAGCTTTTGCACACGATATCTTACCCAAAAGACAAAAATAAGCACCTTAAGACGATGCAACATGCAATTTTTGACATATACTTAAATGTGCATCACAAGCAACAGGCAAATGGCTATACGAACCTGAAGACCGTGTTGTTCAGCATGGTACTTGTTATCTCCTTCAAGCCTCTCAACTTCACAGTACTTGTCAAAAGAAGCATAAACATCCCGACAACCTTTTACATCCAGCTGTAAATCTACAGAAAATAAAAATGCACACAGTAAATAATGTCCGATCGAAGTTGCAGAAGTTAGGCTCAATTTAGGCAGTTGCCTACCATAGAACGACTCCTTTCTAGTTGATTTGTAATCTACATTTATACATTCAATATAATTCATATGGTGCCCTTCAAATAGTTGTTGTATAGTTCCCTCCACAACAGTTCCCTGAGTAAAATATATAAACAAAATTTTATCACAGGACAAAATGGTAATAGTATTAATCCTTTAACTAGAAATATGCCAAACCTTCATCTTGTCTTCCAACTTCTCACAAAGAACCCTATTGAGTTCTTGCACATCATGTTGCATAAAAGAATCATATGCATCCCATCCAAATGATTTTGTCAGCTCTTTCGTAGCAACACTGCTGTCACTGTACTGTAACTTATAGAACAGGCTCTGCAGAGCCAGCGGTATGCTTCCAGAAGGTATATCATTTTCTGTCGTGGGCATATGGTACACGGCCTGAAAGGCACAACTCCAGTTACGCTTCGTCTCAAAGGATTAACGAGTAAGATACTCAAGGAGGCACAATGTGATGGTACATACCTTTCTGAAGTACGGAATATGATACAAAGTTTGAAGAAGAGAGTTCATGTAACAAGTAGCTCCTTGATTCTTAAGGCCCACAAAACCTGTTTCTTTCTTTGAGTCATAATTCCAGTAATCAACCACTCTTCGGACAGCAACCTCAGCTTCCACTATACAGGTATCATTCATGATATATCCTCTACTTGGGTCATAGAGATCGCTAAGAGGCATAAATGATGTGAAACCCCAATCGCTTTCTCGGGCATTAAATTGATGTTGTGTTTCTGCAAATCAAAAGGTTAAAGGGTATTTCAGCTTTTGTTCAACATGCATATCTTTTCAATGACATGATAAAGGCAAAGGAAAAAAAAATTAAAGGTAATCCGAGGCCAAAATGTGACAGTACGTCTTCCAAGGTAAAAAAAAAACTCATCAGCAACAAGTCTAATGATTCAGACAATCTAAAAATAGAGGGGTTCATCTTCACATCACTTCGCCTGCAGGGTGTGATAGTAGCAACTTGGATTATAATGCAAAAATCTAGGTAAGGATCACTTTCATAACGTACAAGAGTTTTTATGTTCTCAAATATAATACACTAAAATCAATCTATCAGCCTCAGCAAGACAATTTAGTTGAAGCACTTTCTATCTACTTCTCAATGCAACAGAGCGACTACAGAATAACCGTTTACCACTAAAATGATTCTGATTTCTACATTGAAGCGAAATTTTCAATTGAGTCGACCAAATTCAACAAAAGCTTTTTACCAATGGCAGCAACAGTAGGGTAAATGTTAAACTTAAAGCGGGTTATATGTTCTTGAAACTTATCAAAAGGTGTTATTTACTTTTATGAGTTGTTGTCGGAAAGTTGTTGATCAATATAATTATTGGAAAACTGTTGTCAAAATCAATTATGTATTCGGTAAGAACATGCTTTTAAGTTCTGGACCTATATTGAAAACGATAAAATGGGACACATTAATAAAAATGAAAAGGTATAAGATGGAATTTTTAGGAAATCTAGTTTTTTTTGTTAAAAAATGCATGATCCACCTCCATGTTTTCAAAAGCAACCTATGAAAATGAACAGCTTTCAAACAAATAAGCAGAGGGAGCTTTATCAAACATACTTATCTGCTGCTTTTGAACAAAAAAAGCAGAAGCCAGTTCGATAAGATGTACCAAACCAAACCCACCCTTTTACTCCATTGTCAGACAACAACCAATTTAAGTTAAAGCTATATCCTTCTCTAGCAATTACCAATCTGGTTGTTCTTGTCCACATCTTACCAAAAACAAACACAAAACGAGAAAAGCTATATGAGTCCAAGCAATCCGATCTAACTTGAACCATATAAGCCACAATTGCAACTGCGACAAAATAGCACTAACTAGAACAACATGGCAATCAGCACTCTCATGGCAGTACGAAATACCAATCAAATATAATAACCAGTTCGAGATACTAATAAGCTGGGATTGAAGCAAAAAAAGCAAGACCTTTTCTTATCGTGAACTTGTTGTGCATCTGGTTGACCACCGACAGGCTGAACTGCGCGTACCGGCTCCAGCCATAGGGCAAGCTGGTCGAGTCTGCAACGTCGAGGTACATAGACAGGTGGTCCACATTATTCCCCTTGGGAAAAATCAGTACTCTCCTACCAAACCCCCAACACCAACAAACCAATCAACAACAATCAAAACTCCAAAACCCTAACTTTAGAAGTAAACTAATTCAAGACATATACCACTTGAAGCCGCCGACCATGAACACCTCGGAGTAGTGCTTCTTCGGGTGGAGGCGCGAGAAGTGCTCGATCGTCCACGTGAATCTAGACATCGTCGGCGGCTCCTCGGGCGCCGTCTGGGCCTCCGCGGGGGGCGCCTCGGCTTGCGCCACTGCCAGCGCAAGTAAAGCCCTGGAATTGAGAACCAAAAAAAAAAGGAAAAAGGAAAAGAAAAACCCTAATTCTTAGAATGAGCGATCAGCTGACCTTCCATTGGCTGAGCTCCGTCGGCGACCACTTCGGAATGCGGAACGAGCATCTCGTCGTCCTCCTGCTGCAACAAAAAACCCTAACAATCAGAGCGCAGATCGCCACGGAGTCGAACCGAAACCCTAATTCTCATAATTCAAATTCCTATAGCGGCAGAGGGAGTGATTACTACATCGAGAGGGGATGGAGTCATGATGGTCATGGAGGAGAAGCGTGGGAGGACAGTCGGCGGAGGAGGAGCGGATCCAGGAGGCGGGGGATGGGAACTCGGCGGAGGGGAGGTGTATTTTGGGAAGAGTGAAAAAGAAGTGGGAGTTTGGGGGAAGGAAAAGCGAACGAGGTTTTTATTTCGAGAAAGGGTATTTCTGTAATTTCCGAAAGGGTCGGTGACGAGAATACCTAAAGTCAGTCGACACGTGTACCACGGAAATCAGAAACTATTTGCCCTTTTGCAGGTAGGTACATCAACATGTAACATATTGAGTTTAGGGTCTGTTTGGATCACCGCAAGTGCAGGGAAACTGAATGGAACTGCCACTTCTCGCTGAAAGTAATAGCAGTTTTGGTGTTTGGTTTGCATTGCAACTGCAATGCAACTGAAGGTTTTCTGACAGCTATGAGTTACTGTCCCCTACTTTTTTCCCACAATCTTTTGCAACCCAAAAATGCCGCAACTCTCTTGAAAGTGAGAAGAGAGAGAGAGAAAAATGGAAATGGGTTCTCTGGACATCGACGACGACCCATCGCGGCCACCGTCGGCCTCCGTGCCTGAGATCGAGGTCCACGGGATGGAGCCGACGTTGGAGGAGCTCGACGGTGAGCGACGGGGCCAGATGGCGGATCCAGGTGAAGCACCGCGAAAGGCCGAGCACCGCCGCCACGAAACTTCGTCGACGCCGCCGACCGCCATGAAGCTCCGTCGACGACGACGCGTGGAGAAAGAGAATGTTGTCGTGGAAGCCGTGGAGGAGCTCCTCCGGATCTCCCGCGGTAGAGGGAGGGGTTGGCAAGATCTAGATGAGAAGGCGGTGGTGATGGTGGTGGTTGGCGGTGGTGGAGTGGGATGTGGATGAGATGTGGTGATTAGAATTATTTATGTGGATGAGATGAGATGTGGTGAAGTCTCTGGATGGTGAAGTCTCTGGATCTCTCCAGATGACAAAATATTTTATGATGATATATAATTATCATAATCTGTGTAATTATGTTATGGAGGGTAGTTAAATTATGGTAATTAATTTTATTAATAATAATAGTAATAATAATTATTATTATTAATTATAGTAATTATAAATTATATTAATAATAATTTATATTACAATATTTAGGGTTAAATTAGAATTATTTATCACTTTTTAATTAATATTTAGTAATTTTTATCACTTTCAACATCCACTCTCAACAACCATCCAAACAACGAACTCATTTTTCTTCCACTTTCACCAGACAAAAAGTACTCTATCCAAACACATTTTGGAAAGTGCCACTTGCTGCAAGTCCACGGAAACTCAACTTGCTGCAAGTGCCACTTTCACACTTTCAAAGAGTTACATCTATCCAAACAGCCCCTTACACTGCACCAGCACCAGGTGGATTTGTAAAATGACTTTTTAAGGAAACACACTCGACATTTAGAAAGCTCTTTGTGTTCCAAAACCGAATTTCGGATTTAGAGCATCTCCAACCCTATTGTCTTGTTAAGTGTTGTGAGTCTTAGGTGGCTCCTATGTGACATGAGCCACAAGACAATGTCTTGTTTATGTGGCAAAATTATATCTCAAAAGACAATAAGATAGAAAAACTCTCTCCAATGCAAAAGTATTTAGGAGACAATAAAAAATATTTTTTCCAACTTCCAAGGCAACTTTTAAGACAACTACTTATCTTCTTTCTTTTTTCTAATATTTTTTATTCATAATTGATGACATGGAAGAGAAGACATTGTCAAGTGCATTGTCTAGAACAAGACAATCAACTTCACAATGTCTTCTTTAATTTTTGCCACATAAGCTTCACAATTGACTTGACAATTGCATTGGAGAAGAACTTTTGAATAAAATTTTATCATTCCTATGTGGCATTAACTTTTTTCCGAAGTCACAATAGGGTTGGAGATGCTCTTAATGTCAACAATATTTGGGATTTGGTAGCAGGGAGTGGCCTTTTTAGTGAAGTTGATAAGTTAGTACAAGGCACACATAATATAGGAGTAAGATAGTCGCTAAAATGTCTATAAATTAATAGTGGGTTGATAGCATTAAGTGTTCTTGAGGGCTTGTTTGGTAAATGAGAATTGAGGTGGAATTTGGATTTAAAAATCCAAAATTTAAATTCAAATCCAAATTTTGAATTTCCAAATCTATTGTTTGGTTTGTCCATTGGATTTGGTTGAAACCCAAATCCAATTTTTGGATTAAAAAAATAAAATTTGTCATTGGATTATAATAAAATATTAATTACTCAATATTATAATTACTATATTAATTAATTAAAATTATAATAAAATGTTACTAAATAAATTAATAATTAAGATTATAATTAGGATTAATAAATTAATAATTATGATTATAGAAAAATATTAGTTAATAAAAAAACAAATTAAATATTATAATTATAATTATAGTTAGAATTAATAATTAAATAATTATTAGAATTATGATAATAGTTATGACTAATAAATTATTAATTAAGGCAATAATTATGATTATAGTGATGATTAATAAATTACTAATTAAAATTATTATAACATATTAATTATTAAATTATTAAATCATAAATTATTAACTATGATTATAATTGTGATTAAAATATTATTAATTAATATTACAATAAAATAATAATTAACAAGTTATTAATTAAGATTATAATAAGACTAATAAATTATTAATTATGATTATAATTGGATATTAATTAATAAATTATTAATTAAGATTATAGTTATCATTAATAACTTATTATAATTATGATTAATAAAGTTATAAATTATTAAATAAAATGATTATAAAATCTTAAATAATAAATATAATAATTAATAAATTATTAATTATAATTATGATAACTAACTATTAATTAATTTTTTTATAAAATAATAATAACTATTAGTTACAAAAAAATAATTTTAAAAATAATAATAATGACTATTTTTATTAACTATTAGTTAATTTTTAGTTAACTATAAATTAAATATTTTTAAAAAACTATAAATATAAAAAAATTAATATATTAAAAAAATTAATTAATTAATTATTAATTAGTATTAACTAAATATTTAATAGAACAAAGAAATTATTAAAAAATAACTAACTTTTTTCCTCCAAATCTAACTTGTTTCTTCCAAATCCAAATTTTGGATTTAGTCATGCTTTCCATATCCAAATCCATCTCCAACCAAACATAGGATTCCATAAATTTGGCTCCAAATCCATAAAATCCTAAAATTCAACTCCAAATACGATTCCCAAACGGGCCCTAAGCGTATCAAGATACTTGTAGGTAGTTAAGATCTAAGAATCTTGAGTAACCAAATAGTTTGCTTATATAGGAAGTTTGAGGAGTAGAATGACCACTAGGTAAGATAATTCTGAGAATGAGTAGATACTATGAATATAGACTTTTATGAGTAGTAGGCGTGCTAGATTCGTTACGCAATCTAGAGGTTGAGATTTAGCGAGTCATATATATATATATATATATATATATATATATATATATATATATATATATATATATATATATATATATATATATATATATATATATATGTTGACTTTTTAAGGAAAATATGTTGAAGGTTGAAATACCATTCATGGCTAAACGGTTTCATTGGTAAATTGGATTTAAGCAACACATGCAAATGAAAAACAAATATAATTGACTACGAGAAATAAATACTTGAGGAATGATAAGTTTAATTATCAAGGAGTAGCATTAGATGATGGTTGATTTTTAAGCTAGATATAAAAATAAAATTATTATGGCTGATGAAATATATAAAGAGAATATTGATTTTTTTAGGCATGATTAATCTATAATATGATGCATGATAAAATATTATTGAAGTTATTGCTTGGCAATATCTTGAGGACTGGACAAACGATATAAAGAATTCTAGAAAGTTTTGGATGAATGGTTGTTTGAAAGAAAGTTTATCAAGGGTATTAGTGAATAAAAAATCATGCTAAGTTAAGGTCCTAGAGTCAATGATGACCAAGGGTTGATAAATAAGGAGGGGTAGTCGATAAATAAAATTTTAAGGAATAATATATGATTGAGAGATTAGCCAGCATGTAATTTAAATGATTAGTCGAAAAACGAATAAAAGTACGATTTGTTAGGAAAGGTTATGTGATACGATTTTTATTAAGGATTATGTAACACCCAGTCCCAAAGTACGTAGGACTAAGTACGTAGACATGCCAGCTGTATACATACGAAGTACAGGACCTTGTATGTATACATAAGCTGTAAAATGCAGTAAACCACAACTAACTAATCTTATCCACAAAATAAGGGAATAAAAGATATCATATAATGAATTGTCTTGGTACAATATGTTGGGTGGAGACACATCCACTACCAACAAAAAATAAAAGGAAAGAAATACATGATATATAAAAGGACTAAGTGGAAGTAGCAAGGAGGAACCAAGTCACGTCCTCTTCGAATAAATGGAGAAGACCACGATCCCGGCTAGAATACCTGCGGAAGACATGAACACACACACACCTGGAGAATAACCAGGTCCTCAGAGGGACGTAGCAAGATACAAGAAGAACATGCTAATACGAACTGTCAAAATAATAATAATATTCAAGACTCTCCTAGACACCAATATGCAAAAGGGAATGCTAACCATGTGTGAGCACCCTGAATTTCGGGTTGATTTTTTTCTTATTTATTTTATTTTATTTTCTGCTTGATTTGGTTTCGGTAAATATTTTATTCTGTTATTTTTTCTTAAATGTACTTTTCTGTGCCTTTGATATTTGGAGTGTCAGGGATGTTCAACTCTGAAAATTTCCTTTACGAGTTTTGGAGTGGACAAGATTACCTTCATGATGGTATATAGTATCACACTCAAACTTGTTCCCTTGTACACTTTTTGCTTCGCAGAACTTCGGATCGATTTAGACCATTTGATTATTAATTAATTTTTCCACTCTTTTCCTTGATCATTATTAGCACGTTACCGTGACTTTTAATTTGGGAGTGCAAGACCAGTCAGTTTTTTGAAACCAACTTCTCATTGATGATCTACTCGAGACGCTCGTCACCCATGACCTTCGTGTCCCACTCAGACACGTCATTTTGTGCTCCATTTGCTTCACGCAACTTTTTTGACATGTGACCCGATTTTATTTCGCGCCACGATGTCACATTTATCTTCCAACTTGATTTGTGGGTACCCTGTCGACCAAAACCTGTCAGCCCCAATTATGGGCATGGCCCACATTGAGCCTACTACCCATTTGCCACTTGTGTCCCATTTATTGGAATCCCTATGTGCTACTTATTTACCCATGATCATTAACACCTATTTTTAATTCATTTATTTTGCAATGTCCGGTTTTGACCCGATCCGGCTCCACCGAGTCCAGCCCAGCTCCATGTTACTCTCCATCATAACACCCTCATATTTTTCTTGCCCAAAAATATTAAGTACTCTTCTACCTATTTTTCTATA
Source organism: Iris pallida (assembly GCA_029216955.1). Taxonomy (NCBI): domain Eukaryota; kingdom Viridiplantae; phylum Streptophyta; class Magnoliopsida; order Asparagales; family Iridaceae; genus Iris; species Iris pallida. The sequence goes on from JANAVB010026400.1 coordinate 3,048,095, forward strand.
TTTTAATAGAATTTCTGTTTATTTAAATCCCTATTGGAATTACCTACTTTCCCTATATTCCAATCTAGCCATTGATTCTCCAATTAAATCATCACCATTCATTTCCCTCCAACCCCATAGCAGCCAACACCCTTCCTCACACACACTTGGCCGGCCCTAAAATTTAGGAGCACTTTTTCTCCCCTCTCTCTCTCATTTATTACAACTCTTCTCTCTCTCACCATTTTGCTCCACACAACAACAACAACTTCAACTCATACAAACTACACAGCCACCACCCTCATTCAACCCGACCTCCATGGCTGGCCGACCACTTCACCTCCCCCTTGGCTCCGGCCACACTGGTCGGCCATCGGCCACCCCTGGCCTCCACCACCGCACCACAGCTCCTCCATCTCCTCCTCCTTCTTCTCCACAATCTGCCACCACCTTCACACCATGGCCGCCACCTATCCGCGCCACCACTCGACCACCACTAATACTATTCCAGCCATCCACCTCCACCTTAGTCGCCCCTGCCTCGCCGGGCCAGGCCGAGCACGGTCGCGCCACCGGCCAGCAGCAGCCGCACTTGCATGGCGCGCACGTGCGCACGCGCGAACTGCCGTCGTGCACCGCCGTGCCGTCGCACGGCCGCCATTGGCTCTGGCACGCATTTCCGTGCAGACCGAAATTCCAAGTTCTGGTCAACGGACCAAATTGAGATCGGGTCAACGGAATCCAATTCTGGAGATACCGTTGGGTTCGTATCGTCATTCTGGTTTCGTGGACATATAATTTGTTATATTTTATAGACTTGTTTCTTGTACGTTTTTTTGTGCAAAACGGCTCCGATACGGACATCGTTTTGACCCGAAATTACCTTTTTGCCCTTGTGTCCAAATTGGACCGATGGGTAGGCTATCCTAGCTAATTTGACCATTCTGGACACGTTGGCGATGTTTATTTCATCGTCCGACAATGTTTGTTGATAATTTCTCTGAGTTTAACCTTTTTATAATTAATTAATAATTAATTCTTATAATGTTCGTATTTTGGGATTAGTACAATGAAACTGAGACCAGTCAATTACAGTGATCTCACATCGCTAAAATTGATAAGTTGGACACATGGATCACTATAATAAGATTATCAACTTTACCGTTGATCATCTCATCTCGATTTGCGTGTCGTAAGTTTTGACGTACGAATAACGAAGTACACCTTATATCTTTAATAATTAGACTAGAATGGACCCTGTTGACCAGAGTTGACCAGTTGACCCAAAGTCAACTGTAAGTCAACACTTGACCTAGTTTGACTAAATTATTGATCGGAGTTGACCTAGAGTTGTTTTGACTTAGAAGAACCTAGGATAATGTAGATTGATTATAGAGATTCATTTATTACAACTTGAACACCTTGTAACCTGTGTTGCTTTAAATAGGACTCTGTGGCTTCAGTTGGACCCCTATACTTATCAGCTATTCAGGTTATCAGGCGAGTACATTCTCTGATCATTTCATATCCTGCTTAGAATTATTTCCTGCAGTAGATTACTTTACTTGTATTGTCACGTTGGTCACACGGATTGGTACTATATGGATCCTTTCTTGAGATGTTATCCTTAGGGAGCATCGGGTACTACATATTCTGTACGTTTTACTTACATGGCGTATCACTATGCTTTATTGGTTTTTCGATCACTTGTGACATATACTATTATGATCACAGAGTCTTCCTGGAATCCTTATCCCATTTATTAGGTCTCCTAGAATCTCCATTTATGGGACATCCTTGTATCACCCTTCGGAAGCCTGTGCATGGAATCATAACATAACTTGGTTGGATCCTTGTGTATTGATTGGGGGTACGGAGGAGTAGAAGTGGACATGTGAATAATACACCAGTAATGTAGCATCAGAATCATTCCATAGTGTAGCATCAGAATCATCCCATGCCATTTACATGTCCATGTTGTACTCTGACTCACTAGCCACATGTTAGTTCTTTATTTATAGTAGATATATCTATTACAACTCTCTCTCTGTTTACATACTGCATTTCTTTCAGTACATGTATCTTACTTTACTGCATGATTATATTTTCTAACCTGCTATGAACTGTTGAGATATATTGTGCTCGTTCATGTCATGACTGGACCTGTTGATAAATTTTACAAATAGCATGGGATTACCTGCTAGCCTAGAGGAGACACAGTAGAGGTTGTTTAGATAGTTATTTCCATTGTCTGAAGTTGTATTATTTATGGATTACTGTATTTTGAGATTTGAGATGTATTTCTGGGTTTGTGTATCTTAGACACTTAGATTTCTCTTTGTTGTATCTCTTTTGGATTTTATGTTTTATCTATCCTTATCATGCTCTACCTTAGATGTGATTGAGACTGTATCTGCTATGTCACCCCCATTCGGGGAGTATAAACTGCTTAGCATTATATTGTTAGATGTTGTGACCTAGGACAGCGTTCTACCGCCGACACTGCGGCGTAGGCTAGGCGTTGTTACGTTCTCGTACTCTAACAGTGGGTGCGGGTCGTGACACGTTTTTAGTGGTGGCCCATGCAGGTCGAGTTTGTGTAGTAGTATTCTAACTAGAGTACCACTACAGCCTACAGTAGGATTATGATATATTTTGAAGGTACTCAATCACAATTAGGATCCCTTGAGAGATTCCTGGGACGACCCTTGAGAATCTTATTTTAACTTCGATTTAAAAACTCTTTTTTCTTCCTTATTTGATTTATCTTTACTTTCTGTTGTTGAATTTGATTTTGATGGATTATTGTTGAATTTGAGTTTGTATTTATTGATTTTGATGGAAGATTGTTAAATTTTGAATCTTGATGTTAGCTGTAGCATCGGAGTTTGTATTCATATGATTTGAAGGATTTTTGTTCATTTTTTTTTTGAATTTTGATGTTCGTTGATAAATTTGATTTGATTTTTTGGGTATTCATTGTTGATTTAATTTAATTTTTGTCAAAATAAAATTATATGGGCTAGGTCATCTAAGTTATGGAAATCTAGTCTCTACGGTCACATTAGTCAGCATGGTGAGGACATATAGTCTGATTTTGGATATATTTCTCGGGTGTGGGAATTTAAGGATTTCGCAGCCAAGCTAGCGGCATCGCAAAAATGTTAAAAACCATGATTCTAGAGGTATGTGCATAAATCAAGGACTCTGTGATTATCGTAGCCTTGCTTACTAGTATGACGAGGATTTATAGTACCATGATTTTGGATAGACGCATATGATTATCATATTGTACCTTAAATGTTTTCGAACATGTTTTCTCTACTTTTGTTGCAGTCCTTCAAAAAGAAAAAGAAAAAAAAATTTATTATTTGATTGTCTTGTTTTGCTTCTCATTTTTACTTAGGATGTAGCTTTAGCTATTTTTTTATAAACCTTGTGTAACTTCTTACTATGAGTTTTTCATAATACAACGAATCAATGATTTTGCTAGACCTTATCTTGGATTTGATATTTTAGCACTGGGTTTCAAAATGGCTCCTTCTTTAAACAGATAAGCAGAACAAATTTCATTGTTATTTCCTTCTTGCTATTATTCTCGCATTAAGTAATAATAATAATAAAATTGTCTTGATTACGTCAATCACCTGCTTGCAATCTTGGTAGGAATCTAAATGTTAGTCTTAATGTAGAATTAAATTTTTATATTGGGACATGAGAATATAGATATATGAATATATATAGTGGACACTTTCCTGACACGTATGCATGCTACACTTTGATTCCACCTAGCTAAATACATATTAATATATCGTTAATGTTTAAATTTTCAAAACCCCAATATTTCTGGGTTTCTGCTTTTTCCAAGTTTAAACTCGTAAATTTAAATATAAATTTCATGTTATTAGTTTTGTCTACATAACTGCACATGTATGTTATGCGTAGGGTTTCAATTCAAAAAAAATTTGGTTGAGTTTTGTGTTTAAATTTGTCAAATCTGAGACTGTATGCATATTAACCCTTAATACTGGATTTTAAATGTTAGTTCAAGTTGATTGTTTTAAATGTAATATTTAGAGCTGTGTATATTGTTGTATGTAAGGATATAATGTTAGGTTTCATATTCTTACATGTTAGGTTGTGATAAACATTGAGTTGGTTTTGATGTTGAATTTTACCAAAATCCTGAAAACTGAATACATGTTAACATTTTTACATTGATTTCAAATGTTTAGTTCAATTTCAGATTTAACATGTAATATTGAACTGTATGCGTAGATAAATGTATGGATAGTATGTTAGGATTTCATTTATATCATGTTAGGATGTATTGGGAGCGTTGAGATTGGTTGTGATGTTTCAAAACCCTAAAATTTGAGACTGCATTATGTTAATATTTCACTGCTTTAAATGTTAGCTTATTTTCAGACTTTGCATGTAAATGTTAAACTAAAACTGGGTTTAACCTTTCAATACTAAGCTATAACCCTGTACAAGGACACGCACACCCTAACTTAGTATACACTGTCATGTAGCCTAACATTTTCTCTCTATGTTATGTTCATATACCTGTATAGATATATATAGAGTTTATACATATATGTTATAATGTATATAGATACATAACTAAATCTCTACCTCTTTATAGATGTATATGGTTAGCCATGCATGTTATGAGTAAGTAGGTTGTGTATGGTAGATTGTTAACCCATATGCCATGAGTAGTGTAACTGGATAGCTATTGTTTGAAACCCAAATCCTCATATACAATTTTATGTATATTTCACGTACACACACATGCCTACTATCTAACCATATGAACCTGTTCACATACACCCATACACACACAAACCACATAACATTACATAATGCTAGCTTTTTTCTCTCTAACGCTCTCTATATAAATATATTGTGATTGGATTTCCATGCAATTGGCTTTCATTATTTAACTTTTGATTTTGATTTTCTTGAATAGTACCCCTTTATAGATAATTGGTAGTTATTTTTTTTTTGATAAGTACCAGTTTTCATATAGGATGGTAGACTGCCTTACAGTCTTGATAATTGTTATTTTTGTATCTTTTCTAGTTTAGCACCCTGGATTGCTTGTGTGTTTTGATACCCTATAACCGTTTTGGTTAGCATGACTAGTATACCTAGATGAGACTTACTACCACCGTATGCCATGACCCTGTATGTCGTCCCTTTTGATGGTATGATTTGTTAGGTTCTGGGACTTGATTGTGGGGGTTTGACCTAGAAGGAGTATGAACATTTTAATTTCGAGGACGGAATTTTTATAAGGTGGGTAGGATGTGAGCACACTGAATTTCGGGTTGATTTTTTTCTTATTTATTTTATTTTATTTTCTGATTGATTTGGTTTCGGTAAATATTTTATTCTGTTATTTTTCCTTAAGTGTACTTTTCCGTGCCTTTGATATTTGGAGTGTCAGGGATGTTCAACTCTGGAAATTTTCTTCACGAGTTTTGGAGTGGATAGGATTACCTTCATGATGGTATATAGTGTCCCACTCAAACTTGTTCCCTTGTGCTCTTTTTGCTTCGCAGAACTTCGGGCCGATTTAGACCATTTGATTATCAATTAATTTTCCCACTCTTTTCCTTGATCATTATTAGCACGTTACCGTGACTTTTAATTTGGGAGCGCAAGACCAGTCAGTTTCTTGAAACCAACTTCTCATTGATGATCTACTCGAGACGTTCGTCACCCATGACCTTCGTGTCCCACTCAGACACGTTATTTTGTGCTCCATTTGCTTCACACAACTTTTCCGACACGTGACCCGATTTTATTTCGCCCCACGGTGTCACATTTATCTTCCAACTTGATTTGTGGGTACCCTGTCGACCAAAACTTGGCAGCCCCAATTATGGGCATGGCCCACATTGAGCCTACTACCCGTCCGCCACTTGTGTCCCATTTATTGGAATCCCTATGTGCTACTTATTTACCCATGATCATCAACACCTATTTTTAATTCATTTATTTTGCAATGTCCAGTTTTGACCCGATCCGGCTCCACCGAGTCCAGCCCAGCTCCATGTTACTCTCCATCATAACACCCTCATATTTTTCTTGCCCAAAAATATCAAGTACTCTTCTACCTATTTTTCTATATTTTAATAGAATTTCTGTTTATTTAAATCCCTATTAGAATTACCTACTTTCCCTATATTCCAATCTAGCCATTGATTCTCCAATTAAATCATCACCATTCATTTCCCTCCAACCCCATAGCAGCCAACACCCTTCCTCACACACACTTGGTCGGCCTTAAAATTTAGAAGCACTTTTTCTTCCCTCTCTCTCTCTCATTTATTACAATCTTCTCTCTCTCACCATTTTGCTCCACACAACAACACCAACTTCAACTCATACAAACTATACAGCCACCACCCTCATTCAACCCGACCTCCATGGCTGGCCGACCACCTCACCTCCCCCTTGGCTCCGACCATACTGGTCGTCCATCGGCCACCCCTGGCCTCCACCACCGCACCACAGCTCTACCATCTCCTTCTCCTTCTTCTCCACAATCCGCCACCACCTTCACACCATGGCCGCCACCTATCCGCGCCACCACCCGACCACCACTAACACTATTCCAGCCATCCACCTCCACCTTAGCCACCCCTGCCTCGCCGGGCCAGGCCGAGCACGGCCGCGCCACCGGCCAGCAGCAGCCGCACTTGCATGGCGCGCACGTGCGCGCGCGCGGACCGCCGTCGTGCACCGCCGCGCCGCCGCACGGCCGCCATGTCTACCCTGGATATGCGCCCCACTCCGACGAGCAGCCCCCTGACGGCCACCGTCCTCCGGGATGCGCCGTCGAGGCGATTCGTGCGTTTTGCAAGACGTCCCATCGTGACGAGCTCAGGAACGAGGCTGGAATCGCGTTCCGTCGCAGCAACTTCACGCACATTTTTCCGAAAATTCGACCGTTGGATCGACAATTTCTTTGCTCCGTCACAATCTCGGTATATCCACCTTCACTCTTGTCAATTTTCGGCCGTTAATTCTATCGTTTGATACATCAAAACCGGCCACCAAGTTAACCGTTTAAATTGTATTAAATTTGGACAGTTTCGCGGGGCCAACTTCGTCAGCTTGTATCTCCTCCACCGCAGCTCCGTTTGGCGTGCTACCAGTTCCTGTGCGAAGCTGGTATAACCCTCTTACTACCCCTCTAGTTTCGTTTTATTGTTAGCTTGTTTGATTGGTTGAATTCGACGCCAAAGTTGGCCGTCCGAATTTGTAATTTCCAACTTATAAAATTCTATTTTTGAACACGGGACTCCAGATTTTATTTCTGACACCACCATTAGACTTGTGGCGACGTTCTGGCATGTTTCAATATAAAATTTTTTAGATTTGGAGAACGTGAGCCGTGGCACATTTTTTGGTGCAAAGTGGGTCCCACATTATGGGTCAACGAGACTTTTTGACGTCGGCTCATCGGAATCCAATTCCGGATATACCGTTGAGTTTGTATCATCATTCTGGACTCGTTGACATATAATTTGCTAGATTTTGGTGGACATTGGATCCGGTACGCATTTCGGTGCAAGTCAGATACCAATATCCGGGTCAACGGGTCATTTTGAGATCGGCTCATCGGAATCCAATTCCGGAGATACCGTTGAGTTCGTATCATCATTCTGGACTCGTTGACAGGTAGTTTGATGAGTTTTGAGAACAATGGCTCTGGCATGCATTTCCGTGCAGATCGAAATTCCAAGTTCTGGTCAACGGACCAAATTGAGATCGGGTCAACGGAATCCAATTCTGGAGATACCGTTGGGTTCGTATCGTCATTCTGGTTTCGTGGACATATAATTTGTTATATTTTATAGACTTGTTTCTTGCACATTTTTCGATGCAAAACGGCTCCGATACGGACACCGTTTTGACCCGAAATTACTTTTTTGCCCTTGTGTCCAAATTGGACCGATGGGTAGGCTATCCTAGCTAATTTGACCATTCTGGACACGTTGGCGATGTTTATTTCATCGTCCAACAATGTTTGTTGATAATTTCTCTTAGTTTAACCTTTTTATAATTAATAATTAATAATTAATTCTTATAATGTTCGTATTTCAGGATTAGTACAACGAAACTGAGATCAGTCAATTCCAGTGATCTCACATCGCTGAAATTGACAAGTTGGACACGTGGATCACTATAATAAGATTATCAACTTTACCGTTGATCATCTTATCTCGATTTACGTGTCGTAAGTTTCGACGTACGAATAACGAAGTACACCTTATATCTTTAATAATTAGACTAGAATGGACCCTGTTGACCAGAGTTGACCAGTTGACCCAAAGTCAACTGTAAGTCAACACTTGACCTAGTTTGACTAAATTATTGATCGGAGTTGACCTAGAGTTGTTTTGACTTAGAAGAACCTAGGATAATGTAGATTGATTATAGAGATTCATTTATTACAACTTGAACACCTTGTAACCTGTGTTGCTTTAAATAGGACTCTGTGGCTTCAGTTGGACCCCTATACTTATCAGCTGTTCAGGTTATCAGGCGAGTACATTCTCTGATCATTTCATATCCTGCTTAGAATTATTTCCTGCAGTAGATTACTTTACTTGTACTGTCACGTTGGTCACACGGATTGGTACTATATGGATCCTTTCTTGAGATGTTATCCTTAGGGAGCATCGAGTACTACATTTTCTGTGCGTTTCACTTACATGGCGTATCACTATGCTTCATTGGTTCTTCGATCACTTGTGACATATACTCTTACGATCACAGAGTCTTCCTGGAACCCATATCCCATTTATTGGGTCTCCTAGAATCCCCATTTATGGGACATCCATGTATCACCCTTTGGGGGCCTGTGCATGGAATCATAACATAACCTGGTTGGATCCTTGTGTATTGATTGGGGGTACGGGGGAGTAGAAGTGGACATGCGAATAATACACCAGTAGTGTAGCATCAGAATCATTCCATAGTGTAGCGTCAGAATCATCCCATGCCATTTACATGTCCATGTCGTACTCTGACTCACTAGCCACATGTTAGTTCTTTATTTATAGTAGATATTTCTATTACAGCTCTCTCTCTGTTTACATACTGTATTTCTTTCAGTACCTGTATCTTACTTTACTGCATGATTATATTTTCTAACCTGCTATGAACTGTTGAGATGTATTGTGCTCGCTCCTGTCCTGACTGGACCTGTTGATTAATTTTACAGATAGCCTGGGATTGCCTGCTAGCCTAGAGGAGACACAGTAGAGGTTGTTTAGATAGTTATTTCCATTGTCTGGAGTTGTATTATTTATGGATTACTGTATTTTGAGATTTGAGATGTATTTTTGGGTTTGTGTATCTTATACACTTAGATTTCTCTCTGCTGTATCTCTTTTGGATTTCATGTTTTATCTATCCTTATCATGCTTTACCTTAGATGTGATTGAGACTGTATCTGCTATGTCACCCCCATTCGGGGAGTATAAACTGCTTAGCATTATATTATTAGATGTTGTGACCTAGGACAGCATTCTATCGCCGACACTGCGGCATAGGCTGGGCGTTGTTACGTTCTCGTACTCTAACAGTGGGTGCGGGTCGTGACACCATGTGCAATTTAGAGGACAACTTTCATGTTCATGGGTGGGATTTTAGGCTATAAGTACGTAACTGGCATCCAGTCATATGTATCCGACCGTAACGTCCAAAAAGTTAGAGGGCATCTGCAAATATAAATCGCAACAGTTCCATCCGGAGACTGTGGTTTACCTATTTGGATTCCCATACGCACTAGTGACTGTCCTCCCCCAATATTTTCCACACTGTTCAAGTCATGTCCATGGCTCGTCCAGTTTTGTAACTCTTGAGTCTCTAAAACCCTAGTCATAGCAGTTACGATCATCTAGCGTCACACGACTTTAGAGATGGCCAGTCCATAAGTCATGCCCCTAGCAAAAATGTCTCAAACCGTGTAGTGTGAGTGTCATGGCCCAAGGAGATATAAGGATATCCCCAACAAGAAGGTAGTCTGCTAAAGCTAAGTTAACATGCATATAGTAAAGTAAAACGACTAATAGAGTCGCTTGCGCCCAAGTGTGGCTTGGACGTGCAGTTTATAACAAAGGAAACTAACAATATGAAACAAAGTAAATAATACGAAAAATAAATAATATGGCGGTAAATTCGCAAGGTATACTGCCTGGTAGGCCGCCTGGTGAGCTGCTTGGTGTGGTACAATAAAGATGGCATAAGATCGACTTCGATATTACAACTACGCAAGGGAGCCTCTGTTGACGACACGGACGGTTCCATCGGGTCCAGGGCAGTCAAATTAGTTAGGGTGGACATGAGGTACAATATTGGCGAGGGATTGGAAATAATGGGCTTAGTCACGGAAGGATAAAAGTATATATGATTTTAGAAAAACAATTATAATATTTGAAAACTACATTTTATCATCTAAAAATATCTATAAGTAGTTATATGTAAATTATTTTTAGGCCATACTTAATATAATATGTATATAACTATATACATATATTTTTACAAAATAATTTGAAAAGATTATTATACCCAATTACGCAAAAATCAATTATAAAATCCCTAAATTTCTACTACATTTTAGTATTGAATTTTTTTGTATTTATACATCGCATAGTCGTATTGTACGTCGTGCGGGAATTTGCGTTTTTTTCGTATTTACTCGTCGAGTGCGAATATGTGCGAGGTACATATTTTTAGAAAAATAGTTTTTGATTTTATTATCGGTAATGGTTTCAAAATTATATATATAATAATTATTTTTATTAAAAGTTGTGAAAAGTATCTATCGAGGTTGCCAAAACTTATTATTTTAGTTATTTATAAAAGGCTATCTTATTTTAATAAGTGGTAATTTAGAAAAAACTAGATTATGTGAATATTCTACTCGTGTAAAGCGCATGAAATTTTTTTCATGTATATTTCAAAATTTTATTGTTATTATTTATAATAATTTATTTATCAAGAAGGTATTTTAAATATGTAAATATTTATGTTTATTTTCGAAATTATTTTTACATAAATTATTTAAAGGGTATTTTGAAGATATTTCCTACTAATATTTAAAATATATATTGGAATTTTTGAAATTAATTATTATATAAAATTTATAAAAAGATATTTTGGATATATTTGTGATAAATTAAATTATGATTTGATTTATTGATTTAAATTAAATAGTTTAATTTAAATGTGTAATTTATCTATATTTAAATAGGATTTGGATTTAGATATGAATGTATTGATTTAAATTTAATAATAGAATTATCTATTTGGGATTAAATTAATCCCAGTCTCTATCTACATTGAATTATATTTGATTGAGTTACTTTTAAATCAATTTGAATTAAATAATGAAAAATCTAAGGGGAATTAAAACTCTTCTTCATCCTTATCTAGATAAGACTTTTGTAAACCCCTTGATTTTTAAAAATAAATATTTGTAGAATTTCTGAATTTTTAAATAACTATTATTGACTTATTATATAATTTGTATTATTTTACATATATTTAGTATAGTGCTCATTGGTGAATTTAGTATAAAAATATATATAAAGCTATTTTTCTAGTACATTAAGGATCTAAACTATATAATACAATTTCTTTTCCTCAAAATTTTAGGATTTATTTCATAACTTTTATTACTTTTACATGTTACTTATATTGTACACTATTTACATAATATAGAATAAATGTCAAATTAGTATTAGATATTTCAGCTTGTATAAATGAGATTAGATGAAGGTTGTTTAAATAAATATTAACTATAGTTATTATCTATAGTAATTTTAAATAATGTTATAGACAATTTAGATAAATTAAACTATATTTTAAATTAATACTAATCCTACTTCTACTTGGAAAACATCTCTATCTATATCCTATCCTAACAAAGCAAACACCAATTTATTTAAATCAAATCCTATCTAATTTAGGAGATAATTCTAAAATAAATACCTATATAAACCCAATACATTCCCCTTCTATCATCCATAATTCGAAATTATTTTTAGTCCAATAGAAACTCTAAAATTCGTCATTAGAATTCAGCCCCGCTTTTTAGTAGCAAGAGCAACTTGGAACGACGATATCTCGTAGCTCCGAACTCTGTTTTGCCTCCAGTGTTTTTTAAAAGAAGCGTATCGAGGTAAGGTTTCCAAAAACATATTTTAATAGACAAAATTTATTCTGTAGATTTCTGTAAAACTATTTAAGTATTATATGTCCGAAAAATAAATGTGTTTCAGTATTTTTGCGATTTCGGGAGTTTTCGGGAACGAAAATGCGATCCGTTTAGTTTTTCAGAAAGCTAATACAAAAACCTATGCCATATCCTAATTTCAGAATTTAATAAATAAATCTAATAGGTATAGTATTAATTATAATTAGATAATAGACTATTTGCAGCATCCGGAGATGTTTGTTTGGACCTTAGTTCCTCAGCAGCCGTTGTTCCACCTACTTTCCTGTCTGATCTTCGCCACCACAGTGCTCAGGACCCAGACAAGTATGCCTTGCTAACTTACTGTCATATTATTTATTTTTTGTATTATTTACTTTGTTTCATATTGTTAGTTTTCTTTGTTATAAATTGCGCGTCCAAGCCACACTTGGGTGCAAGCGACTATATTAGTCGTTACTTTACTATATGCATGTTAACTTAGTTTTAGTGGACTACCTTTTTGTTGGAGGATATTCTTATATCTCTGTCACGCCCCAGAACCAGAATACTAGAGAGCGGGGGCGGACATAGCCAGCTACGTATGATGAAATGGAATCCATCTCACCATACGATCACGGCTGTCTAGATATGTGAGGGTTTATCTACAAGCCATCAGTCTCTTAGGGTCATAAATTATCCTATTGTCTCAATCTCAACCAACTAATAATAATCACAAGATATCAGATCACCAAATATACAATTGTAAGACGTCCCAAACATTACATATCCAGATGATCATGAAGCTAGTCGTACCAAATGTAAGGACTAGCAAGAGTTAAGTCATACATGATCAACCTCGAGTTGCCAATCATGTTACAGCCCGTAGGCAGACAGTAAGTAAAAGTGCATCGAGCTAACAGGTGCTCGTCGGCTAAACGTCTCAAAAGAATAATTTTTACAATAGAGTGAGCGAAACAAAATAGAAAACCCACTCGTTGCCCGGGTTCCGTCTAGTGTTCACCATCGGGCTGGAAGACAGGTAGATCCTCTGGAGCTGCTCTGGTATCTGGCCATACAAAACCAGCTGGGTCAGACCCCAGAAAGAGCAAGTGCCACAAAGGAGGCCACGAAATAAGAACCAAAAACCAGCAAATTAGCACAATAATATAATTACATAATAAGAGACAGTAATTTAAGAAAAAGCATGATGGGTAATTTTAAAAGACAATCTTGTATAGAATCACTAAAAGACAGGACATATGGAAAAGCATGACAGGATGATATACGATGAGATAACCATGGGACTATTCAGATAGCCAGGTTACAACCCGTAAACCAAACAAGGACCGGAATTGTAACCCTTTGTCTCAACGGAACTTGGTTTCCCTCACCATTTATCGACAAGATAAATATAAGAAACCAGGTCAAGTAACAATCTGGAGTGACAATCATTATAGTGACAATCTGGAGTGACAATCCTTCAATCATTCTGGTACATTCTTACAATCAATCAATTCTAGACAATGCTATACTGGACTAGACTCCATCCAAGCAATCACGGCCAATCATTGCCTACGGCTTTTTACATTAACTAACTAGGGTTATCATAATCCTAGTTACTAGCAAGATGCAATGAGATGTTCCTCCAGCCACAAGCCCTGCAGCTAATCCAGGTTATCCAGGCGATTTGAATTCATTAAGCAGTTATCAATAATTATGTGCCCCACACGACGGTGAGCTGGAAATGTGCCCTACTCGACGGCAGGCTACAAGTCCAAACAATTGCGGCCGGGATAACGGGATTGCCTGTAACTGGGGAAATCTCTCATGACTACTGAATTATTCTAGTTATTAGCCTTAATCCATTTTAGTAGGTACTCCTGACCGTGGTACTCAGGAGTCCCCTCCTAGACATGATGCAAGACATGACTGGATTATTTGTACAAGCACAATCGCCCACGGTGTCAGGATTAATTATACAGGTCATGTCATGTCAGGTAGCCGTCACAACAGCTATTCAAGATATATCAGGTCAAGTTATCATATCAAGTGTACTAGTCAGGAGTGCGCCACGACGGGCCACTATCAAGTCAGGTTGGTCATGTCAGGAGTGCACCACTACGGGTCACTGTCGTGTTATGCAAGTTCCTTGCCATACCAAGTCATGTACAATAGTCATTCCAAACATATTAAGTAAAATCAAGTTCATGACAAGAGGCGTAAGAATATAAAATGGGCATGAAATATCTAATAAAATATCAATATACAGGGCTATAGAAGATCCAGGCTTAAGGAAAATAAAACCAATTCTCCATAATTGGACAGATTGCACAAGGGTCCCTGGGGTCGGGTTGCACAGGAGTCAAGTGCGCCAGGGGCCAACTGCGCAGGGGTGAGCTGCGCAGGGTACCAACTGCGCAGGGGTGGATGGCGCAGCAGATGGTTTACGCTGGATCAGGTTGCGCAGGAATGAATGGCGCAGGGCCAGATTGCGCAGGGATGGACTGCGCATGGATGGATTGTACAGAAGTGGACTGCGCAGGAGCAGACTGCGCATGAGCAGACTGCGCATGAGCAGACTGCGCATGAATCCATGCGCACTCGGGTTGAGCGCAGTTCGCCAAGGGGCAAGCTGCGCGGTCGGTGCTGCGCTAAAGAGCGCAGGCCGAGAAGGATGCGCAATCCAGCACTGCGCTAAAGAGCGCAGGCTGCTGTCTTTTTCTCCAGGCGGAGAAGAAGACTCCAAGAACTCCAAAGTTCAAAACTTCATAACTTGATCAAATCAAAACGAAATTTAGATTTTCAAAGCTCTAACTTGAGTAAAATTGAATTCTCTTCCACATGGAAGCATCAAAACAAACTAAAATCCAAGTTAACTAGATCAAAATCATACAAATCCGAAAATAGTAAAAACCTAGATCTAGAACAATAGAAACTCCAAATCACAAAATGTCAAGTTCTAATATTGATCTCCATGGCCTAATCTAGCTAATAGACAAATAAAAAGTGGTTCTCATGTGGTGGCAAGGTGCACTTGTCTATAGGTGTTGGTGTTGTGTGGAAGAAGGAAGAAGAAGAAGTTGAAGAAGTAAATGAAAAATAAAGAGGAGAGAGAAAAGTAGGTAGGGATTTATGATGGTGGGTTGTGGTAGAATGAGGGTGGAGAATAGGTTAAGGTGTTCCTCTCATGATGAACCAAACCAAACCCACAAAATAAAACCAAGTCATGGTCCAAAACCCATTTACGAGAAACCAAATCCACAAGTCGAGAAAATAAAATACGTGCCAAAATCAAATTACGAGTACAAATACGAAATACAGGAAATACGGAAAATGAGGGTGACAACTCTACCCACCTTAAAAGAATTCTGTCCTCGGAATTTAATCAAGGAGCTAGAGATTGCCACGACAAGCTACACTAAGCACAGACAACTACACTAAGCAAATTCAATCATACAATCATACATGCAATCCAGGAATGAAGAGCGCAAGGCATAAGAAAGACATTATACCTTATGAGTCAAACAGGTAGGGATAACGTGATCGGATATCATCCTCACACTCCCACGTTTGACTCTCCCAAGGAGCGATGAACTCAAGCAACATGAACTAAACTGATAGTCTTGCGCTTGAGGTCTCTCCCCTTGGTCAAACATGGACACGGGCCTCTCCTCATACAAAAAGGTTGGTACCAATAACCGTTTTCGAATGATCTAGGATATGGCTCGGGCCCGGGATATACCGTTGTAATTAGGACACATGAAACATAACAAGTGTCCCACATAACAATGGCAAAAAATAAGACAATAGGACACGGATACCTCTCTGTCGATTCTGGATCTGGGCCTGGACCAGGGCGAACTGCTGAGGCCTCTGCTGCTGGAAGGCCTGGGCCTGAGTCGGCAATGGCCTCGGAGGCTGGTACTGCTGCTGAAATACTTGGGCCTGAGGCGGTAATGGCCTCGGCAACTGTTGCTGCTGCTGGACTGGTACTGGAGCTGGTGCTGGTCCCCTAACCGAGGGACTAGATACTGTTGATACTGAATCGACTCTGAATGGGCAGGACCCTACCCTATGGTCCGGTGCCCCACACAACAAGCATAATCCCAGTACCTTGCGACACTCTGACACAACATGTCCAGGCTTCCCACAATAAGAACAACCCACGGCGGAGGGTTGCGCTTGCTTCTGTTTCTACGGAGGGTACGTCGGGGTAGAGTACTGGACCGACGTAACTGAGGTTGCTCACCTCGGAGCTCCAATAGTCAAAGCCCTAGCTGCCGGGGCTGGTACTGAAGACTGATTCATTTGACTGTGGGACCGCTTCCGTCCTCCGGTCCTATCCATAATCCTCTGGGAGGTATACTCGTGCCTCCTTGCGGCTCGCAAGACGACATCAAAAGTTCTGTGCTCGAACTATTCTACTGCCAATATGATCTCTAAGTAGAGCCCCTACTGGAACCGCTGGGCCCTATCAAACTCGGTCGCCACCAAGGTGGGAGCAAACCGACTGAGCCTAGAAAACTCCGATGCATAACTGTCGACCGTCCTGCCTCCTTGCTTCAAGTTGGCAAATCTGGTCTGCAGGTCATATCGAGCCACCGCGTCGAAGTACTTGGTCTGGAATCTTTCGCTAAATACTGCCCAGGAAACAGGTGCTGTCAATCCTACCGCTTGCATGGCCCACCAGTTGCGGGCTAGATCTAATAACTGCAGGTGCACCACCGCCACCTTCTCGTCTTCTGGAGTCTTTGCGGCCTCTAGAATAACTTCTGTATCCTGGAGCCAAGCATCTGCGGTAATGGCATCCTCGGTGCCGTCGAAGAATGGAGGGTTCAGGCGCTTGAAACTGTTGGCTGCATTGTTTTTCGGATGACCACCTCTGTTCAGAGCATCTTGTACTGCCTGGTGCAATGCATCACCTCGGCGATCTTGAGAAGCTAACAATGATCTGATGAGACCTTCCAAAGTGCCATCATCAGGCTCTACTGGCTGGACTGGCTGAACTGGGGGCACTGGTCCTCCAGAAGGCATGGCTCGAGAGGCGGCCGTTGAGGACTGATCTTGATCTTCTTGCTGTTGCTGGGCTGCTGGCTGAGCTCCTTCCGGCTGATTAACAGGAATGATGCCACTGAAGCAATGACATCAGGGATATTAAGGAAGGACCAGGATAGAACAATGATGCAAGCATGTTATCAAGTCAGGGATCCAAGGAGATAAGAAGATTCGAGTGGAGATCAAAGGCGAGTACAGATTGAGACATCTATCTGGTAAACCCCCACATATCTTGATTGACAAGACCTGCATGGGCCACCACTTAAACCGTGTTACGCCCCAGAACCAGAATACTGGAGAGCGGGGGCGGACATAGCCAGCTACGTATGATGAAATGGAATCTATCTCACCATACGGTCACGGCTGTCTAGATATGTGAGGGTTTATCTACAAGCCATCAGTCTCTTAGGGTCATAAATTATCCTATTGTCTCAATCTCAACCAACTAATAATAATCACAAGATATCAGATCACCAAATATATAATTGTAAGGCGTCCCAAACATTACATATCCAGATGATCATGAAGCTAGTCGTACCAAATGTAAGGACTAGCAAGAGTTAAGTCATACATGATCAACCTCGAGTTGCCAATCATGTTACAGCCCGTAGGCAGACAGTAAGTAAAAGTGCATCGAGCTAACAGGTGCTCGTCGGCTAAACGCCTCAAAAGAATAATTTTTACAATAGAGTGAGCGAAACAAAATAGAAAACCCACTCGTTGCCCGGGTTCCGTCTAGTGTTCACCATCGGGCTGGAAGACAGGTAGATCCTCTGGAGCTGCTCTGGTATCTGGCCATACAAAACCAGCTGGGTCAGACCCCAGAAAGAGCAAGTGCCACAAAGGAGGCCACAAAATAAGAACCAAAAACCAGCAAATTAGCACAATAATATAATTACATAATAAGAGACAGTAATTTAAGAAAAAGCATGATGGGTAATTTTAAAAGACAATCTTGTATAGAATCACTAAAAGACAGGACATATGGAAAATCATGACAGGATGATATACGATGAGATAACCATGGGACTATTCAGATAGCCAGGTTACAACCCGTAAACCAAACAAGGACCGGGATTGTAACCCTTTGTCTGAACGAAACTTGGTTTCCCTCACCATTTATCGACAAGATAAATATAAGAAACCAGGTCAAGTAACAATCTGGAGTGACAATCATTATAGTGACAATCTGGAGTGACAATCCTTCAATCATTCTGGTATATTCTTATAATCAATCAATTCTAGACAATGCTATACTGGACTAGACTCCATCCAAGCAATCACGGCCAATCATTGCCTACGGCTTTTTATATTAACTAACTAGGGTTATCACAATCCTAGTTACTAGCAAGATGCAATGAGATGTTCCTCCAGCCACAAGCCCTGCAGCTAATCCAGGTTATCCAGGCGATTTGAATTCATTAAGCAGTTATCAATAATTATGTGCCCCACACGACGGTGAGCTGGAAATGTGCCCTACTCGACGGCAGGCTACAAGTCCAAACAATTGCGGCCGGAATAACGGGATTGCCTGTAACTGGGGAAATCTCTCATGACTACTAAATTATTCTAGTTATTAGCCTTAATCCATTTTAGTAGGTACTCCTGACCGTGGTACTCAGGAGTCTCCTCCTAGACATGATGCAAGACATGACTGGATTATTTGTACAAGCACAATCGCCTACAGTATCAGGATTAATTATACATGTCATGTCATGTCAGGTAGCCGTCGCAACAGCTATTCAAGATATATCAGGTCAAGTTATCATATCAAGTGTACTAGTCAGGAGTGCGCCACGACGGGCCACTATCAAGTCAGGTTGGTCATGTCAGAAGTGCACCACTATGGGTCACTATCGTGTTATGCAAGTTCCTTGCCATACCAAGTCATGTACAATAGTCATTCCAAACATATTAAGTAAAATCAAGTTCATGACAAGAGGCGTAAGGATATAAAATGGGCATGAAATATCTAATAAAATATCAATATACAGGGCTATAGAAGATCCAGGCTTAAGGAAAATAAAACTAATTCTCTATAATTGGACAGATTGCGCAAGGGTCCCTGGGGTCGGGTTGCACAGGAGTCAGGTGCGCCAGGGGCCAACTGTGCAGGGGTGAGCTGTGCAGGGTACCAACTGCGCAGGGGTGGATGGCGCAGCAGATGGTTTGCGCTGGATCAGGTTGCGCAGGAATGGATGGCGCAGGGACAGATTACGCAGGGACGGACTGCGCATGGATGGATTATGCAGAAGTGGACTGCGCAGGAGCAGACTGCACATGAGCAGACTGCGCATGAATCCATGCGCACTCGGGTTGAGCGCAGTTCGCCAAGGGGCAAGCTGCACGGTCGGCGCTGCACTAAAGAGCGCAGGCCGAGAAGGATGCGCAATCCAGCACTGCGCTAAAGAGCGCAGGCTGCTGTCTTCTTCTCCAGGCCGAGAAGAAGACTCCAAGAACTCGAAAGTTCAAAACTTCATAACTTGATCAAATCAAAACGAAATTTAGATTTTCAAAGCTCTAACTTGAGTAAAATTGAATTCTCTTCCACATGGAAGCATCAAAACAAACTAAAATCCAAGTTAACTAGATCAAAATCATACAAATCCAAAAATAGTAAAAACCTAAATCTAGAACAATGGAAACTCTAAATCACAAAATATCAAGTTCTAATGTTGATCTTCATGGCCTAATCTAGCTAATAGACAAATAAAAAGTGGTTCTCATGTGGTGGCAAGGTGCACTTGCCTATAGGTGATGGTGTTGTGTGGAAGAAGGAAGAAGAAGAAGTTGAAGAAGTAAATGAAAAATAAGGAGGAGAGAGAAAAGTAGGTGGGGATTTATGATGGTGGATTGTGGTGGAATGAGGGTGGAGAATAGGTTAAGGTGTTCCTCTCATGATGAACCAAACCAAACCCACAAAATAAAACCAAGTCATGGTCCAAAACCCATTTACGAAAAACCAAATCCACAAGTCGAGAAAATAAAGTACGTGCCAAAATCAAATTACGAGTACAAATACGAAATACAAGAAATACGGAAAATGAGGGTGATAATCTCCTTTGGCCATGACACCTACACTACACGGTTTGAGACATTTTGTTAGGGGGCATGACTTATGGACTGGCCATCTTTATTGTCGTGTAACGGATAAATCGTAACTGCTACGATTAAGGAATAGAGACTCGAGCAGTTACAAAACTGGGCGGGTCATGGACATGACTTGAACAGTGTGGGAAATATTAGGGGAGGACAGTCGCTAGTGCGTATGGGAATCGAAACAGGTAAACCACAGTCTCGGGAGGAAACTGTGGCGATTTATTTGCAGATACCCTCTGACGTTTTAGATATTACGGACGGATACAGATGACTGGATGCCAGTTACGTACACATAGCCTAAAATCCCACCCATGCGCATAAAAGTTGTCCTCTAAATTGCACATTAGGCGGTTAGAATCTCCTTTGCATATTTGTGTCTATAATAGTCTTTTATATATTATTTTATTATTTTGACAGTTCATATTAGCTTGTTCTTTCTGTATCTTGCTACGTCCGTCCGAGGATCTGGTTATTCTCCATGTGTGTGTTCATGTCTTCCGCAGGTATCTTAGCAGGGATCGTAGTCTTCTTCATTTATTCGAAGATGACGTGACTTGGTTCCTCCTTGCTACTTCCACTTAGCCTTTTATATATCATGTACTTCTTCTTTTTTATTTGGTTGGTAGTGGATGTGTCTCCACCCAACATATTATACAAAGACAATTTATTATATACTATCTTTTATTTCTTTATTTTGTGGATGAGATTATTTAGTTGTGGTTTGCTGCATTTTACAGCTTATGTATACATACAAGGCCCATGTACTTCGTATGTATACAGCTGGCATGTCTACGTACTTAGTCCTACGTATATTGGGACTGGGGCGTTACATGTTTTTGTGGTAGCCAATGCAGGTCAAGATAAATTGTTTGGTTACTTTATCGTACCAAGCAAGCCTGCAGATAGGATTAGAGTCTAGGATCTCATCCACATACTTGACCTTCTCGATTCTATTTTGAATCCCTTGATTTGCATCTTGCTTGATTCCCTCTACCGTTAATTCTTATCCTTCTTTCGTGCTTGATATTAGTTAGAAAGGTAATCCATACTAGGTAGACTTGTCCCATTGTTCCATCACACCACTAGTTTAACTCTTGTAAGTTGGGTAGACACCTCACGACCTAATATTTATTTTCCTTGTGACCCATATTAACATGATTACTTAGACTATAGCCTTTATAGGACCCTAACTTATCTAGCCCACCAAGCCTTAAATAAAAGACAGTAGGATGAATGTATAGGAACAATCACATGACAAGACTTATATTCTTAAGGAGCTGAACTAATTCTACCTTCTTTCACTCTTACGCTCTCGTGCCTATATTTTTACCATCGTGACTAATGCTGCTAAATAGCCTAATTTTTGCAAGCTTACTTTTTATTCAAGCTTGTTCAAGGACATATATTTTATTGGGGGCCCCCACTAACATATTGTCTACTCAGAACCGGTGCATGATGGTCTGATCAACCTAGTGCACTTTGGTTCGCCTTTCACACTATTATCCTACGTGGTTGAGATATAGTTAAACTTACCCCTTAGAATCTCATCCACTATTGCCTTGATGATTCTTTTTGAATTATTCGGCCGCCTTTGAACCACGTATTCGTATTCGATAATATCGTCTTTGAACTCTATATTGCTTTCGCTTTCACCTATTTTAGAAGGACGAAAGCGCTGTACTTGAATTTCCTCTAGCTATCTTATCTCTTGTGACCATTAACACTCGATGTGACTATATCTTTGTCTTAACTACTCGTCCCTTCCTCGACCTTCTATCACGACTTCCTAATCACTTCAATTAGGAGTGAATCTAATCGTTCTCCTAATCGTGCCATCAACCTACTCCCAAGAAACCATATCTTATGTCTCTAAATTATTTATATGGATCCACTTAAAACTTTTAATCTTTTCCTTTTACGTTTATTAGCCATGTCCGTGATTTATTATCTAAATCACGATTTTCTAATGCTTGTTTATGTTGTTTCTTGCCTCGCCCAAGGACTCGTCGAATTGTCATTACCAATATACCCCTTGTGCCTTCTTACCCCCTATTTATTCTTAATTTCGAGGATAAAATTCTTGTAAGTTGGGTAGGATGTAAAATCCCTAAATGTCTACTATATTTTAGTACTGATTTTTTTTGTATTTATACGTCGCATAGTCGTATTGTACGTCGTGCGGGAATTTGCATTTTTTTCGTATTTACTCGTCGAGTGCGAATATGTGCGATGTACATATTTTTAGAAAAATGGTTTTTGATTTTATTATCGGTAATGGTTTCAAAATTATATATATAATAATTATTTTTATTAAAAGTTGTGAAAAGTATCTATCGAGGTTGCCAAAACTTATTATTTTAGTTATTTATAAAAAGGCTATCTTATTTTAATAAGTGGTAATTTAGAAAAACTAAATTATGTGAATATTCTACTCGTGTAAAGTGCATAAATTTTTTTTCATGTATATTTCAAAAAATTATTGTTATTATTTATAATAATTTATTTATCAAGAAGGTATTTTAAATATGTAAATATTTATGTTTATTTTTGAAATTATTTTTACCTAAATTATTTAAAGGGTATTTTGAAGATATTTCCTACTAATATTTAAAATATATATTGGAATTTTTGAAATTAATTATTATATAAATTTTATAAAAAGATATATTGGATATATTTGTGATAAATTAAATTGTGATTTGATTTATTGATTTAAATTAAATAGTTTAATTTAAATGTGTAATTTATCTATATTTAAATAGGATTTGGATTTAGATATGAATGTATTGATTTAAATTTAATAATAGAATTATCTATTTGGGATTAAATAAATCCCAGTCTCTATCTACATTGGATTATATTTGATTGAGTTACTTTTAAATCAATTTGAATTAAATAGTGAAAAATCTAAGGGAAATTAAAACTCTTCTTAATCCTTATCTAGATAAGACTTTTGTAAACCCCTTGATTTTTAAAAATAAATATTTATAGAATTTTTGGATTTTTAAATAACTATTATTGACTTATTATATAATTTGTATTATTTTACATATATTTAGTATAGTGCTCATTAGTGAATTTAGTATAAATATATATAAATAGTTATTTTTCTAGTACATTAAGGATCTAAACTATATAATACAATTTCTTTTCCTCAAAATTTTAGGATTTATTTCATAACTTTTATTACTTTTACATGTTACTTATATTGTACACTATTTACATAATATAGAATAAATGTCAAATTAGTATTAGATATTTCAGCTTGTATAAATGAGATTAGATGAAGGTTGTTTAAATAAATATTAACTATAGTTATTATCTATAGTAATTTTAAATAATGTTATAGATAATTTAGATAAATTAAACTATATTTTAAATTAATACTAATCCTACTTCTACTTGGAAAATATCTCTATCTATATCCTATCCTAACAAAGCAAACACCAATTTATTTAAATCAAATCCGATCTAATTTAGGAGATAAATCTGAAATAAATACCTATATAAACCCAATACATCCCCCTTCTATCATCCATAATTCGAAATTATTTTTAGTCTAATAGAAACTCTAAAATTCGTCATTAGAATTCAGCCCCGCTTTTTAGTAGCAAGAGCAACTTGGATCGACGATATCTCCTAGCTCCGAACTCCGTTTTGCCTCCAGTTTTTTTAAAAGAAGCGTATCAAGGTAAGGTTTCCAAAAACATATTTTAATAGACAAAATTTACTCTGTAGATTTCTGTAAAACTATTTGAGTATTAGATGTCCGAAAAATAAACGTGTTTCAGTATTTTTGCGATTTCGGGAGTTTTCGGAAACGAAAATGCGATCCCTTTAGTTTTCAGAAAGCTAATACGAAAACCTATGCCATATCCTAATTTCAGAATTTATTAAATAAATCTAATAGGTACAGTATTAATTATAATTAGATAATAGACTATTTTCAGCATCCGGAGATGTTTGTTTGGACCTTAGTTCCTCAGCAGCCGTTGTTCCACCTACTTTCCTGTCTGATTTTTGCCACCACAGTGCTCAGGACCCAGGCAAGTATACCTTGCTAACTTACTGTCATATTATTTATTTTTCGTATTATTTACTTTGTTTCATATTGTTAGTTTCCTTTGTTATAAATTGCGCGTCCAAGCCACACTTGGGTGCAAACGACTCTATAGTTGTTACTTTACTATATGCATGTTAACTTAGTTTTAGTGGACTACCTTCTTGTTGGAGGATATTCTTATATCTCCTTTGGCCATGACACCTACACTACACGGTTTGAGACATTTTGTTAGGGGCATGAATTATGGACTGGCCATCTTTATTATCGTGTGACAGATAGATCGTAACTGCTACGATTAAGGTATAGAGACTCGAGCAGTTACAAAACTGGGTGGGTCATGGACATGACTTGAACAATGTGGGAAATATTGGGGAAGGACAGTCGCTAGTGCGTATGGGAATCCAAACAGGTAAACCACAGTCTCCGAAGGGAACTGTGGCGATTTATTTGTAGATACCCTCTGACGTTTTGGACGTTACGGACGGATACAGATGACTGGATGCCAGTTACGTACACATAGCCTAAAATCCCACCCATGCGCATGAAAGTTGTCCTCTAAATTGCACATTAGACGGTTAGAATCTCATTTGCATATTTGTGTCTAGAATAGTCTTTTATATATTATTTTATTATTCTGACAGTTCATATTAGCTTGTTCTTCATGTATCTTGTTACGTTCGTCTGAGGACCTGGTTATTCCCCAGGTGTGTGTTCATGTCTTTCGCAGGTATCTTAGCCGGGATCGTGGTCTTCTCCATTTATTCGAAGATGACATGACTTGGTTCCTCCTTGCTACTTCCACTTAGCCTTTTATATATCATGTACTTCTTCCTTTTTATTTGGTTGGTAGTGGATGTGTCTCCACCCAACATATTGTACAAAGACAATTCATTATATACTATCTTTTATTCCTTTATTTTGTGGATGAGATTATTTATTTGTGGTTTGCTGCATTTTACAGTTATGTATACATACAAGGCCCATGTACTTCGTATGTATACAGCTGGCATGTCTACGTACTTAGTCCTACCTATATTGTGACTGGGGCGTTACATCAATTATTAATAGTACCTAATAATAACATAATCTTAGTCACAAAAAGTATAATAATAATAATAGTTGAAGTAGTGAAAATAAAAACACAACAACCTACTACAATAATACAAATAATAATAACTAAAATAATAATAATAATAATAATAATAGGTAAAGCAACACATTGACAGCAGTAAAAATAAATAAAAAGAAACTGAAGAAGGAGGAGAGAGAAAGAAGTAAAGGGGAAGGGGAAGGAAAAAGAAAGGAAAAGAGAAGGAGAGCGACGAGAGGGGGTCGAGGAATAACGGAAGAGGGGGCAGAGCTCGCGGAGATGGAAAGGAGGAGGGAGGAGATGAACGAAGGGTTCCTCGGCGCGCGGCACGGCAAGGCGACGCCGGCTGGGGGAGAAGGCGGCCGGGGTTGACGGGGAGGGTTTTGGATGGCGACGGTGCTCTCAGGCGTGACGGCGGGGGAGGCTAAGGCGGGCGGACGCGCGCACGCTGCGACGACGGTGGCTGGATGCCTGGTGCGATATAGCGGCAACCGTGCATGGAGGCCTCGCCGGCGCTCCGGTCTGGGTGCTGCGAAGGGACTCCGCACGCCGGCGGCAGGGCACGGGGGGCGGATCTGGTGATCCCGATCTCGACGGGGGATCTCGGCGGAGGTCAGGTACAGTTTTTGTTTTGGGGGTTTTCTTTGATGGTCGAGGGTTTTCGGGGTCGCCGGTGACGGTGGTGGTCTGTGGCGAAGGTGAGTGTGTGGTGGTGACGGTGAAGATGGTGGGGGTGATGGTTGTGGTAGTGGCTGCTAGGTTGTCGGGTGATGGTGATGATGTGTTGGCGGCGGGTTCGGGTGAAGGCGGGTGGTGGTCTTATTGGGTTGTGTCGTGTTGGCCGGGAGGATGTGTTGGTGGAGTTGGCGACGACGTGGACGATGAGTGGTGGCGAAGGTGGTGGTTGGACAGTATTGATGATAGGGTCGAGTTCAGGTCTGGTTAGGAGAGGAGGAGGCCACGGTGGTGCAACAATGATGGTGATGTGCCGAAGTTGGCAGGGGTGCGCCGATGGGGCAGCCAGATGCGGTGGTCGGGATAGATCGGGGCTAGGATTAGGAATTCGATTGTGTCGGGGTGTGTCCGACACGGAGAGGTTTATGTATATGTAAATCTTGGAATAAGATGTGGGAGGGAAAAACATGGACACGATGCACGTGGGTGGTAAAAATTATGGAGGAGTACCTGCCTTTTTATAGGATGTAGAAATTTCCAGTTTGATAAGAAATATGAATTATTTAAAACCCACTTTGATAATTCACTATTTATTTAAATCAATTTAAAACCAATCCAAATCTATATCTAGATATATCATATCTAAAATACATTCAATAAATCTAATCTTAATTTAGATTATCCTAACCAATTAAACATTAAATAAAATTTTCAAAATAATAATAAATAATAATAATCATTAATTTCGAAAATCATAATAAATTTTTTTAAATATTAATAGGAAATACTTGGAACTACCCTTTGTATAATAATTAATTATAATTTCAAAAATTATGATAAATACTTCAAAAATAACTTTTTTGGAAAATTAAGATGAATAATAAAATAAATTTTGATAATTTAAATTATCTACACGAATCAAATTTCGTGTACTTCGCGTTCAACTAGTACAAATTATCTAGGTATATATTATTTTTGAAATCGGTATAATTAAATAAAAATTGCCACTAGTGCGACGAAATTTATATACCTTTAACCAAAATAAAATATTTAATTATGCTATATTGAAATAAAATATATGTCTTCTACATTAATAAATTTCATAAATAAAATATTTTCAAAATATGTACCTCGCGCAAAATTCACACTCGACGAGCAAATATGAAAAACGCAAATTTGTGCATGATGTTCAAATTCGAAAACAAAAATCTGTACCAAATAATTTTTTTTTTAATCATAGTAAAAATTTAGGGGGTTTACATCCTACCCAACTTACAAGAATTTCGTCCTCAAAATTAAGAATAATGAGGGGGTGAGAAGGTACGAGGGGTATATTGGAAATGACAATTTGACGAGTCCTTGGGTGAGGCAAGAAATAACATAAACAAGCATTAGAAAATCGTGATTTAGATAATAAATCACGGACATGGCTAATAAACGCAAAAGGAAAAGATTAAGGGTTTTAAGTAGATCAAGATAAATAATTTAGAGACTTAGGATATGGTTTCTTGGGAGTAGGTTGGGGGCACGATTAAGAGAGCGATTAGGTGCACGCCTAAATTAAGAGATTAGAAGGTCATGATAGTAAATATAGGACCGAGAAGAAGGACGAGTAGTTTCGGACGAAGGTATAGAAGCATTGAGTGGTAATGGTCATAAGTGAAAGGACAACTAGAGAAAATTCAAGTACAGTGCCTTCGTCCTTCTAAAATGGATGAAGGCGAAAGTAACAAAGGGTTCGAAGAAGAGATTATCGAATATGAATACGAATACGTGGTTCAAAGGAGACCGAATAATTCAAAAAGAATTGCCAAGGCAATAGTGGGTGAGATTCTAAGGGATAAGTTTAACTATATCTCAACCACGTAGAATAATCATGTGAAAGGCGAACCAAAGTGCACTAGGTTGATCAGACCATCATGCACCGGTTTTGATTAGACAATATGTTAGTAGGTGCGCACCCAATAAAACATGTCATGATCAAGCTCAATAATGGATAAGCTTACAAAACTAGATTATGGTAGAAAGGAGATAAAATATAGGCACGGGATATATATTAAGAATAAAAGAGGTAGAGTTAGCTCAAAGTCCTTAAATCTAGGTCATGTTCTATGTTGATACCTATATAGTCGTTCTACCGTCTACTTGTCTAAGACTTGGTTAACGTCACAAGGAAGGTTAGGTCGTAAGGTATTCTACCCAACTTACAAGAGTTAAACTAGTAGGGTGATGGTACAATGGGTCATGTCCACCTAGTATGGGTTACCTTATTAATCTCTATCAAGCACGAAAGAAGGACATGAATCACGATAGAAGGGATCAAGCAAGATACAACTTGAGGAGTTAAACGAGAAGGCGGTCAAGTATGTGGATGAGATCATAGACTCTAATCCTATACGCAGGCTTGCTTGGTACGGTAAAGTAACCAAATAATTTATCTTGACCTGCATGGGCCACCATAAAAATATGTAACGCCCCAGTCCCAAAATACGTAGGACTAAGTACGTAGACATGCCAGCTGTATACATACGAAGTACAGGGCCTTTTATGTATACATAAGCTGTAAAATACAGTAAACAACAACTAACTAATCTCATCCACAAAATAAGGGAATAAAAGATATCATATAATGAATTGTCTTGGTATAATATGTTGGGTGGAGACACATCCACTACCAACCAAAAATAAAAGGAAAGAAATACATGATATATAAAAGGACTAAGTGGAAGTAGCAAGGAGGAACCAAGTCACGTCCTCTTCGAATAAATGGAGAAGACCACGATCCCGGCTAGAATACATGCGGAAGACATGAACACACACCTGGGGAATAACTAGGTTCTCAGAGGGATGTAGCAAGATACATGAAGAACATGCTAATACGAACTGTCAAAATAATAATAATATGCAAGACTCTCGTAGACACCAATATGCAAAAGGGAATGCTAACAATCTATTGTGCAATTTAGAGGACAACTTTCATGCACATGGGTGGGATTTTAGGCTGTAAGTACGCAACTGGCATTCAGTCATACGTATCCGGCCGTAACATCCAAAATGTCAAAGGGCATCTGTAAATATAAATCGCCACAGTTCCATCCGGAGACTGTGGTTTACCTGTTTGGATTCTCATACGTACTAGCGACTGTCCTCCCCCAATATTTCCTACACTGTTCAAGTCATGTCCATGGCTCGTCCAGTTTTGTAACTGCTTGAGTCTCTAAAACCCTAGTCATAGTAGTTATGATCATTTACCGTCACACGACTTTAGAGATGGCCAGTCCATAAGTCATGCCCCTAGCAAAAATGTCTCAAACCGTGTAGTGTGAGTGTCATGGCCCAAGGAGATATAAGGATATCCTCAGCAAGAAGGTAGTCCGCTAAAACTAAGTTAACATGCATATAGTAAAGTAAAACGACTAATAGAGTCGCTTGCGCCCAAGTGTGGCTTGGACGCGCAGTTTATAACAAAGGAAACTAATAATATGAAACAAAGTAATAATACAAAAAATAAATAGTATGGCAGTAAATTAGCAAGGTATACTTGCTTAGTAGGCCGTCTGGTGAGCTGCCTGGTGTGGTACAATAAAGATGGCACAAGATCGACTTTGATGTTACATCTATGCAAGGGAGCCTTTGTTGACGACACGGACGGTTCCATCGGGTCCAAGACGGTCAAATTAGTTAGGGTGGACCTGAGGTACAATATTGGCGAGGGATTGGAAATAATGGGCTTAGTCACGGAAGGATAAAAGTATATATGATTTTAGAAAAACAATTATAATATTTGAAAACTATATTTTATCATCTCAAAATATCTATAAGTAGTTATATATAAATTATTTTTAGGCCATACCTAATATAATATTTATATAACTATATACATATATTTTTACAAAATAATTTGAAAAGATTATTATACCCAATTACGCAAAAATCAATTATTAATAGTAACTAATAATAACATAATCTTAGTCACCAAAAGTATAATAATAATAGTTAAAGTAGTGAAAATGAAAACACAGCAACCTACTACAATAATACTAATAATAATAACTGAAATAATAATAATAGGTAAAGCAACACATTGACAGTAGTAAAAATAAGTAAAAAGAAACTGAAGAATGAGGAGAGAGAAAGAAGGAAAGGGGAAGGAGAAGGGAAAAGAAAGAAAAAGAGAATGAGAGTGACGAGAGGGGGTCGAGGAAGAACGGGAGAGGGGGCGAAGCTCGCGGAGATGGGAAGGAGGAGATGAGCGAAGGGGTCCTCGGCGCGCAGCACGACAAGACGACGCCGGTGTTTGCCATTAAAATTCTTTGATGTAAATTTTAATACAAACAGAACAGTGTTACAATATAGGACTTAGATGTAGTCCTAGAAGTACACTTTTGTTTAATCTGGGTCCCTTGTACCGATGGAGCGAGTGGTAATGCGTTGACTCTGTTGACGAGCTGACGACGGTTATCGGTTCTCTGAAGGTTTGGATTACTCTGGGTACTGGAGCTTGCTGAGAGGAGGAAGACGTTGAGTGTCTGTATCTGTCTCTCTGGTGGTACGTTTGTTCGTATCTGTCTGTGTGTGGAAGAAGGAAATGATTCCTCTATTTATAGCTGGGCAGGTTAGCTGCTCATACGCGCATAAGTAGGATGCACCGGTACGTGGGGACGCCACGTGTTGATTGCCGATGGAGGTGCATGGATGATGCGCCCTGATCGAGGGGTTGACTTCTTCATAGTGCTGTTGTGAGCCGGCACGTAGCAGAGGAGAAGATCTTTCTGTTGCTGAGATCTTGGATGAGTTGAGTCAAAGGACACGTGTCGTCGACCCATGGCTCGGAGATCTCTGATTTGGTGGGGAATGATCTGGTAGGATGCGCCTAGGATTGGGCGCATAAAGAGACTTTGGCTCATAACCTTTAGGAGTCACGATCCATTCTGGGCGCATGGCTTTTGAGGCGCATGCAGGCGACTTTCCTTCTGTCTTTTGGGATCAGAGAGCAGTCTAGGGCGCATGGCTTTTGAGGCGCATGCAGAGCTTCAGATGGAGATGTTTCTTCTGTCTTTTGGAATCAGAGAGCAGTCTGGAGCGCATGGCTTTTGAGGCGCATGCAGGTTTGGGCGCATGGCTGTGGAGGCGCATACGAGTGGTTGAGTAGCCATGTGGCAGTAGCCGTCGAAGTAAAGTCATGATGATGCTGACGTTATCGACGCTTCGTCTTCTGAAAAAGCTGCCGACCGTTCAGACTTTGGGAGATGTGCTGTCAACTCTGTCAGTTCAGCATTTAATGTTTGTGACATTCGATGGACAGCTGAGGGGGCGCGTCGATTGGCGTTCCACTGGGACGCATAGGGGCGCATCCTCTGTGATGCGCTCGGTTCTGAAGGGCGCATCTGTGTGATGCGCCTGAAGTCGAAGGGCACGTACGGCTGTTTCGTTCCTCGAGTGCTTTAAATAGCCGTTTGGCTGAATTCGAGGCGTCCGGTTTATCCATTAAATGCAAGTTCATTGCTTAGAATTCGGAGAGCCATCCACTTGGCGCGTGGGTTTGATCTGCCCAGCCTATAAATAGTGGCATAGAGAGAGGGTTTGTTTCTCGTTCTCTCACGTACTTCCAATATGAACTTGGGTACTCGAGTGCATTCTGTTGACGAAGTGCTCCCGAGGGTGAAGATGAGACGCCATGTCGTCGTTGCTGCACTTGAAGGTGACTGTTACATCCAAAAGACATAGTCGAGGGCTTCTGAGGCAGGCGGAAGGTGCTTGTTGCATCCAAAGATAGGGATGCTCGGGCCTCGTCTCTGTTGTGCTGGAAGGGCCGTAGATCGGAATGGCGGTGCTAGGCTCTTTCTTCCGTCAAAGTGGGTATCGCCCAATTTGGTTGTGTTAAAAGCTGCTCCTTTAGCCGTATTTCGATTACGGTCTTCCTTGGTCTTTGGAGGCTCTTTCGAAGCCTCCCCTGGCCACAGATTTGCGGTGCTCTTCACTTCCTCGGTTCCAGCCAGAGGGTTAAATGCTTCATTAGTCGAAGCATTTATCAGGTGAGCCTGGCTGGAAGAGCGCCACATAAATAGGCTGCTGAAGGGATGCACATAACTGAAGATGCACATAACTGAGCTACTGAAGGAATGCGCCTTGCTGAAGGCGTATTGTGGGATGTGCCCGGTTGAAGGCGCATGGTGATGCTGCGCCTGCCTGGAGGCGCACGGTGGCTGCTGCGCCTGCCTGGGGGCGCATGGTGGCTGCTGGCCGTAGACTTAGGATCTTTCCTTTGTAGAAGTTTTTCCTTTGTACAGCCTTCTCTAGACATGTAATAGACTTTTATCTGTGAAGTAAGAAGTTCTCTTTCTATGTCTATATTTATTGCTTTTGCTGTAAAGTATTTTGTCCAAGCTCTGGCGTATGTAGTGTCCGGCACATGGGTTTTCTGGTTGTGAAATTCTATGCTTCTACAAGACCCCCTTCAAAGTTTTTAAAACTTTTGGATAAGTTTTGGAATACTTTGAATAAGAAGCATGGAGGTCAGGGCACGTGACTGTTTGGGGCGCATGCCTGTTCTTATGATAATGATGCCTCGATAACCGAAAAGATTAATAATGATCTTTTGGTTTTGTTTGTTGTTATCTCTTCACAGAACCCGAGGCGACGGCTGAGATCACACATCATCGGGTCATGCGTGCGACCAAGCCCTATAAATAGGCAAGAGATGGAGAGAGAGAGAGAGAGTTCTTCTTCTCCTTGCTTTTTTGCTTTCTTTAGAGTTCTTCTTCAAAAACCCTAATTTTTTCTTCTTAAGAGAATGGCTCCCAAGACACCTCGCGGTGGTGCCGGCAAAGGAAAGGAGCCGATGGAGTATGCTGAGGGGGATGCCCCTATCACCATTGTGACTCCGGCTGACGTTCGTCCTGCTGTGACGGGTGGGTGTCACCTTTTCTACTACTTTCTTGTTCAGACAATCTTTGGATCATGCGACCCGACGCGTACGGACCACTGTCCTCACCGAGGTTTCACCCCGCCAACGTGCATAGGCTTAGGCCTTTATCATGCACCGAGGTTTAACCGCGGACGCGCATGGGTTCATACCTAAAATGCGCCGAAGCCTTTGCTGATGCGCATGGGTTTATGACCTGATGATGCGCCGAAGCCTTTCACTGAGGCGCATGGATTTACACCCAAATGTTGTCAATCCTGCCAAGGGTGTTATCTTACAGGATCAACCTCCTGAAAGGGTGCTGCAGATCCAGAACCAGTTGCCAACTTTCCTCCAGAGTATGATAGAGAGCGGAAAACTAAAATCTGTTGAATCCGGCGATGTGACTTTCTTGAGGCCCGCCTTTTTGTTTGGTGACCGCCTGATCTCCACGGAAGCGAAGATACTGAAGGTCAAAGAAGACTGGTTCTTTTCAGCAAAAGGCATGGTGCTGTATATGCGATAACTCGACCGCCAATTGCCGCTGACAGCCTTCTATCGTGCTACCTCGAATCAAAGGGATACCCTATCTGCTTCACGAACCAGTCCCTCGTTCAGTTGCTGAACTTTGCGTCCTGGGAGCCTCTATAGTGAGGTCCCAACTGACACCTTTGCCTTCAATGCTCCAACTTTCGCGAGCCGGATGTTGACAGGTTGGTGTCATCACATCTCGAGGTGGGACAAGTTGACCACTTGGGTGCTTTCGAAGTTCAAGGCTGAGATTAAGGAGATTGGACTGACGGTCGCCATCCGTGCCACGCAGGCTGGTATGGATCTCAATAAGCCTATGTTCCTTGCACTCTTGGAGTTGTTCAATACCCAGACTGGTACCTTTTTCACTCCCGTAGGGGAGTTGGGCTTGGCTCTCTACGAGATGTACGAAGTGTCCAAGCTTCCCTGGGGCTCAGAGCCGTACGAGAAATATTTCCCATCAAATAAAGAGATTCAGGTTCTGGAAAATAAGAACTCGGAGATGATGGCCGTCTTCAAGGAAGTGGCGAGCCATCATTATTTGATGCATCGGAAGGACAAAGTCAAGACTCATCCTCATGTGACTGCTTGGAGGGATTATGTTTTCAAGCAGGATTTGATGGATCCTTCGA
This sequence comes from Iris pallida, assembly GCA_029216955.1. Lineage (NCBI taxonomy): Eukaryota > Viridiplantae > Streptophyta > Magnoliopsida > Asparagales > Iridaceae > Iris > Iris pallida. Next base: position 3,082,349 of record JANAVB010026400.1, read on the forward strand.
GGATTCGGTTTACAACTCCGCAAGGGCTGAAACCTGCGGAAGTGACTTCTGAAATAAGCCGGCTGGACGAGAGGACTTCTCGTTCCAATGAGGATGGTGATAACGCGTATAGCTGCTTCTGGCACTGTGCGCATCGGATGTCATCTAAGGCGGTGTTGACGGCCTACTTGATGATATAGCTCCGGGATTGCGTGTTTGCGGGCGGATCCGGTACCGTAGAGAGGGTACATCGGAACCTCATTTTACCTGCCGTGAAGTTGGCCTTTGGACGACCTCTAGCTCTCCTCCCCGCGATGGTGTGTAACCTGTTGCGGGGTTTGAGGTCTTTTGCTAACGATGTGATCCTCGGAAAAGGAAACAACGACAACTTTCCCCGGGCCGAGCTGCCCTTCCATTATCTTATGGGATGGCTGATTTTGCATCATCCGAACGTGATGAGTCCCGGTCCGGAGGAGGATCATGTTGAGGGAGATGCCTTCATTTGCCGCTTCCACAAGAGGAAGTGGTTATACACTGGCGTTCCCGTTTGCAGGAGGGTTTTGTCCTTCCTTCAGGGGTGGGAGATTGTCAAAGTTGGCCCCATCTTCAAAGATTTTGAGGCCGATCAAGACTTAGTTGACTCGGGCGAAGATGCGATTACTTTGCCGAAATGGGGTTTCCGTTGGTTGCAAAGCATTCGGCCTTCTCACCTGGTCTACCGCAACCAAAATAGATGTTATCTGGAGCCATATCTGCCCAGCCGGTTCGCTCGCCAGTTTGGCTATACTCAGCTGATGCTACAGAATCCCAGTAGCAGTCTGGGGTTCATCGGTAGTTTGCTAGATGGTGCTCGGGGCTGGCAGTATTATAATGCCGGGTGTACTGGTGTTCAGTTTACGGCGCCCGTTTACAACCCTCGGCCACAGATCCTGTATTCGGCCGCCAAGCTGTATTGCACTATGAATACTGCGTCTCCTGGTTATGACAGGGAGACTAGTTTCATCATCGGAACTCAGCTGGAGGCCACGATGAATATGTTGACGGCAGCCCGATCATATCGTCCTCCAGAATTAGCGGGATATCGGGCTGCTGCTGCAGCACCAGTGAGGGATCCGTCTGTTGGAAAGAGGCGTGCTGACACAGAAGCTGGTTCTTCTGTACCAAAAAGGCCGAGGGGGACCTCGACTCTAAGGGCTACAGGAGTGCCACTTAAAAAGCTCGCAGGATCTGCTGAGGTAAGGCATCCTCTGTAATTCTGGTCCGTCTCGTCACTTTGGTGGCTTACACTTTTCTTCTTATAGGGATCGAAGAAGAAGACCCTGTTCCAAAACCGGGTGTTAGTAAACCGAAGGAGGTGACAAGCTCTTCTGATGAGCGCATTCTACCGATGATAATGTCTCCTGTGGAGGGGAGTCCTGGAAAGGTACAATCTGCCGTGGAGGCCTTAGATGTTGAGGGTCCTGCGAACTCGAGGCATCCTGATGATGAAGTGGATTGGAGTTCGTCGCCTTCCAATGACGTCCCTTCAGCGTTGCAAGAGTCTGTTGCGGGGGCAACAGATATGGTTGGAACGGAGGAGAGGGTTAATTCCCCTCCTTGTCATGATGAGGGGAGATCAGCTGTATCATTGCCAAGTCCTACCCTGGCCTCACCCGTGGAAGTTGAGGGGGCTACCAATCAGACGGTAGCGACAGATCCTGTCCCTGCAGAGGGACTTGAGAAGGATGAGACTCATCTGCCAGTCCTGTCTCCCGGAGCGGGCCAGGAGATGAGTGTTAATCTCCCCGTTCTGCCAGGGGAGGTACTGACCGCTGATAGGACGTTGGGGGCAGAAGAGGTGGCCGTAGACGTCGGTGGTTCCTCCGAACTTGAGAAGGGTAAGGGTGTGGAACCCTCTGTTGCCCCTCCTACTTGGGGTACTATCTCGACGCCTGTACCGGCTTCCTCTGTTCCTTCGGCTCCTCGGGCTAGCAGTCCGGCCCGTGTTGATGAAGAGCCTATTGATGCCGAGATTCCAGTCTCGCAGATTGAGGCTGGCGGATCTTCTTCCGGTCCGCTAACTACAGCAGCCCCTCCAACTCCTGCTATGATGCCGCAGGTGCTGGCGGACGCAGATGAATATGTGAAATTCATCGTTGAGGGGGTGTATAAAATACTGCAGAGGGGTATATCTGCTGTGATGGATGCCAACGAGAGTTTTGTGACGGCAAGAACTCTGGCAATGCCTTATATCGAGCTGATCCGCGTTCACCAAGGCCACGACCATATGGCCGAGATCCTGGAGGCTTCGGTGATTGAGCTGGACCAACGGCTCACGGAACTTCAGCGCATCCAACGAAATGACCTTTTCGTCTTGATAGATGCGGAGAAGGAGAAGTTGATCGCTGAGATTGAGTCTTCCTACCAGGCCACTGTGAGCGTCTGGGAGTATGAGGTGGCTGAGACTGAGGCTACAGTGGGACAGTTATCTCAGTCCATGAAGGAGATAATGGAAACGCGAGCTGCGTTGGACGCTAATATCGCGAAGATCAACGCCCAAATGTGCCGTCTTGAGGACCAACGGGCTCGGCTCCAGTTAGATGCCGAACGTGTCCAGGCTGAACACGTAGCTTTCAAGCAGGAAGAAGCAACCTTCACTCACCGGGTTCTTGCCCTGGCTCGGCAGCGACAACAGCTTGATGAGAAGCATGAGAATGATACTTTCGTTGAGGCCGTTGAATTGATGCGTCAAGAAGCTGAGCGTTGAGTCCTGGCGACTGTGGAGACTCATGCAGCTGACTTGAGACGTCGCGTCAGAGAGCTCTCCACCAACCCTGGAGATGTTTAGGGACTGTAGCGTCTCCTTTTTATGTTTTTGCAACTCTTGCTGGGGGATAGTGTAGTTTTATACTCTTTTTTTTAATAAAGAAGTATGCAACTTTTTTGTGATGTGTTCATTTTTGTTATCATGAACTTGATGATTTGTGTGGACCTATTATCTTTGCGCTTTAGGTACAGATAATAAGTTTGAAGGAACCAACATGTTTGCTCAGAGGAAATATGGACGTGGCAATCATTGAGGTTCAAATGATAGAATCTTCCTACTCAGAGGTATTATAGACGTGGTAGGAATGATCCTGGGGGATACGCTGAACAACTCAGAGGTGATGTGGACGTGGAAGTTCTGCGATCAATGTACGACAATGCAAGGGTCGTTTGTACGAGATGTTTACTCAGAGGTAATGTGGACGTGGTAAACATGAAGGATAGCATAGGCTTACGAAGTGTAAGATTCCGCTTTATAGGGTGTAGAGGGACAACTCAGAGGTGATGTGGACGTGGTTGTCTTTCTACTGGAGGGTGCTACGGAACAGCTGGGTTCCGGAAGCGTATAGTTTCGTTGGAAGGGAATTGTCTGTGAATCCTGATGGTTGGGTCCATAGATCCCCTTGTGGAAGCACATATCTGGAAGATGTCAGGAGTAGTACTTCTTCAGGAACTTGCCGTTGATAGACATCATGAACAAGTCTCCATTGGGTTCGGCGAGGCGGTAAGCACCATTTGAGTATACCGTCTCAATGATGAAAGGTCCTTCCCACTTGGGCTCGAACTTTCCTGGTGTCTTATGAGTTAACACCATCGGCCTCCTGACTGCCAAAACCAGGTCGCCAACTTGAAAAGTTCTCTGTTTGACCTTCTTGTTGAAAGCCTGTGATATACGGGCTTGGTAGAGTTCGATACGTTGTTGAGCAAGAAGACGCTTTTCGTCAAGTGCCTCCAGCTCCCGCAGACGATAACGTTGATTGTCCTCTTCTGTGAGTTTGTTTGTGATTGCTACGCGGAGTGAGGGTATCTGGATCTCGAGAGACAGTACCGCTTCACTCCCGTAGAACAGGAAGAATGGTGTGTTGCCTGTTGGGGTTCGTACCGTTGTATGGTAGGCCCACAGACATTCGCCCAGCTTTTCGTCCCAGTCGCGTTTGTTGGATGACACGACTTTTTTAAGCAGCCTAACGATAGTTTTGTTGAACGCCTCGGCCAATCCGTTTGCTGCCGGATTGTAGGCGGTTGATGCCACATTTTGAATGCGATTCTTATCACAGAATTTGCTGAAAATATGGCTGATGAACTGAGGACCATTATCGTGGATGATCCTCCGGGGTACTCCAAAGCGGTAGATGACATGGTGTTTGATGAAGCTGACCACCCTGGAGCTCTTTACTTTCGCCAATGGGACTGCCTCTGCCCATTTGGAGAAGTAGTCGGTAATGGCCAGGATGAAGCGGTGCACCCTTGATGAAGGAGGGGTGATCGGTCCTACGATATCCATGCCCCAGGCTTCGAAGGGCCAGGAGGCGACTGTAGGATATAGTGGTTCTGACGGCGTATGAATGAAGTCTGCGTGAAGTTGGCACGCATGGCACTTCTTAGCATAGTCGACAGCATCAGCGGCCATGGTTGGCCAATAGTAGCCCATACGTCGCAGTCGATCCTGCAACTTAGGACCAGGTTGATGAGCTCCGCAAGTTCCGTCATGAGCTTTTCGAAGAGCTTCGATCGCCTCTTCGTTGGACAAGCATCGAAGGAGGAGCCCATCATAGGAGCGTCGGTACAGCATTTTAGTGGCTGTATCATAGTAGAATCGAAGAGAACGTCTCCTGACTGAGACGGCTTCCTTCGGGTCCTCTAGGAGAATTTCGTAGATGGCGTAGTCGATGAATGGGAACCTCCAGTCTCGGACATTAACACCAGTACCTGTTGGTATGGCGTGGTCCACTCGTAAGCATAGGTTGTTTTAGGACAAACCAAGTCTCGGCCAACCACCGTGACGTAGTGTTGAGTCCCAAGGGGTACTGCTAATGAGGCCGCGAGGCCAGCCAGAGCATCAGCCTCCAGGTTTTGTAGACGAGGGACGTGTTCGATGAAGAACCCGATGAAGGTTGAAATGATGTTCAATGCAACTTCATGGTAAGGGATCAGATCTTCATAGCGAACTTCGTATTGCCCTCGGATCTAGTTTACGACGAGTTTTGAGTCGCCGTAGGCTTCCAGATGATCCACCCCCAGCTGTTGTGCCAGCTGGAGTCCCATAATGAGCACGTTGTACTCGGCCATGTTGTTGGAGCACGGCTTCGAAAGAGAGTAAGCACGCTGGATGACTAGCTGATCGGGGGAGACTAAGACTACCCCCACTCCTGCGACGATCTGGCTTTTGGGGCCTGTTCTTGAGGCGCCATCGAAAAATATCCGCCAGACGGAGCCTTCTTCGGTGACGTTTGATTCTTGGACCTCATCCTGGATGTCTTCATAGAGTCTTGAGGACTACGGGATGGGGTGTGCAGCTAAGAAGTCGGCAAGAGCTTGACCCTTAACAGCCTTCTGTGGAACGAACACCATGTTGTATGGCATTAGCAAGATCGCCCATGTGGCTAGCCGAGAGTTCAGTGATCCTGGCTTCGTCATGAGGACCCTGAGCGGATTGACTCGGAAAATGACGTAAATTGTCTGGCCCGAGACATAATGACGAGTCTTTTGGATGGCAAATACCAGAGCCAAGCACTCCTTTTCGACGGAGTTGTACCGGTGTTCGGCCCCGATCAGGGTTCGGCTGTGGTAGTAGATTGCTTGCTCATAGCCTGTGTCGCTGTTCTGAGCTAGCAGGACGCCGAGGGAATGATCCGTGGCACGGACGAAGAGCAGGAATGGTTTGCCAGCGACGGGTGCTACCAGAACTGGAGGGCTCGTCAGGTAGGCTTTGATGTCGTCGAAAGCCTTTTGGCATTCCTCTGTCCAGACGTAGGAGACTCCCTTCTTAATGAGCTGGATGAAGGGTTAACATTTGCCGGAGAGGTTTGCTATGAACCTTCGGATGTACGCCAGACGTCCCTGTAAGCCCCGAAGTTCTCGAAGATTCTTCGGAGGGTCCATGTTGAGGATGGCTTTGGTCTTCTCGGGATTGACATGAATGCCTTTTGCCGTGATGACAAAGCCCAAGAAATTTCCGCTAGAAACCCCTAGGAAGGATTTAGCGGAGTTCATCTTGAGTTGATGTGCTCGCATGAGATCAAAGACTGTCTTCAGGTCTTGTAGGTGATCTTTTTTAAAGTGGCTCTTGACTGCGATGTCGTCAACATAACATTCGACTGTCTTGCGAAGATGTTGACGAAAGATGGTGCTCATAGCTCGTTGGTATGTCGCACCGGCGTTCTTCAAGCCGAAGGGCATTACTGTGTAGCAGAAAATACCCTTTGGAGTCCTGAATGACGTATGTTTTGCGTCATCGGGGAACATCTTGATTTGATTGTAGCCTGAATACCCGTCCATAAAAGACATGCGTTCGAAGCCACACGTGTTGTCGATCATCATATCAGTGATTGGAAGTGGGAATTCGTCCTTCGGGCAAGCAGAGTTGAGGTCTCTGAAGTCGATACAGACTCGTATCTTCCCATTCTTTTTGGTAACAGGTACGACGTTGGCTACCCAATCTGGGTGTTGCTCTTCACGGATGAAGCCGCTAGTCAAGAGTTTATCTACCTCCTGATCGATGGCGTTCATGATGTCCGGACGGAAGCGCCGCTGTTGTTGCTTGATAGGCTTGGCATCAGGCAAGATATTCAACCTATGCATCGTAATCTGGGGATTAAGTCCTGGCATATCTTCGTAGCTCCAGGCGAAGACGTCGATATACTCCTTAGCCAATTGGATTAAAGATTCTCGGTCTTCTCCTTCTAGGCTTTTGCTGATGAAGATGGGTTTGGAAGAAGACCCGTCTCCAAGGTCGATCTGCTCGACTTCATCCTCGGTGGGAGGTTCACGTAATTCGAAATGAGACTCCCATTGTTGTCCCAGGCGTTGAGCCCAGGGTTATTCTTCGAAGGGTTCTGGCGCTTGGTCTTCACCTTCATCCTTTTGAGGCTGTGCTGATGTCATGTTAGCTGACAGCACCTTCCTGAAGACTGATCCGATACTGGTATCGGAATCCCAAGTCGATGCTTCGGACGAGTGGGAATATTCTATGTCTTCTGCGTCTGAACTCTCTGGAGTTGATGGCGGCGTGACCTAGCTTACCCCCCGTCGAGTTTTGTTGTAGTAGTCCTGTGGCTTTCCTTTGGGTGTTGGAAGCCGAAGAGGGAGACGTCGACCTTTGCTGTAGTTTAGGCCTTTGTCGCTTTTTAGGTTGTAGCCCATCTTTTGGATGAGGTACTTTGCCTTATCCGTGTACCGATAGAGTTGTATTCTGCCGGCATCTGGTTCTGGCTCGAGCGGCGGGAGGTCTTGACGACGCTTGCCTTCACCAAGGATGATGGATCCTTCGTCTCGACTTCGCGGAGGGACTATGTAGCAGACTCCTTGAGACGTGACTACTCGATTTACATTACGGACGGTCGTTATTTGTGTTTGCAACGATCGTAGAGCGTTATCTAATGTATACATGGCATTCCAATGTGGAAGACAAGAATAATTAAAAGACACTCTATTATTGATGAAGTACGAGATTTTATCCCGTGGGATTACATTTTCTATGGAGGGTGCATCAACATCAGCAGAGATATATTCGCCAAGCTCCTCATCTGTAAGTACTGGGGCTGGATCAGGAGAGTCCACCACAGCTTTGATTTTGGGGTCCGAGAGGGTTATGTGAGCCCTCTCTGGCATTTTGGATGACTGCGGGGGCTTGCCCTTGAGACGCACCTTCAGTGGTGCCTCAGCTGCGCCTCCAGTGATTGGTGCCTTCCTCTGTAATTTCGCCACCAGGGGAGCCGATGTTTGAGGCGGCTTTTCCTTGAGGCGTATCTTCAGGGGAGCTTCAGGAGTTGGTGCTTTTCCTGGTAGCTTGATGCTCATTGGGGGCACCTTCTGGGGCGGTTTGCCCTTGAGTTTGATCTTCAAAGGGGCGTCGGGAGTCATTTCAGGCTCCATGTCCGGCTCAGCTGCCGTCTCTGCCTCGTCATCAGCATCATTGGCTTCCTCCTCGTCAAGTGATTTGTACAAGTCGGAATCGGTGAAGTAGGCTTCAATCCCTTTGAAAGGATCGATGTCTGCGAACTCCGTCCTGATGACGCCATTGGTGGATACATATTTCATGCATTGGTGGAGCGTGGATGGCACCACCATGTACTCATGTAGCCAGGGTCGACCGAGCAGGATGTTGTAGTTGACCTCGGCATCCACAACATAGCAGGTTACCTCAGTTTTGAGGTTACCGATGTGACACTTCAGTCGAATTTTGCCCAGTGGCTCTCTTTTGCTAGCGTTGAAGCCACTGATAGTTGTGTTGGAGGGTGCCAGTCGGTACATTGGGATCCCCAGTGTTGATAACAGCGCCTTCGGAATGATGCTGAGAGAAGACCCCGGATCGATCTGAATCCGGTTCACCTTGACTGAACCGACATACCCTGTATAATACAGCGGCCGGTTATGTCGGTGGTGCTTGAGCAGCATGTCTTGTTGGGTGAAAGTTATGTTTGGGATAACTTCATCCGCACAATGACAGTACGCACAAGTAGTTGGGAGGTCTTCAGGCTGCTTGACCTGACTGAGAAAGGATTCGGCATCCTTCAGAGCTTCACAGAGAGCTTCTCGGGAGTCTTTAAAAAGACGCAGGAGCTCGAATAAAGATAGGCGGGCAGGAGTACTGGCCAGTTGTGCCAGTATGTCGAAGTTGTGGGGCTTGGCTATCCCCGAAGTATTCTCCTTTCGTAGAGGCTTGTCGAAACGAACCTCCACCTGCTTCTACTTATTGGCTACTGAGGGCTTATGCGGGCCCTCTTCCTGGACAGCAGGGACGGTGCAAGGAGGCACCACTTCAGCGGTAGCTTCGCCGGTTTAGGCATTTTGTTGTGCACACGTCTGCACAGGGAGTGCCTCTTCTGTTGAAGAAGAGACCATGCGGCAAGACTTGATCTTCCTGCCTTTGGATTTGGAGGTAGGACGTACCTCTGGTTGAGTCACCTCGGAGACGAGGTCGGGGTGGACCCATAGGACCTCTCCTCGAGATGTGGTGAGTGGGATGAGTCCACTCACATTGTCACGGGTAGGTGGTAGGTTAACCACCTCCATTGTCGCCTTAGGGATGGGGACGACGCCATCTTGTGTGGTAGTCGGCGGCAAGGTGCCGAACTGGAGTGACACCACATTGGCTGACACCGTCTTCTCTTCGTAGTCGACAGAGATTACATCCGCATTGATCATGCGCTGGATATAATTTTTGAGGACATAGCAGTCCTTGGTCGGGTGTCCGATAAACCGATGGTAGTGACAGTACCTCGGGTTGTCCACTTTCCCAACTTCATCGGGCCGCTTTGGGTCCAGTAGCTAGATCTTGTCACCCTGCTTTAGTATTTCAAAAAGTTGCAGGGTGTCTTCGTCGTTGAACGAATAAGTCTCCTTGGGCCTTGGTGCAAGTGGAGGCTTCTGAGTAGGCACAGATGCGCCTTTTGAGGCATTAACAGTCAATGCCTGCTTCCCTTTCGTCTCACGTCCGGGGTTGTTGGCCGCAGACCTTTTCCCCTTGTCATCAAAGGCAGGGAAGCTGACCCCCAGGAGACGTGCATTGGCCGCCTTCTTTTCTGCGGCTTCTGCTTCGATGCTCAGGGAGCTCCAGTCGGGGGAAGGAGTAGAGTTGAGCCAGAGCTTGACTGCAGGCAGCATGTTCATGCTGTAAGAGGAGAGGAGCGCATGTTCTGGCATGCCTGGAGGAAGTCTGAAGCAGGCCTGTCGGAAGCGTTCGATGAACACCCAAACCGTTTCCTTTTCCTTCTGGCGTATCTCTATGAGGGACGCCATCGTCATGTCCTTTCCGCCGTCGTAGAAGCGGTCGAGGAAGAGGCGCATCAAGTCGTCGAAGGATGATATGGAATTGTCGGGGAGGCTGCAGTACCAGTCATACGCCACTCCCTTCAATGCTCCGACAAATATGCTAGTGAGGAGCGCGTCCTCCTTTGGGAGATGTCCCGTTTGGGACTGGAAGTATGTCAGGTAGCGACGCAGAGAGTCCTTCCCGTCATATGGCATCAGAGTTTGTGGTTTATACTTTGGAGGATAAACCACCTTGTTCCACTCGAGGGGATAGGGTTGGGGGATGCCCATCTTCTGGCACTCCTCTTGCCTGTTCTTGGATTCGAAGCGCTTCCGTAAATCCTTGATCATTTCAACCACATCCTCCGTGGAGCTGGGTGTTGGGGAAGGTGGTACCACTTGGAGTTGAGCGTTTGAGGGCTCAGACGTCCGGGGTACTTCTCGGCGGTCTGTGCCTGAGGGTACCCGTTGAAGGGGTACACTCGACTCCCCATTGGCCCCTGGGTTGGGACCGGTCGAAGGCGTTTAGGTCAAGGCCGACCGTATTTCAAACATCGCCTGAGTCAGTATTTGCATGGAAGCAGAGAGGGTTTTGAGCCCACCCTCTAATGTGTCTATGCGCTGGACGATGTCCTGCGGTGGTGCATCGGACTCGACATCAACCTCAGTCATATTCATTGTCACGACGCGACCGGGAGTGGAGGAATGAGTTGAGGCCTCACTCTCGGCTTCACTCTCATGTAGGGGAGTCGCCTCTCCTGGAGCTTCATCTTGGCCACCCCCAGCCACGTTCTGGAGGTTCTCGACGGGCGCATCTGTAAGGGTCTGATTACCCTCAGCTCCGTCTTGAAGGGCCTCTTCGTCACCGGAACTCGGGTCCGTAGATGCTAGGCTACCCCCAGCTATGTTCTGGGGGATATCCTTGTCTTCAGAGGCTTCTGAGAGGCTGACTTTGCCTCGAGGAGCTGCCCCAAGTGTGCTTTGGACACACTCGTCTTCGGAAGGAGGCTCGACAAGGGTCTGACTACCCCCAGCTTCCTCCAAGAACTTCTTCCTCGACCGAGTGCTTTCGAACACTCCGGAGGACGAGACAGCCGCCTTGGTTTTCCTCGGCTGGTTTTTGGATGCGGACGAGGAATTGCCAGTCATTTTTCGGACTGATGAGGAGTTGGAGATCACGTTGCATGAAGCAACCTTTGGCTCCTCTTCTGTCGACACCTTCCTCCCAAGGCGATGTCGGAGGGGTATCGATGATTGCAGCCGCTGAAAGACTGACTGTCTTGGTGGTACTGCCGCCTTGCAACAGCAGTTGATGGTGACCACCGCACAAGTATGCCCTGTGAGAGGCGTATCATGCTTGTTGGTCGACTCTCCTGACCGGCGTTTGTGAGTGATCATGTTACGTAGGTCGTTGGAGGAGAGTGCTACTTTCGCACCCCCTTCAAGCGCATGGCAAGGCTAAGCGTTGGGGTGGTCAAGTGAGTGCTGCGCCCCCTGATCTGATACCAAACAGTCATCCCGATCAGTAGTGGGGGAACCACAACATTTGTTTGTCTTGTTCGACTTGGTTGCGCACGCAGCAGATGCGCCCAAGTGAGACAAGGGTTTTGAAGGTCGGCTCGTTCTCGGCGCTGCAGCACTCGAGCCGACCTTGTATAACTTACCATCAGCAGCGCGCATGATTGTGAGCGCATGCTTCTGGCTTGTTGCAGGCATAGCACGTTTGGGACGCATGGCCCGTACTGCCTTACACTTCTTCGTACCAGACCGCTGGGGCACGTAGTACTCAGAATCCAAATTCTCCTCGCCACTACATCGAGTGAGTCTGTCAAAGACAGAGATCTTCAGTGGCGCATCAGAGACGATGCGCGGGGCATTGGCTGTGCCCCTGCTCCGTCGATGCATCTTTCTCGCCTGAGAGGGAGATGGCTGGGGAATGTGGTTAGCCGCACGTTTCCCCGAGAGATGCGCTGCATCAGCGGGCGCATCTTGGTTGCTGAGGACGTCAGCGGGAAGGGAGAGCTGGATTGGCGCATCCCCTTCGGTGGTGGTGCCCGAGGCGTCGACCTTGCGCACCCAGACTCGGCGGGTCTTCTTCGGCTTCGGCAGCCGCTTCGAAGGACTCACGCTGCCTTCAGATATGAACTCCTCATACGCCTGTTGATTGAGGCGTACGACCAACGTCTTGTGGGAGGAGCCCACCTTCACGTCGTCGGCTTGCGACACAACTTTCTCGGTGGAGGAGAAAGAGGTCCCCAGCAGAGTCGCCAGCTTGTTTGCCATTAAAATTCTTTGATGTAAATTTCAATACAAACAGAACAGTGTTACAATATAGGACTTAGATGTAGCCCTAAAAGTACACTTTTGTTTAATCTGGGTCCCTTATGCCGATGGAGCGAGTGGTAATGCGTTGACTCCGTTGATGAGCTGACGACGGTTATCGGTTCTCTGAAGGTTTGGATTACTCTGGGTGCTGGAGCTTGCTGAAAGGAGGAAGACGTTGAATGTCTGTATCTGCCTCTCTGGTGGTACGTTTGTTCGTATCTGTCTGTATGTGGAAGAAGGAAATAATTCCTCTATTTATAGCTGGGCAGGTTGGCTGCTCATGCGTGCATATGTAAGATGTGCCGGTGCGTGGGGACGCCACGTGTTGATTGCCGATGGAGGCCTATGGGTGATGCGCCCTGATCGAGGGTTGACTTCTTCATATTGCTGTTGTGAGCCGGCACGTAGCAGAGGAGAAGATCTTTCTGTTACTGAGATCTTGGATGAGTTGAGTCAAAGGACACGTGTCGTCGACCCATGGCTCGGAGATCTCTGATTTGGTGGGGAATGATCTGGTAGGATGCGCCTAGGATTGGGCGCATAAAGAGACTTTGGCTCGTAACCTTTAGGAGTCACGAACCATTCTGGACGCATGGCTTTTGAGGCGCATGCAGGCGACTTTCCTTCTGTCTTTTGGGATCAGAGAGCAGTCTAGGGCGCATAGCTTTTGAGGCGCATGCAGAGCTTCAGATGGAGACTTTTCTTCTGTCTTTTGGGATCAGAGAGCAGTCTGGAGCGCATGGCTTTTGAGGCGCATGCAGGTTTGGACACATGGCTGCGGAGGCGCATACGGGTGGTTGAGTGGCCACGTGGCAGTAGCCGTCGAAGTAAAGTCATGATGATGCTGACGTTGTCGACGCTTCGTCTTCTGAAAAAGCTACCGACCGTTCAGACTTTGGGAGATGTGCTGCCAACTCTGTCAGTTCAGCATTTAATATTTGTGACATTCGATGGACAGCTGAGGGGACGCGTCGATTGGCGTTCCACTGGGACGCATGGGGGCGCATCCTCTGTGATGCGCTCGGTTCTGAAGGGCGCATCTGTGTGATGCGCCTGAAGTCGAAGGACGCGTGCGGCTGTTTTGTTCCTCGAGTGCTTTAAATAGCCGTTTGGTTGAATTCGAGGCGTCCGGTTCATCCATTAAATGCAAGTTCATTGCTCAGAATTCGGAGAGCCATCCACTTGGCGCGTGGGTTTGATCTGCCCGACCTATAAATAGTGGCATGGAGAGAGGGTTTGTTTCTCGTTCTCTCACGTACTTCCAATATGAACTTGGGTACTCGAGTGCATTCTGTTGACGAAGTGCTCCCGAGGGTGAAGATGAGATGCCATGTCGTCGTTGCTGCACTTGAAGGTGACTGTTACATCCAAAAGACGGAGTCGAGGGCTTCTGAGGCAAGCAGAAGGTGCCTGTTGCATCCAAAGATAGGGATGCTCGGGCCTCGTCTCCGTTGTGCTGGAAGGGCCGTAGATCGGAATGGCGGTGCTAGGCTCTTTCTTCCTTCAAAGTGGGTGTCGCCCACTTTGGTTGTGTTGAAAGCTGCTCCTTTAGCCGTATTTCGATTACGATCTTCCTTGGTCTTTGGAGGCTCTTTCGAAGCCTCCCCTGGCCACAGATTTGCGGTGCTCTTCACTTCCTCGGTTCCAGCCAGAGGGTTAAATGCTTCATTAGTCGAAGCATTTATCAGGTGAGCCTGGCTGGAAGAGCAGCACATAACTGGGCTGCTGAAGGGATGCACATAACTGGAGATGCACATAACTGAGCTGCTGAAGGAATGCGCCTTGCTGAAGGCGCATTGTGGGATGTGCCCGGTTGAAGGCGCATGGTGGCTGCTGCGCCTGCCTGGGGGCGCATGGTGGCTGCTGGCCGTAGACTTAGGATCTTTCCTTTGTAAAAGTTTTTCTTTTGTACAGCCTTCTCTAGACATGTAATAGACTTTTATCTGTGAAGTTCTCTTTCCATGTCTATATTTGTTGCTTTTGCTGTGAAGTATTTTGTCCAAGCTCTGGCGTATGTAGTGTCCGGCGCATGGGTTTTCTGGTTGTTAAATTCCATGCTTCTACAGCCGGCCGGGGGAGGAGGCGACAGGGGTTGATCGGGAGGGTTTTGGAGGGCGGCGGTGCTCTCAGGCGTGACGGCGGGAGAGGCTAAGGCGGGCGGACGCGCGTACGCTGCGGCGCGGGTGGCTGGACGCCTGGCACGACGTGGCGGTAACCGTGCATGGAGTCCTCGCCGGCGCTCCGGTCTGGGTACGGCGAAGGAACTTTGCATGTCGGCGGCAGGGCACAGGGGGCGGATCTGGTGATCCCGATCTCGGCGGGGGATCTCGGTAGAGATCAGGTACAGTTTTTGTTTTAGGGTTTTCTTTGTTGGTCGAGGGTTTTCGGGGTCGCCGGTAACGGTGGTGGTATGTGGCGAAGGTGCGTGTGTGGTGGTGACGGTGAAGATGGTGGGGGTGATGGTTGTGGTAGTGGCTGCTAGGTTGTCGGGTGATGGTGATGATGTGTTGGCGGCGTGTCATGCCCCGATTCCGTAGAATCGATAGTCGTTCTTCGGGCGTGATGTCGTGCAAGCCTAAGTTGCGCTCGCACAAGGCATAGTCATAAGGTTATCTGAAACACAACAACAAGAGAATGCGCAGAGTAAATTGAACACACATTATAGAGAAGGAAACTTAAGCTTTATTGATGATGAACATCATTTTACAAACTCGATACAAGGGCGCCACGCGGGCTTTTTACAAACTGACTCCATTACAAAATGAACGTCGACGAGATAGCCATTCCATACATTTCATCCCTTGATTACAACCAACATTACAAAAACCACCTGAGATGACAGGAAGTCGCTCCATCTGTCTTTTGGCCTTCGACAGCGGAGTCTTCAAAAGGGATTGGATCCAAACTTCGACTGCACGGACGAAGCTCCAAAACACACGATCGTAGCCTCCCTTCACACGGCACGCTCCTCTTGATTTATTGCACCTGTAGAGAGAGCGAGGATCAGTACAATCAATATGTACTGGCGAGTGGCTACTTAATTTCCAGGCTCTCATTTGGTTCAAGAATTTAGATAAAAATTTACACAACTTGCTTTTCGTGATCTTTCTAACCATCCTAGGTATTTTTATATGAAGCATGTTGACGAAACATAAACCAAGCAAGTTACACCAGAATTTCCCTCGGCAGAGCACGCCGTACGACATAAAACTTACCATCACCTTCCCTGTTAGTTGATAACAATTTATATCAAGTATTTGATGTGGAGGTCACTGGCATTAACTAGCCATCTTGGACATAGCCTGGTAATACGGGGCCTTTGCAACGCAAGTAGCGAGCTCCGATGCAAGTCCCCATCTTACCGATTGTCTATTACCCAGCTCGGCTATAACCTGTTTCTTCCTAGGCCAAGTCGGTCCCGTGGCCCCGGGTTGTCGCTCGAAGAAACCATCGCCCTTGTCGACAAGTTGTCCATGACCTTGATAGGTTAACAAGGTATATTTGGGGTACCGTTGGGGCTTGTTATGTAATTAATTCATTTACTTGGTTGTTTTGCAGGCCTAAAATAATTCTATTTCTTTTCTATACAACTCATCTTTTCTCTTCTCAAACATAGGACTTGTGTTTTCCAAGCGAATCATTCAATTTCATTACCATTACCCAAGTTCTCATTTTTGAAATAGAGGGTCGAGATGAAGGAGGTTAGCCACTCACCTTGAGTTTTTTCTTGAGGCGAGAGACTGGTTGGCCGCGCTAGACGTCGCCTACGCGAATACCTGAAATCGCACAAGCAACCGATTAGAACACTGTATTAGGCAAGAAATTCGATAGGAAATGCGAGTTCAAAATATAAGCCATAAAAATCGTCGAAAACATTCACAAAAACGTATTCAGAAAACCAAAGCCAAAACTAACGCAAGCGGCGTAAAAAATAGAGCAACGGGAGGTCTCTCCCGACTCAGCCGCAGAGTCAATCCTCGAGGCGCTACCCGCTGAATATGGGACTTGGTTCCGAAGAAGCCATTCCATAACGTGGAATGGATCTTAATTCAACCGTTCCCGTTCGATCGATCCCGACCTATCGGTCCCGACCGAGTCGATAGCGACAGTGTTCCTTTCTCGCGCATCACGTGGACGGAGAACGGGGCACGATGTAGGGACGGGGTACTACACGGCGGGTTCGGGTGAAGGCCGGTGGTGGTCTTACTGGGTTGTGTCGTGTTAGTCAGAAGGATGTGTTGGTGGAGTTGGCGACGACGGGGACGATGAGTGGTGGCGAAGGTGGTGGTTGGACAGTATTGATGATGGGGTCGGGTTCAGGTCTGGTCGGGAGAGGAGGAGGCCACGGTGGTGCAACGATGATGGTGGTGTGCCGAAGTTGGCAGGGGTGCGCCGAGGGGCAGCCAGAGGCGGTGGTCGGGATAGATCGGGGCTAGGGTTAGGAATTCGATTGTGCCGGGTGTGTCCGACACGGAGAGGTTTATGTATATGTAAATCTTAGAATAAGATATGGGAGGGGAAAATATGGACACGATACACGTGGGTGGTAAAAATTATAGAGGAGTACCTGCCTTTTTATAGGATGTAGGAATTTCCAGTTTGATAAGAAATAGGAATCATTTAAAACCCACTTTGATAATTCACTATTTATTTAAATCAATTTAAAACCAATCCAAATCTATATCTAGATATATCATATCAAAAATACATTCAATAAATCTAATCTTAATTTAGATTATCCTAACCAATTAAACATTAAATAAAATTTTCAAAATAATAATAAATAATAATAATCATTAATTTCGAAAATCGTAATAAATATTTTTAAATATTAATAGAAAATTCTTGGAACTACCCTTTGTCTAATAATTAATTATAATTTCAAAAATTATGATAAATACTTCAAAAATAACTTTTTTGGAAAATTAAGATGAATAATAAAATAAATTTTGAAAATTTAAATTATCTATACGAATCAAATTTCGTGTACTTCGCGTTCAACTAGTACAAATTATCTAGGTATATAATATTTTTGAAATCGGTATAATTAAATAAAAATTGCCACTACTGCGATAAAATTTATATACCTTTAACCAAAATAAAATATTTAATTATGCTATATTAAATTAAAATATATGTCTTCTATATTAATAAATTCCATAAATAAAATGTTTTCAAAATATGTACCTCGCGCAAAATTCACACTCGACGAGCAAATATGAAAAACGCAAATTTGCGCGTGACGTTCAAATTCGAAAACAAAAATCTATACCAAATAAATAAATTAATTTTTTTAAAATCATAGTAAAAATTTAGGGGGTTTACAGATTAATGGGTAGGTAATGACTTGATGACAATATATTAGATGAATGGTTGCTTGAGAAAAATAGATCGAGTAGTAGCAGTGGCAGAATGGAATCATGTTAATTTTTGTGGCCTTTTGAACAAGCCATATAATAGAGGAAAATAATTTAAGGAATGAAGGATTAGGATAATGACTTTAACTAGCAGTAGAGTTTTGTAAGTTAGCATTATAAGGAGTTAGTGATTACTAGGAGCAGCCGTGAAGATTCTAGATCACAGAGTGAAGATTTAGGTTCCTGTGCCATTATAGCATTCCTCGCCATATTTAGAAGCTCAAGGATGACATAACCATTGTTTCTTCCATCTGTTTGAAAATTGCGGTACGAGCTTCATACTTGACTATTTTCTTATGTATTGCATTTCATTTCCTATTTGATCGTGTCTCGATAATCGTGGTAAGATATCGCATCTTTGATTCTTCCAACTTTGTTTAGTCATAAAACGTGTTTTTGTTTTAATTTTGAGGATAAAATTCTTGTAAGTTGGATAGAATGTAAAGCCCCTCTCTAATTTTTCTATATTTCTAGATTAATTCATGAATATATTAATTACCTAAATATTTTTAATTTTATAATAAATGTATATATAAATATATACCTTTAAATATGCATTATATATATATATATATATATATATATATATATATATATATATATATATATATATATATATATATATATATATATATATATATATATAGCGGGAGCCCCCAAAAAGCCCCCTCCCCTAGTGCACCGTTGGATCGAGCGGGCTACGTAGGGCCCGCGGGCGCGTCTCCTCGATCCAACGGTATGGTAAGAGGGGGGATTTTGGGTATATATATATATATATATATATATATATATATATATATATATATATATATATATATAATATAAATGATATGCATATTTTTATAGAAAATAATTTAAGATTTTTCTTCATATTTATTTTTAGATTTATTTTAGATTTGTAAGGTTTTTTAAATTTTTGTTATTTTATTTGTATTAATTTCTAAAGGATGATTAATAATAATAAACTGGTATGGGCATATAAGTATTTTTATTGAGAAAATATATCTAATTTATATTTAAATTATTTATTTAGATTTTACTTGTATATATATATAAATAAAAGGAATTACAAAAAAGGAATTGGTTACTGTTCCCTTACGGGACACAGTAGAACTCAATTTATTTCCCCTGACTATATATATATGGTTTTAAGTATTAAAAAAAACACCCTAGTGCCGCGCACCCCATCCCCTGGCCTTGGGGGCACCGCCGCAACAGTGTCGTCGACTGTCCGCCGACCACCGCATGATCAGATAGCGCCTGCAATAGAGCAACATCGGCAGTAACAACAACAAAAACTGCAGCGATATCAGAGACTTCACGACGAGTTTTTTGTCTCCTCTATTCGCCATTTTACAAACCAATCGAATATGTATGTTCATAACCTAACCCTTTTCATTTTTCTTCAATTAGAATAAATTATTTCGCGTTGTACTCGCTTTGAATCGAGTTCCAAAATCGATTAAAAAAACTCGATTTCAAGACGCTAGAAACAAGTTGTAGCCAAATTTTGAATAGAATACTTAGAATTTTCAAAATAAAAAAGAACAAGTTGTAGCCAACATGAACGACTTCACAACGACTATTTATTTGATATTTTCTCTTCATTAGTTTTTGATTAAATCTGTTTCAAAACCAACAAAAAATATTTTTGAAAATATAAAATTTCTCGATACGGGGTCTGTCCCGACAAATCGGATGACTTGGTCATTAACCAATTGCATTGAAAGGTGCGTACGGACTTCGTGCATGTGTGTGCTTTGATGAAATTCGAATAGTTGCGTATGTACAATGAATTCGAGCCGTATCCGTCAAAAATTACAGTATAAGTGTTTTTGTAAATTTCTCAATTACCTTGTGTATGTTCCTCAACTCGCGATAAAACATTGGATTTGAAACATTGTGCTAGTCCTGTGAGCCAAATTTGGTCTGATTCTGAGACAGTTGACTGGATCATCGTTTTGTGGGCCCCACAATCATATTCAACGAATATTTTTATGATCGGCTCACCGAAATCCAAAACTGGACATACCGTTGTGTAACACCCACTTTTCTAAAATGAGGGTAAATTTGAACTTTTGTAAAAGTTTATTATTTAATAATAGAATTTATGATTTATGGAAATTTTTAATTAATTTAATACTATTTAAAATTGGTGAATTATAATTTTGATGTGTTAGCTAGTGAACCCTAGAACTGTTGAGCCTAGAGATTAACCATGACCATGGGGACCTAACCATGTGATTAGAATGACTATTTACAACTTTTAGGCTAAGGGTATTTTGGTCATTTTGTGACTTTTGAATTATTTAGAATTTTGATTAATTGGTAAATTTTAGATTATTTTAATAATATTTAAATTGATGTAGGTCTTTTTTTATATTTTAATATTTTGGAAAATTTTTATATTTTTAATATTGTTTTTATTGGATTTGTTTAGTCGGATTTGAGTTTCGTCTCGTTCCGACTTGTATTGTGACCCGGGTAGCTTAAGCTCTAGATGGGACCCAATATTAAGTTAAACATGGCCCACAAAATCCAACATTTAAGTTAGTTAATTAAACTAATTTTTATCATGTTAGAATGGTTAAGTTAGAGACTCAAAACTAGATCATTTTGACCCCAAACTTGAACCTAGTCTAGACTTAACCATATGAGACTAGAGAGGGGCAATTAGGACATTTTCCATTAGCCCTAATGGACTCTTTATGGCAGCCACCTTTAGGGGAGAATGATTTATTTCATTCATTACAATCTTGCCTCTTTTATTTTCCTTTTGTTCTTCCCTAATTTTAGAGAGCCTTTTCATTGATTTGATCTCCAAATCAAATCATTCCTTCACCAAACCTTCCCTCATTCATTCCCATTCTCCAAGGGAAGGGTGCTACCAAGGATTGGAAGAGGAGTGCAAGGAGGAGTGTCCACTTTGAGGGATCTTCGTATCGGAGCCGTGTCCTAAAGGATTTTATTGGGATTCCACTCCCAATAGGTAAAACCCATCATCTAAATCGATTTCCTTTGCATATAAATTAGTTTTGAATCCGTAGGATCCATACTCATGCATGTGTCCCATTTAGATTCAAATTTGAGGCCATTTGGAGCTCACTTGAGGATTTTAGATATGTGTCTTGTGTCCTACTTGATAGATCCCCAAATTTGGATACCCCATGTGTATGTATGCATGATAATAGTTTAAATAGATATTTAAATTCAGTTTTAGAATGGTTAGAGAGTGGATTGATCTTAGTTAGGATGGTTAGAATGAGTTTCATTTGGATACCTATGTTTGTATCTAAGTATCTTGGCCTATATGTGTTCTTTTGTCCAAAATAACTCAAATTCGTCATAATATTCATCCACGTTTTTATTAACCAAAGCAACTTAGAAATATCATAACTTTTAGCTTAGAACTCTGATTTATCTTCCATTTTTTTTAAAAAGAACCGTATCGAAGTTAGCTTTGCAAATATATATTTTAATAAGCCAAATTCTTTCTGTAACTTTCTATAGAATTATTTGAGTGTTAGCTGTACGAAAGACGAACGTATTTCGGTATTTTCGCGATTTCGGGAGCTTCTGAACACGAAAATGTGATCCGTTTGAAGTTTCGGAAAGCTAACACGAAGGGCTACAACATACTTTATTTCTAAAATTTAGTAGAGGCATAATTGGTACAATATTGGTTTTAAGTAGAAGAGTGACTATACGATATATGAATTTTGTGTAACCTATGAGCCTATGTAGTATGGGTATTAAATGAATATAGAGTATGTAATACATGATATGTTATATAAATGAAATGAAATGATATATATATATATATATATATATATATATATATATATATATATATATATATATATATATATATATATATATATATATATATATATATATATATATATATGATATATATCCTCTTTACATTAATGTATATATATGGTTGAGTGCAAGTATGTAGGAATGCAATTAATATAATGTATGTAAGCAATGCATAAATGGATGAATGAAAGAATGATATACAATGTATGCATGAAAGTATATAATGAATGCTAGATATGAATGGAAGGTATACATGTAATGATAGATATGAATACATAATATAATGCAATATATAATGATAGCATGTATGGTAATGTAGAATATATGATGCAAGCATGTATATGTCCACTGTTTTCCCTTTTTTCTTACATTTTCCTTCCCTTCCCTTTCTATTTCAGTTTTTCCCTTTTGTTTTCTCTTCTATTTTTACATGTTATATACAATGTATATAATATATATGTCACGACCCGATCCCAAATAATTGGGTCGAACCGGATCATGCCCAGCCTGCACCATTGTTGAGACGGCAACAGTAAGCTGTTCCATTAGCAGGTAACCATACAACAACAACTATATTTGTCACAACTCAAATTCAGAAATGAAACTTTATTAAAATTTGAAATAAAATACAACTGGAAAATGTACTGAAATAAATAACAGAGTTTAAAATAAACAACAATGCTAAAAAGAAAAAACTATCTAATCAGCCGGCTCATCGGCCTCAGTCCCAACGTCCTCCAATGGGGACTCTGGCAGCACTACTGGGTACAGAACAGGGTCGTAGTAGCTGCTGTACAACAGCTCAGCATCCTCAATGTCCTGGAGTCGGGGTTCATTCCGATACTAGGTGCTCGCCACATCCTGTAGTTGGAGTCCTACAACTTCGGTGTTGAGGTCCTCCGGGAGTCGAGCGACGCTCAAGAGACGCTCCATACTGTCTAGCCATTCATCGGCGTAGATAATACCTTCGGTTCCTTTGAAAGGTCGAGGGCCTTGCTTTTTAAAGCTATCTATATCTCCGACCTTCATGCAATAATACGCCTTTAATCAAAAGAATGGCCTCAAAGAAATATAATTTAACTCCTGAATCATGCTTACCTTGGCAGTTCGTGGCTCCGATGAAGTGGTTCCTCCTCTCTCAAGGGCAGCCATAGCCACGTTGTGGGCATTCTCCATGCCTTCTCTCATAATCGCGGTCTGCTCGCGATAGGCTGCAGCTTGGGCTGCAGTCTGTTCTCGATGAGCTTCTGCTTGGGTTCTCTGGGCTTCGAGCACTCCACGTAGCACGCCCACTAGATCAGTGGGATCCACGTGCACTGGTGGGACAGCTGGTGCGGACACTACCGCAGGGATCTGCGGCTCAGCCCGGGGAAGTGTAGGGTTCGCCGCTTGAGAAGTAGTGGCGTAAGCGCCGCGGAGTGCTGGAGATCGATGGGGACGGTCGGTCAGCTACAACGGTGAAGGGTCTGGACGTGCTGGGGAGACGTGGTGTGTTCAGATGATGACACCTCATCGCCAGCAGGGGTGGTCTTTTCTTTGGTCATAATCTGGAAAGTTTAGGGTACAAACATAAGCAAGGTATCCTACCAGTCTATAATCAAACAAAAATATTTATTTATATATAATTCGGACCTATGTTGTGACAAATCAATGTTCTAGTGTTCTAATTGTTTCTAGGTATATTTTCCTAAGTTATTGTTACGACCTGCATAGGCCACCACTAAAAACATGTCACGACCCGATCCTAAATAATTGGGTCGAACCGGATCATGTCCAGCCTGCACCGTTGTTGAGACGGCGGCAGTAAGCTGTTCCATTAGCAGGTAACCATACAACAACAACTATATTTGTCACAACTCAAATTCGAAAATGAAACTTTATTAAACTTTGAAATGAAATACAACTGGAAAATGTACTGAAATAAATAACAGAGTTTAAAATAAACAACAATGCTAAAAAGAAAAAACTATCTAATCAGTCGGCTCATCGGCCTCAGTCCCAACGTCCTCCAATGGGAACTCTGGCAGCACTACTGGGTACAGAACAGGGTCGTAGTAGCTGCTGTACAACAGCTCAGCATCCTCAATGTCCCCTAAAAATGTATCTCCAGTCAGGAGGGAGCAAAGTACAATTCATGCTAATTTAAACAGTTAAAATGAATAATAGAATCATGCACTGTTAAACAGTTTAGAATTGAACAGTTTTCTAGCAGTAAAACAGTGTGATGTGAATAGGCAATGAATATGACCGGCTTGGGATGATTCAGTAGTATCCTATTGATACGGTACGGCTTATCCCCGTGTGTAAGAGGGGTAAGCTCACACAGTTCTAAGTTACAGTTGGATGTGGTCATAAACATTACTCTATTCCCCCAGTCCCCAATCAGTACAGTAGTCACAATCAGTACTCTCAGAGAGAGTTTCGTGTTTGCATCGTGGTTTAAACTTGCAGTAAAGCGATTATTAAAATAACTGTAAAACTAACACAAACTATACTTGCCTCAAAATAGATTTGACTGGAGAGGATGAAGACTTCGAGACAGAAAATTCAGAATCGTCCTCGAATTCCTACATTCGAGAAATTGACTCAGAACCAGGGTTACCAATCTAGCTACGCTAGTTGAAATCTCTAATTGTGTCCTAATCCATTTTAATTCTTATTTAACGAAACACAAACAGGATTACGATTATCGGTGCATTAAATTTAAAACGAGGGAAAGATCATTTTAAACTTTGTATTTGGAAAACTCGTCGATACTAATTTAATTGATTAAAACTTTATATTTTCATAATTATAAATATAAAACTAAATTTCTTATTTTAGTGATAAATACATGATCGTTTGTTAATATTAAAACTTGGAGATTTTAGGTGAGAAAATCTCTATTAATTTTTATATAAAAAATAACTTTTTATTAAATTAATTCGTATGCTACAAAAACTCGCAAAATCAGCAAATAACCAAAAATCCTATGCTACCAAATTACAGTTACAGAACTAACAACCAGCTGGGCTTATGCCCATTACAATTTATTTACAAAAATTGAAATAAGACAGAAACGGCCGTTAGCTCTAAACTTTCAATAAATTAAATATGAATAAAATAAATAATAAATTAAATTAAATAATTATGAGTCTCAGATATGGTCTAATCGTCAACTAGGCTAATGCCTCAACGTCCGGGCGAAGCCAGTTTCGTTTGCACTTAGCCGGGGCCCATTGACCGATACGGTCGTCGCCCAAAATCTAAATATTAAATATATATTTCCGAAATCCATTTAAAAATCATTTTTAAAATATAATTAAATTCACGAAAAAATTCGGCAGCATTTCCTCTATTTTTGGTCAACCCAAAAACTGGAAAATATGCCAATAATTTTCCTGCAAATCCCAAACCAGGGAATCCCAAAATATATATATAAAAATAATCCACAACCAATCCACAGATTAATTCGGAACGACCCGAAATAATTTCGGAAGTTCGAATCCAACCAAAACATCACAGAACGCTACTGGAAAAATCCAAAAAGCCCAAAATATACCGAAATCCAATTTCCGAAAAGTTCGAAAAGATCAAAACAACCAACAGAACCTTTTCGAAGGTTCCAACACTACGACGTCGCTAAAAAACCGAATTCCCAGGAGGGAATCAAGGACCATTCTCATCACAGACTATATGAAAAATAGAACGGGACAGGGGTTATACCTCGGGTTGCTCGGCTAGAGCTCTCAGATGCAAATTAGAGAAAAGAAATCATGGACAGCAGGAGAATTCGTCGGGACAACGGGTCGCCGGAAAGGGACAGACCTGGAGTCTGGCTAGGGCACGCCTGGACTCGGAAAAGCCAGGAGAAAGCGAGGTCAGCGCTGAACGCTGTCAGCGAAGGGCTCTGACGTCGGGGTCCGCGCGGAGTTCGGCGGGGTGCGGCTCGCGGGCGGAGGGCGGTCGGGACTAGGGCTCCGGCGCTGCTGGGTCGTGGCGGGAAGGGGCGCCGCGCTGGGAGGGGACGGGCGCGGCCGGCTGGGACGACTGCGGGGGCTCGGACACAGGAGGGTCGTGCCGAGGAGGGGTCTTCGGGAAGGGGGTCGAGGGAAAATGTGAGGGAGAAAAGGTTTGGCTTCTGGTGAAGAGTTGTGGGAAGGGGAAGAGTTAGTGTAGCACCCAGTTTCCCAAATGAGGATAATTTTGAAATTTCGTGTTTATAATTATTTTAATAATGATATTTAATTCATGATATAATTTTTGGTGATTTTAAATCATTTTTAAAATTGCTTAAATCAATGACTTGTGGTTTTGACGTTTTGCTAGTGAAACCCTAGAGACTGTTTGACCTATAGCCTAACCATGTGATTATGATATTTTAATATCATTTTTGGCCTAAGGATATTTTTGCATTTGATCTCTTTGAATTATTTTGATATTATTTTATTATTTATGATATTGTTTTGGGGTTATTTGAGTCGGGTTCGAATTTCAACTCAATCCGACTTGAAACGGGGACCCGGGGGTAGTTTGACTCTAGTGGGACCCACACACTAGTTAGGCATGGCCCACATGATATTAATTTTAGTCCACATGATAGAAATATTTTAGTTAGAGGTTAGACTAATTATTATGGATAAGGTTAGTGTGATTAGAGACTTTAGAATGACTAATTTAGCCCCGACCAATTAGCCCTTTCCTAATACTCATAGAATAGGTTAGTGGGGGCATTTTGGACCTTACATAATAGGACAAATAGCCCCATATGGCCAGCCACTTTGGGAGAGGATAGGCTCAAGTTTATTTCATTATTCTCATCCACACTCTCTCTCTTGTTCTTCCCCAAATTCCTAGAGAGCAATCCCTAGAAATTTCTCCACCAAATCCTTCTATTTCGCCACCAAATCTTCTTCTTTCCTTCTCCATTCTAGCCAAGGAGGAAGCTACCCAAGTTTGGGAGGATTCGGAGCTTGTTCGTGTCCTTTTGGAATCTCTACGTGTCGGTGTCGCTCCGGGAAGGCTTTTCTTCGATTCGATATACCGAAAGGTATAAATCCCTTCTCCTTTTTATTTTCTCATGCATATAGGTCTATTTTGAACCCATAGGAATGACCCCCATGGTTGTATCTCCATTTGTGTCTATTTCGTATCCATTTGGAGGTCATAGGAGTGTCCTTTGTGTTGTGGTTGTGTTCATGTGGGAAAATCCCAAATTTGGACACACTATGTGTTGTTGTTATGTATGAATAAATTATTACATATTTAATCTCATATTTTTGTATTGGAGATGTGTTCTATAGTGTCTCATATATATATATTAGTGTAGAGAGTGAGTTTTTGATATATTATGTTATATATTTGTGTTCTTTTGTCTCAAACTACCCAAATCCGTCATGATTTTTATCCACGTTTTTAATTTCACCCTAACTTAGAAATGTCATAACTTCTAGCTCAAAGCTCGGTTTAATCTCCCGTTCTTTCTAAAAGAAGCATATTGAAGTTAGCTTTCCAAAAACATGTATTAATAGGCCTAATTCTTTCTATAACTTTCTGGAGAATTATTTGAGTGTCAGCTGTACGAAAGACAAACGCGTTCTCGGTGTTTTTGCGATTCCGGGAGTTTTCGGAAACGAAAATGCAATCCGTTTGAAGTTTCGGAAAGCTAACACATAGATCTATAACCTTCGGGGTCTATCACCTTCGGAGTCTATCACCTTCGGGGGCTGTTACATAGCATCATATAACATAACCTGGCTGGATTCTTGTGTATTGATTGGGGGTACGGGGGAGTAGAAATGGACATGTGAATAATACCCAAGTAGTATCTTATCAGAATCTCTTCCATAGTGTCTTATCAGAATCTCCTATGCCATTTACATGTCTATATTGTACTCTGACTCACTAGCCACATGTTAGTTTTTTATTTATAGTAGATATTTCTATTACAGCTTTCTCTCTCTGTTTACATACTGCACTTCTTTCAGTACTTGTATCTTACTTTACTGCATGAATATATTTTCTAACCTGCTATGAACTGTTGAGATGTATTGTGCTCGCTCTAGTCCTGACTGGACCTGTTGATAAATTTTACAGATGGCCGGGGATTGCCTGCTAGCCTAGAGGAGATACAGTAGAGGTTGTTTAGATAGTTGTTTCTTTTGTTTGGAGTTGTATTTACTTTGTGGATTACTGTATTTGGGTTTTGAGATGTATTCTGAGTTTGTATCTTAGACACTTAGACTCCTATCTGTTGTATCTCTTTTCGATTTCATATTTTATCTATCTTCCTTTATGCTCTACCTTAGATGTGATTGAGTTTATATTCTGCTATGTCACCCCCATTCGGGGAGTATAAACTGTTTAGTCTTATACTGTTAGATGCATTGAGACCTAGGACAGCGTTCTACCGTCGACACTGCGGCGTAGGCTGGGCGTCGTTGCGTTCTCGTGCCCTAACTCTAGGGTGCGGGTCGTGACAGTTAGGTGAGGGAGAAGTAAAGGAGATGGGTTTGTTTGTTCTTGTGAGAGAGTGAGAGGGTGATAATGGGGCTGTTCTTCTGGAGAGAGTTGGGGGAGAGGTGGAGGGTTAAGTAGGAGAGTGGGTGTTTAAGTTGTGGGGATGAGAGTGAAAGGAGTGGAGAGAAAAGAGGGGAGTGGGTGTTTACGTGGGAGGGGGAGAGAGATCTGGTCCACTTGGACCAGATCCAAAATAAATATTTTTTAAAAAAAACCAAACATATTTAATTGTAAAGAGAAATGGTTCAGGTCTGGGTTCGGGCTCGGGTCTGGGCTCGGGTCTGGTCCGCATCCAAAAATCCATGTTAATAATTTTTTTGAAATAATTTTAACACTAAAAAATAATACTAATAATAAATATGATAATAATATAACACTAATATTAATTAACAAAAAATTTGGGTTTGACAATCTTCCCTCGTTAGAAAATTTCGTCCTCGAAATTAAAGACAAGGTTAGGGGTTACCTTAAGTCTCAAACAGGTACGGGTACTGCTCCCGCATCTGGTCTTCTCGCTCCCAGGTCGACTCGCCTGGTGAGTTGTGCCGCCACATCACTCTGACTATCGGCGTCACGGTGTTCCTGGTTCTCTTCTCGCCTCTGTCCAATATCGCCACTGGCTTCTCCGGCACTGTGAGGTTGGGTCCAATCTCCAGCTCTGAATGGTCCAAGATATGGCTCGGGTCTGGGATGTAGCATCTCAGCTGCGAGACGTGGAAGACGTTGTGGACGCCTTCGAGACTTGGGGGTAGAGCCACCCGATAAGCCACTTCTCTAATCCTGCTAAGTACTTCAAATGGACCAATATACCTGGGGCTTAACTTTTCTGCTCTACCGAAACGGATTGTTCCTCTGGTAGGAGAGATCTTCACAAACACACTGTCGCCTTCTTCAAACTCCAAAGGCCGTCTGCTGCTATCAGCCCAATGCTTCTGTCTGTCCTAGGCAATCCTGAGCTTGTCTCTGATCATTCTCACATTCTCTGCTGCTTCGGTCACCATCTCGGGTCCAAGCAACACTCGTTCTCCGACGTCGTCCCAAGCAAGTGGAGTGCGGCAACGACATCCATAGAGTACCTCGAACGGTGTCATACCGATGCTAGCTTGGTAGCTGTTATTTTAAGAGAACTCTACCAAGTGCAAATGGTCTTCCCAAGACCCTCCAAATTCTAGGACGCAGGATCTCAGCATATCTTCTAGCATATGGATTGTTCTCTCTGATTGCTCGTCAGTCTGGGGGTGGTAGGCGGTGCTGAACTTCAGTTGGGTTCCCAAACTGTCATGCAAACTCTTCCAAAAATGAGAGGTAAATCTAGTATCTTTGTCAGATATGATACTTACCGAAACTCCATGAATCCGGTAGATGTGTCGCATGTACAGTGTTGCCAACTTCTCGGTGGATAAACCAACCTTGAAGGGGATAAAGTGAGCTGACTTCGTCAGTCGGTCCACAGTAACCCAAATGGCATCCTTTCCTCCTTGGGATCGAGGCAGTCCCGATATAAAATCCATCGTTATGTGCTCCCATTTCCACTTCGGAATGTCAAGCGGCTGCAATAGTCCTGCTGGTCTCTGTCTGCTAGCTTTAACTTGCTGACAAATTAAACATCTAGCCACATACCTGGATACGTCCTTCTTCATTCCGTACCACCATACTATTGTGCGCATATCCCGGTACATTTTATTGGCTCCAGGATGTATGGAATACTGTGACTGGTGCGCTTCTTGCATCAGCTCGTTCCTCAGTTTGCCAGTTGGTACACAAAGCCTCCTACCATTCTTCAGTGCTCCGTCGCTGGCGATTGAGAATCCTTCAAGTGTCCCTGCCAACACTTGGTCTCTGAGTTTGCAAAGTGTCTCGTCTTAGAATTGTGCCTCCTTGATCCTGTCCATAAGACTCGAACGCACTTGCAACTGCATCAATGATGATTCATCTCCTGGTACGGTGGCTTCTATTTCTAGTTTCTTTATCTCCTCTGCAGGCAGTACAATCTCCAACCCAAGCTTCTCTATGTCTTCTAGCAAGTGACGCTCCTTGGTCAAGAACATTGCCATCGGGTATCGACTAAGTGCATCTGCAACAACATTAGCCTTACCCGGATGATACTGCAGGTTGATGTCAAAATTCTTCATCAGCTCCAGCCATCGTCTTTGTCTCATGTTCAGCTCCTTCTGAGTGAAAACATATTTCATACTTTTGTGGTCTGTAAATATTTCTACTCTCTCTCCATACAGGTAGTGCTTCCAAAGCTTCAAAGCAAATATCACCGCTGCGAGCTCCAAATCATGTGTGGGATAGTTCTTCTCATGAGTCCATAATTGCCTAGATGCATAAGCAATCACTTTCCCGTGTTGTTGAAGAACGCAGCCCAGTCCCATACCGGAAGCATCACTATAGATTGAGAAACCGCCGGTACCTGCGGGTAGCGCAAGTATCGGCACTGTTGTAAGCCTCTTCTTCAGTTCCTTAAAAGCTGACTGGCAAGCTTCAGACCATATAAATTCCTCGTTCTTCCTGGTAAGCTTTGTCATTGGTTCAGCAATCTTGGAGAAATCCTTCACAAACTTCCGGTAGTAGCCAGCTAAACCCAAAAAGCTTCTGATCTCTGCAACCGAGCTTGGTGCAGTCCACTTCTCAATAGCAGCTATCTTCTTTGGATCCACCGAAATTCCTTTTCCTGTGACAACATGGCCCAAAAATTCCACTTTGTCTAAAAAGAATTCGCATTTGGATAGCTTACCATAGAGCTTCTCTTTCCTCAAGGTGCTCAGCACTTTTCTCAGGTGCTCTTCATGCTCTTCCTCAGTCTTTGAGTAGATCAGTATGTCATCGATAAAGACAACAACAAACTGATCTAGATATTCATGGAAAACCTTGTTCATAAGGTTCATGAATACCGCGGGAGCATTCGTCAGTCCAAACAGCATGACCAAGAATTCAAATTGTCCATACTTGGTGTTGAACGCCGTCTTGGGAATATCCTCCTTCCTGACCTTGATTTGATGGTAGCCTGATCTGAGATCTATCTTTGAAAATACCTTGGCTCCACTTAGTTGATCAAACATGTCGTCAATCCGGGGCAGGGGTACTTGTTCTTGATGGTGATGTTGTTCAGTGCCCGGTAGTCGATGCACATCCGTACGGTTCCATCCTTCTTGGGCACGAACAATACTGGTGCTCCCAGGGTGAAGCCCCGTCTCTGATAAATCCTTGTACCTTCAGCTCGTCGATCTGATCCTTCATCTCCTTGGCCTCCTTGGGGTTGACTCTGTAGCATCCCCGAAAAATAGGGAAAGAGCCGAGTACTAGATCGATGGTGAATTCTACACCTCGATCCGGCGACAATCCTGGAAGACTATCTGGAAAGACGTCCATGAATTCCGCGATGATAGGGTGAGGAGGCCCGGGTTCTTCGGTGATTGAGGAGTAGGTAATACTCTTCATGTCTTCCGGAGCTCGAGAGATTTCAAACTCCGGTTCTTCTGGTGGGCTGAAGATGACACATCCTCGATGACAATCTATCAGCGCATGCTGTTCACTTAACCAGTCCATCCCTAGGACTACATCATAGTTGGGCAGGGGCATCACTAATAAGGGTGTTAAGAATTGATAGCCTGAGATAGTGATGTGACAGTTACAAGCTTCAGTGATGGGTATGAGTCCACCACCGGTCATAACTCTACTAATCACCTTGCTAAGTCCCGTATTTAGGTGGTGTACAGAAATAAAATCTGATGATATGAAACTATGTGATGCACTCGAATCAAATAATGCTAGAGCAGGATGTGAAAACACATAAATGGACCCTGTGATGACATCAGCGGTGGGTTCCTGCTCCGGTTCCTGCTCATCCGCTGCTAGGGCAAAAGCTCGCCCGATCTTCTGCTGGTGCTGTCCGAACCGTTGTTGCTGAGTAGGTAGGGGAGCTCTTTGTTGATTGGTTCCGGTCCGGTAAACTGATGAGGGGCAGTCCCTCACTTGGTGGGCGGCAGACCCACAGACTAGGCAGTGTCCTAGCCTCTTCCTGCATATGTTCGACTGATGTCCCGGCCTCTTGCAATATTCACAGACTGGGATCTGCCTCTGAGGCGACTTGTCATTAGTCCTCGCCTGATGGTGCTGCTGGTGGTGGTGCGAAGGCCTATTGTTGTTGTTGTTGTTGGGCCTCTTCTGGTTACCCTAGAAGTTGCTAGTTCCAGGATTCTCCCTCTTGGATCGAGAAGGTTGGCTCTTCTCCACGTTCTGAGCTCGGATCAGGATCCTCTTATATGTTTTAGCGCCACCTGCGATCACAGGGGTGCGAATCTCTTCTCTTAATCCATACCTGAATCGTTCAGCACGATCCTTGGGGTCAGCTACCAGGTTCTGGACAAAGCGGCTAAGTTGGCCGAACTCTGCCGCATATTTGCTGACCGTCATGTTCCCCTACTTCAGGTCCTGGAATTGCTTTTCCATATCCCTTATCTCAGATGTTGGGAAGAACTTCCTGCGGAACAGCCTCTTGAAGGTGTCCAAGTCGAGCTGCTTGTCCTGGAGTCGGGGTTCATTCCGATACCAGGTGCTCGCCACATCCTGTAGTTGGAGTCCTACAGCTTCGGTCTTGAGGTCCTCCGGGAGTCGAGCGACGCTCAAGAGACGCTCCATACTGTCTAGCCATTCATCAGCGTAGATGATACCCTCGGTTCCTTTGAAAGGTCGAGGGCCTTGCTTTTTAAAGCTCTCTATATCTCCGACCTTCATGCAATAATACGCCTTTAATCAAAAGAATGGCCTCAAAGAAATATAACTTAACTCCTGAATCATGCTTACCTTGGCAGGTCGTGGCTCCGATGAAGTGGTTCCTCCTGTCTCGAGGACAGCCATAGCCACGTTGTGGGCATTCTCCATGCCTTCTCTCATAATTGCGGTCTGCTCGCGATGGGCTGCAGCTTGGGTTGCAGTCTGTTCTCGATGAGCTTCTGCTTGGGCTCTCTGGGCTTCGAGCACTCCACGTAGCATTCCCACTAGATCAGTGGGATCTACGGGCACTGGTGGGGCAGCTGGTGCGGACACTACCGCAGGGATCTGCGGCTCAGCCCGGGGAAGTGTGGGGTTCGCCGCTTGAGAAGTAGTGGCGTAAGCGCCGCAGAGTGCTGGAGATTGATGGGGACGGTCGGTCAGCTGCAACGGTGAAGGGTCTGGACGTGCTGGGGGAGATATGGTGTGTTCAGATGATGACACCTCATCGCCAACAGGGGTGGTCTTTTCCTTGGTCATAATCTGGAAGGTTTAGGGTACAAACATAAGCAAGGTATCCTACCAGTCTATAATCAAACAAAAATATTTATTTATATATAATTCGGACCTATGTTGTGACAAATCAATGTTCTAGTGTTCTAATTGTTTCTAGATATACTTTCCTAAGTTGTTGTTACGACCTGCATGGGCCACCACTAAAAACATCTCACGACCCAATCCAAAATAATTGGGTCGAACCGGATCATGCCCAGCCTGCACTATTGTTGAGACGGCGGCAGTAAGCTGTTCCATTAGCAGGTAACCATACAACAACAACTATATTTGTCACAACTCAAATTCGGATATGAAACTTTATTAAACTTTGAAATGAAATACAACTGGAAAATGTACTGAAATAAATAACAGAGTTTAAAATAAACAACAATGCTAAAAAGAAAAAACTATCTAATCAGTCGGCTCATCGGCCTCAGTCCCAACGTCCTCCAATGGGGACTCTGGCAGCACTACTGGGTACAGAACAGGGTCGTAGTAGCTGCTGTACAACAGCTCAGCATCCTCAATGTCCCCTAAAAATGTATCTCCAATCAGGAGGGAGCAAAGTACAATTCATGCTAATTTAAACAGTTAAAATGAATAATAGAATCATGCACTTTTAAACAGTTTAGAATTGAACAGTTTTCTAGCAGTAAAACAGTGTGATGTGAATAGGCAATGAATATGACCGGCTTGGGATGATTCAGTAGTATCCTATTGATACGGTACGGCTTATCCCCGTGTGTAAGAGGGGTAAGCTCACACAGTTCTAAGTTACAGTTGGTTGTGGTCATAAACATTACTCTATTCCTCCAGTCTCCAATCAGTACAGTAGTCACAATCAGTACTCTCAGAGAGAGTTTCGTGTTTGCATCGTGGTTTAAACTTGCAGTAAAGCGATTATTAAAATAACTGTAAAACTAACACAAACTATACTTGCCTCAAAATGGATTTGACTGGAGAGGATGAAGACTTCGAGACAGGAAATTCAGAATCGTCCTCGAATTCCTATATTCGAGAAATTGACTCAGAACCAGGGTTACCAATCTAGCTACGCTAGTTGAAATCTCTAATTGTGTCCTAATCCATTTTAATTCTTATTTAATGAAACACAAACAGGATTATGATTATCGGTGCGTTGAATTTAAAACGAGGGAAATATCGTTTTAAACTTTGTATTTGGAAAACTCGTCGATACTAATTTAATTGATTAAACCTTTGTAGTTTCATAATTATAAATATAAAACTAAATTTCTTATTTTAGTGATAAATACATGATCGTTTGTTAATATTAAAACTTGGAGATTTTAGGTGAGAAAATCTCTATTAATTTTTGTATGAAAAATAACTTTTTATTAAATTAATTCGTATGCTACAAAAACTCGCAAAATCAGCAAATAACCAAAAATCCTATGCTACCAAATTACAGTTACAGAACCAACAACCAGCTGGGCTTATGCCCATTACAATTTATTTACATAAATTGAAATAAGACAGAAACGGCCGTTAGTTCTAAACTTTCAATAAATTAAATATGAATAAAATAAATAATAAATTAAATTAAATAATCATGAGTCTCAGATATGGTCCAATCGTCAACTAGGCTAATGCCTCAACGTCCGGACGAAGCCGGTTTCGTTTGCACTTAGCCGGGGCCCATTGACCGATACGGTCGTCGCCCAAAATCCAAATATTAAATATATATTTCTGAAATCTATTTAAAAATCATTTTTAAAATATAATTAAATTTACGAAAAAATTCGGCAGCATTTCCTCTATTTTTGGTCAACCCAAAAACTGGGAAATATGCCGATAATTTTCTTGCAAATCCCAAACCAGGGAATCCCAAAATATATATATAAAAATACAACCAATCCATAGATTAATTCGGAACGACCCGAAATAATTTTGGAAGTTCGAATCCAACCTGTCACGACCCGCACCCTAGAGTAAGGGCACGAGACGTGAATACGTCCAGCCTACGCCGCAGTGTCGGCGGTAGAACGCTGTCCTAGGTCTCAACATCTAACAGTTTATCTCTAAACAGTTTATACTCCCCGAACGGGGGTAACATAGTAATAACAAACTCAATCACAGCTAAGGAAGAGATAGCACAATATGAATAGAACTCAAGGAAATGAAATAGATAAAACAGTAGTCTAAGATAATCCCAGCAATACAAGGTCTCAGATAAAAAAATATATACAAAACTGATCTCCAAATAAAGAGTCTAACTAGAACATGATCCAACTACATAAAGATAAAAGCCTAACTATCTAGTCTAGGCAGTCGGGGGAAAGTCCTCAGCTACTGCTGGATCCTCCTGAGGGTCCAGCTCACAGGTGTCATCTAGGGCTGCCCCGTAGTAGGTGTCCAGGCAAGCCTCCTCCTCGTCCTCTGTAATATTTTCAACAGGTCCAGTCAGGACAGGAGCGAGCATAGTACATCTCAACAATTCATAGCAGGTTAGAAAATATGAACATGCAGTAAAGTAAGTTACAAGTACTGAAAGAAGTGCAGTATAAAAACAGAGAGAGAACTGTAATAGAAATATCTACTATACATAGAGAACTAGCAGTGACTAGTGAGTCAGAGTACAACATGAACATGTAAATGGCCTGGGATGATTCAATGAAGACACTACGGAATGATTCAATGAAGATACTACTGGTGTATTATTTACATGTCCACTTCTACTCCCCCGTACCCCCAATCAATACACAAGGATCCAGCCAGGTTATGTTATATGATTCCATGCAAGGCCCGCGAAGGGGGATACATGGATGTCCCATAAATGGGGAGTCTGGGGGTTACCCAACTGTGTAGAATTCAAGAGACTCTGTGATCATGAGGGTACATGTCACAAGTAATCAAGTTAACCAAGTGCATAGTGATACGCTATGTAAGTGAAACGCACAGAACACGTAGTACCCGATGCTCCTTAAGGATAACATCTCAAGAAAGGATCCATATAGTACCAATCCGTGTGACCGTCGTGACAGTACAAGTAAAGTAATCTACTGCAGGAAATAATTCTCAGCAGGATATAAAATGATCAGAGAATGTACTCGCCTGTAACTGAGTGTCCGGTATGAAACGTACTGTCCAAAGAGTGGTGTCTGGCTCCTAATCAGAACAGCACAAGTCACAACAAGTCCAGAATATCAAAATGGAGTCCTACTATGCATTCTATATGATTCTAAGTCAATCTAGACCAAAGTCAACTCTGGTCAACCCTAGAAGTCAAACTAGGTCAACCAAGTCTAATTTAGTCTAAACTAGGCTAGACTCAACTAGCTAGGTCTAATAAGTCATGCTAGGCTCTACAAGTCTATTCTAGACTACACACAATATTTCAAGAACTCATTATACCTAAGTACATACACATTATATATATAGATACAATATTATTGAATCTACACTAAGAATACCTAGGCTAAATATTATAGGTACAACATATATTCTAACACTCACAAGCACACAGGTAATCACCTTGCACATACTACATTTAAACATCAATTTAGGGTGCACACACATGTGTATGTAGAAGGGAAAAAATATGTGGGTGTGTGTCATAAAATCAAGAGTGTGTGTGTGTGTGGGTGATAGGCAGGAATTCATTTAAATCTAACAGTGTACAGATAATTGAAGAATCAGTGAATGAATAGTGCAGGAAAAAGTATACTAGCCTACAGTATATGGTGTGCAGGAACCAACAGTTAGCAGTGAAAGCAATATATAACAGTGTGTCATGTGTATATATGTTAGCAGGAATTAGTAAATGACAGTACATGAGAATATAGAACAGTGAAGGAAGAAACAATGTGCATAACTGTGCAGGAAATAGAAAACATGGAGGAAATTGAGTGTGTGTGTGTCAATATGGAATGTGTATGTGTCTTGTGTGTGCAGGAATACTAAACAGTGAAGAAGAGGAGTGTGCTCAGGTGATTAAGTACAAACAGTAAAGGAGAGGAAAAAATGTGTGTGTGTACATGTGGCTATGTACATTACAGCAATTACAAACCAGTGAGAGAATGTGTGTGCAGGAAAAACACATGAATTGTCTACCCAAGTGCAGGAATATAATGACAGTGGAAAGAGGAGTCTCTCCAGGTTCAATAATTTGGACATCAAGTTAAGTGAAGGAAGGAAATGACAGTTCAATACTTACCTTATAATATTAACCCATACAAACAGTTCTCTACTCATCAATTCAACCCAAAACTTTATCCATAGCAAGAATACACATAGGGAACATATTTAAAAGTAAGAACTCAGTCATTATACTGTTACCTAGGTTAGAAACATCAGCTAAATTCAATTTAGAAATCTGGAGGGAAAGGGTTAACAGGGAAGAGTGTTTGACAGTATCAGTTAATCATGAGAGCCCCAACTCATAGTTAAATCCTAATTACATGGATCCAACACATATTCCAACAAGTAAATCATCTAATCATAGGTTAACAATTCTGTGGGATCCATTGGACAGTGGCAACAAATGAATTAAAGGATGAATTGGATTATCAGTTTGAAGAAAACTAATGATATATCAATGTATCAGAAATTCCACAGTCCCAACCCATTTCGAGCCCACAACTCATACAACCTAACAATCCTAACATATCAGAGATTAAACATAAGGTTTAGAGACTAGTTAACCAATTAACATCATTTAAAAACATTTAAAAGATTAAATCAACCAGAACACTAATTTCAGGAAAACACAGAGAGCCAATCCTCGTGCACGTGTGCACGCGTGTCGTGCACACGACACAGCACGAGGTGGGCCTCGTGCTCATGCACTTGGGTTCCCCTACACTTAGGCTAGGTCTAGGTCCAACTGTCCTGGGTCCTCGTGTCTACGTGTCCAAGTTAGACACGCGTATCAGAGCCCAAAAAACACGCTGAACCAACACAGGCAAAAACCCGTGTCCACAACTGTGCGTGTCCGATACGACACCATAGGTCATGCCACTTGGGGAGTGTCATGACAGTCACTGCCCTAACGTGTCCAGTGAAAATCATGTGCTAAAGTGTCGTGTCTAGTGAGCAATCATGCTCGGGTAGCAGGGGACAAGAACAGTCCCGAGCCAGTGCACACAGTCGTGTCCAGCTCGATTTGCACCCGACACGGACACAAAACGACCATGGTGTCTTCACAAAAATCAATAAGCATACAAGGATCTACATTCCTATTCAAACCGAATTTAAAAACAGTAAAGTTAAACTCTCAGAGGCATTTGGTCGAACACCTAACACTCATGACTGACACGTGTCCAGAACGGACACGAAACCACTGACACAGGACACGAACCTTATCCAGGCATTAGGGGGACTCTTAGGGCTTCCTATTGGTGAAGACTACATAAAGTTTCATGGAGATTTGAAGAATTTACCTCTTTGTGAACTTCCAATAAAAAAGTCCCCAAAAGCAATGAACTCCTCAAGCCTCCAAGTCCCACAAATTGTTTCTTCCTGCATCCAATTAATTCCAGCAGCAAGAGGAAGAAATTTAGGTCCTAATGAAATTGGTTTGAAGGAAAAAGGATTCAAAATAGATTTTTAAGGATTTTAGGAAGATGGGACTCACCTCTTTCCTTAGAACTTTTTGAAGAACCTTAAAAGAGGCTAGCCCTAAAAACTAGGAGAGTATTTATAATGGGGGAATCCCTAGGTTTAGCTAGGGTGGCTGGCCATGTAGGTTAGGGTGGGGGTTGAACTAGGTTTGGCTAGTCCTATCTAGTTTAGTCACAAAATGACTTGTGTAAACACAAGCCATTTATCAATAACTTGATTTCTACAATCCTAATTAAAGTTCTAATGAATCACTAACCACTAACTTGAGTCACACTAGGTTAGACTAGGGTCCACTTGACCTAACCAAGCCCAACTAACTATGGTTAGTTCCTAGGTTGGTCTACATGAGTCAAAACTGGTCAAAAATCAAACTAGTCCAAATAAATCCAAAATAATTTCTAAAAATTCCTATAAATTCTAATTAATACTAATAAATTTTATTTTACCCCAAAATGACAAATTTACCCTCAAACTAGAAATGTGGTAATGACATAACCAAAACATCACAGAACGCTACCGAAAAAATCTGGAAAGCCCAAAATATACCGAAATCTAATTTCCGAAAAGTTCGAAAAGATCAA
Organism: Iris pallida; assembly: GCA_029216955.1. Taxonomy (NCBI): domain Eukaryota; kingdom Viridiplantae; phylum Streptophyta; class Magnoliopsida; order Asparagales; family Iridaceae; genus Iris; species Iris pallida. The sequence goes on from JANAVB010026400.1 coordinate 3,121,599, forward strand.
AACAACCAACAGAACCTTTTCGAAGGTTCCAACACTACGACGTCGCTAAAAAACCAAATTCCCAGGAGGAAATCAGGGACCATTCTCATCACAGACTGTATAAAAAATAGAACGGGACAAGGGTTATACCTCGGGTTGCTCGGCTAGAGCTCTCAGATGCAAATTAGAGAAAAGAAATCACGGACAGCTGGAGAATTCGTTGGGACAGTGGGTCGTCGGAAAGGGACAGACCTGGAGTCCGGCTAGGGCACGCCTGGACTCGGAAAAGCCAGGAGAAAGCGAGGTCAGCGCTGAACGCTGTCGGCGAAGGGCGCTGACGTCGGGGTCCGTGCGGAGTTCGCCGGGGTGCGACTCGCGGGCGGAGGGCGGTCGGGACTAGGGCTCCGGCGCTGCTGGGTCACGGCGGGAAGGGGAGCCACGCTGGAAGGCGGTTGTGGGGAGCCGGGCGTCGGAAAGCGACCGACGGAGTTGGCCGGAGGGGACGGGCACGGCCGGCCGGGGCGGCTGCGGGGGCTCGGACACAGGAGGGTCGCGCCGAGGAGGGGTCCTCGGGAAGGGGGTCGAGGGAAAATGTGAGGAAGAAAGGGTTTGGCTTCTGGTGAAGAGTTATGGGAGGGGGAAGAGTTAGGTGAGGGAGTAGTAAAGGAGATGGGTTTGTTTGTTCTTGTGAGAGAGTGAGAGGGTGATAATGGGGCTGTTCTTCTGGAGAGAGTTGGGGGAGAGGTGGAGGGTTAAGTAGGAGAGTGGGTATTTAAGTTGTGGGGATGAGAGTGAAAGGAGTGGAGAGAAAAGAGGGGAGTGGGTGTTTATGTGGGAGGGGGAGAGAGATCTGGTCCACTTGGACCAGATCCAAAATAAATATTTTTTTAAAACAAACCAAACAAATTTAATTATAAAGAGAAATGGTTCAGGTCTGGATTCGGGCTCGGGTCTGGGCTCGGGTCTGGTCCGCATCCAAAAATTCATGTTAATAATTTTTTTGAAATAATTTTAACACTAAAAAATAATACTAATAATAAATATGATAATAATATAACACTAATATTAATTAACAAAAAAATTTGGGTTTCACAGTATAGATGCATGTAAGTATGTAATATGCATGAATGAATGTCATATATGAATGAATGAATCAATCAAAGGTATAAGTAAAATATAATGCATTGTAATGAATGTTAACATATATAATGTATAAAAGTATGTATGTAAATATGCATGAATGTATATATCTATGTAACTATGTAAATATGCATGATGTAACATATGCCTATATATATAAATATGTATGTAATATGGATATGCATGTATGTATGAAGGTATGTATTTATATATATTATCTATTTTATATTATGCATTGTTGTGGTTCACATTGTCTTGTGATTGTGTGAGTGCTAGCCTAGGCTTGGTTAGGCCTAGTGAGACTTGTTAGACTTGTTTGGGCTAGGACTTGACCTAGTTGACCTAATTTGACTAGTGTGGTTGACTAGAGTTGACAAAGTGTTGACTTTAGTCTAGTTTGACCTAGACAACATGCAGATGCATTGTACATTTCATTTATCATCTCTCGTATACATCTTGACCTGTGTTGCTCTAAATAGGACTCTGTGGCTTCAGTTTGGACCTCTAAGCTGTTCAGGTTATCAGGCGAGTACATTCTTTGATCATTTCATATCTTGTTTAGGATTATATTTCCTGCTTTAGATTATCTTACTTGATGCTGACATGTTGGTAACACGGATTAGTACTATATGGATCCCTTCATGAGATGTTATCACTCTCGGGAGCATCAGATACTCTTGCCTCGTGTGTTTCACTTACATCATGTATCTCTTGCTTCTGTTATCATAAATCTTCGGGAATCAGCTAGTGACTCATGTACTCTTATGATCACCGAGCCTTCACGAATCAATTCATGAATCACCCTATACGGGTCAAGTAGTATAATCATGAATCTTAACGTAACTTGACTGGATCCTTGTATATTGATTGGGGATGGGGGAGTATAAATGAACATGTGGATAAATCCAAGTAGTATAATCATGAATCAATTCCGTAGTGTAATCATGAATCAGTCCCTAGCGATTCACATGTTTATCCTGTACTCTGAATCACTATCACTGTCTCTCCTTTATATATCATAGATATTTACTTACAGTCTTTCTTTTATATTATGCTTTTCTTTCAGTTTTCTGTATTTTATTCTCTAGCATGATTATATTTCCTTTCCTGCTATGACTTGTTGAGATGTATTGTGCTCGCTCTTGTCCTGACAGGACCTGTTGAAATATTACAGAGGATGAGGACGAGGCGTGCTATCCCATTTATTATGGGGCTACCTTAGATGACAGTACAGACCTGGACCAGCAGCAGGAGCCTTTAGCTGTGGACGACACTCCACTAGACTAGGATGTTTCTTATATTTCATTTTAGGATGACTGTATTATGATATTTGGGATCTATGGATTTGTTATGTCAGTAGACACTTAGACTTCTCTGTTTGTATTCTGTGGATCTTTATTTCTGCTTTACCTATCTATCTTTCTATCTTCATTCTGCCTTAGATGTGATTGAAAACTGTATATTGTTATGTCACCTCCATTCGGAGAGTATATACTGTACAGGTACCTTTATACTGTTAGATGTTTGACCTAGGACATCGTTCTACCACCGACACTGCGGCGTAGGCTGGACGTACCCACGTCTCGTGCCCTTACTCTAGGGTGCGGGTTGTGACACGTTTTTAGTGGTGGCCCATTCAGGTCGAGTTTATGTAGTGGTATTCGAACTAGAGTATCACTACAGCCTGCAGTAGGATTAGGATATTTTGAGGGTACTCAATCACACTAGGAAAACTCTTAATCCGATTCCCTTATCTAAATTGTTGCTTATTGACTTCCCTTGAATATAAACTGTCCCCCTTTGAATTTTTGCTTCATTCTCAGAAATTGCATCTTGATTTGATCTGTCTTCATGATAGTTATGAAGACACGATCTCATCGCTCTGGTCCGGGGAATACTATCGAGAGGCTGGCCACCTCTCGTCCTGTTCATCAAGGCCTCGAGACCGCAGCTCCTGTTGTGCCGACTCAGGTTGGCGTTTCTGCTACATTGGAGGTGCACCTTCGCCTGTACAGAGACCTTTTTCTCGTAATTCCTGATTTCTCTCAGCAACAGAGGTACCTGCAGCATCAACAGCAGGCCAGAGGAAACCAGCAAGGGCGAGCTTTCACCAGGACAGTCAAGGATGCACAAGCCATTGGAGATCTTACTGCAGGATTCCGATCTTCTCGATTCTATTTCCACAAATGCCTCTTATAACTATCTTGAGATTCGATTCCATCTGTTCCTTGTTGACTGATCAATTTGTTCTATTGTTCTTGTGTTATGTTTGTTTTTTTCTGAGAAAATCATATGGGCTAGGTCACCTCAATCATGGGATCTAGAATCTTCGATAGTCGTATTAGCTGGCATAGTGAGGACATATAGTCAGATTTTGGACGTATTTCTCGAGTGTGAGAATTTAAGATTTTTGCCGTCGCATGCGGCAATGCGGAAATTTTAAATACCATAATTCTAGAGGTATGTGCCTTAGTCGAGGACTCTGTGATTATCGTAGCCTTGCTTACTAGTATGACGAGGATTTAGAGCGCCATGATTTTGGATAGACGCATATGATTATCAGATTGTACCTTAAATGCTTTGAACATATTTTTTTTCTACTTTTGTTTCAGTCCTTCTCAAAAAAAGAAAGAAAAAGAATTATTGTTGTTTTGTTTTGTTTTGCTTCTCATTATTTAACTTAGGAGTAGCTTTAGCTGTTTTTATAAACCTTGTGTAACTTCTTGCTATGAGTTTCTTCATAATACAATGAATCGATGATTTTGCTAGACCTTATCTTGGATTTGATATTATAGATCTGGTTTCAAAATGGTTCCTTCTTTTAAACAGATAAGCAGAACAGATTTTATCGTTATTTCCTTTTTGCTATTATTCTTGTATTAAATAATAATAATAATAAAATTGTCTTGATTACGTCAATCACCTACTTTGTAATCTTGGTAGGAATCTAAATGTTGGTCTTGATATGGAATTTGATTTTATATTGGGATATGAAAATATAGATATAGTGGACACAAATATTTTGCCTGATACGTATACATGCTACACTTGATTTTCCAACATATCTAAATACATATTAATATGTTGTTGATGTTAAATTTTCAAAACCCCAATATTCTGATACAGTACAGTATCAGAGACTGGTTCTCTGCTTTTTCCAGTTTAAATTCGTAATTCAAATATAAAATTTATGTTATTAGTTTTGTTTACATCACTGCACATGTATGTTATATACATGGTTTCATTTCTTAAAGAAATTGGTTGAATTTTGTGTTTGAATTGTCAAATTTGAGACTGTGAGCATATTAACCTTTAATACTGGATTCTAAGTGATTAGTTCAATTTGCTGTTTTTAAATGTAATATTTTGAGCTGTATACATTGTTGTATGTAGGGATATACTGTTAGGTTTCATATTCTTACATGTTAGGTTGTGATAAACATTGGGATGGTTTGATGTTCGAATTTCTCCAAAATCCTAAAACTGAATACATGTTAACATTTTCATATTGATTTCAAATGTTTAGTTCAATTTCAGATTTAATATGTAATATTGAACTGTATGCATAACTAAATGTATGGATAGTATGTTAGGGTTTCATCTCAATCATGTTAGGATATGTTGGAAGCATTGAGTTGGTTATGATGTTTCAAACCCCTAAAATCTGAAACTACATTATGTTAATATTACACTGGTTTAAATGTTAGCTTATTTTCAGATTTTGTATGTAAATGCTGAACTAAAACTGGGTTTAACCTTTCAATACTAAAGCTATAACCCTGTACAAGGACACACACACCCTAACTTAGTATACACTGCCATGTAAACCTAACCCTTCCTCTCTATGTTATGTTCATGTATCTATATAGATATATATAGAGTTTATACATACATGTTATAATGTATATAGATACATAACTAAATCTCTACCTTTTTATATATATATATATATGGTTAGCCATGCATGTTGTGAGTAATAGGTTGTGTATTGTAGATTGTTTAACCAATATGCCATGAGTAGTGTAACTTGATAGCCGTTGTTTTGAAACCCAAATCCTCCTATACTCTTTCATGTATATTTCACATACACACATACCTACTATCTAACCATATGAACATGTCCCCATACACCCATACACACACAAACCACATAACATTTACATAATGATAGCTTTTTCCCATCTAACACTCTCTCTATATATATATATTGTGATTGGATTTCCATGCAATTGACTCATTCTTTAACTTTTGATTTTGATTTTCTTGAATAGTATCCCTTAATAGATAATTGGTAGTTATCTTTATTTTATTTTTGATAAGTACCAGTTTTCATATAGGATGGTAGACTGCCTTACAGTTTTGATGATTTGTTATTTCTGTATCTTTCTAGTTTAGCACCCTAGATTGCTTGTGTGTTTTGATACCCTATGACCGTTTTGGTTAGCATGACTAGTATACCTAAATGAGACTTCACTACCACCGTATGCCATGACCCTGTATGCCGTCCTTTTTAATCGTATGATTTGGTTAAGTTCTGAGACTTTGATTGTTGGGGACGAGACTCTAGAAGAAGTACGACCATCTTAATTTTGAGGACAAAATTTTCTAAGAAGGGTAGACTTGTAACACCCACTTTTCTAAAATGAGGGTAATTTTGAACTTTTGTAAAAGTTTATTATTTAATAATAGGATTTATGATTTATGGGAATTTTTAATTAATTTAATACTATTTAAAATTGGTAAATTATAATTTTGATGTGTTAGCTAGTGAATCCTAGAACTGTTGAGCCTAGAGATTAACCATGACCATGGGGACCTAACGATGTGATTAGAATGACTATTTGCAACTTTTAGTCTAAGGATATTTTGGTCATTTTGTGACTTTTGAATTATTTAGAATTTTGATTAATTGGTGAATTTTAGATTATTTTAATAATATTTAAAGTGATGTAGGTCATTTTTCATATTTTAATATTTTGGAAATTTTTTATATTTTTAATATTATTTTTATTGGATTTGTTTAGTCGGGTTTGAGTTTCGTCTCGTTCCGACTTGTATAGTGACCCGGGTAGCTTAAACTCTAGATGGGACCCAATATTAAGTTAAGCATGGCCCACAAAACCCAACATTTAAGTTAGTTAATTAAACTAATTTTTATCATGTTAGAATGGTTAAGTTAGAGACTCAAAACTAGATCATTTTGACCCCAAACTTGAACCTAGTCTAGACTTAACCATATGAGACTAGAGAGGGGCAATTATGACATTTTCCATTAGCCCTAATAGACTCTTTATGACAGCCACCTTTAGGGGAGAATGATTCATTTCATTCATTACAATCTTGCCTCTTTTATTTTCCTTTTGTTCTTCCCTAATTTTAGAGAGCCTTCCCATTGATTTGATCTCCAAATCAAATTATTCCTTCACCAAACCTTCCCTCAATCATTCCCATTCTCCAAGGGAAGGGTGCTACCAAGGATTGGAAGAGGAGTGCAAGGAGGAGTGTCCACTTTGAGAGATCTTCGTATCGGAGCCGTGTCCTAAAGGATTTCATTGGGATTCCACTCCCAATAGGTAAAACCCGTCATCTAAATCGAATTCCTTTGCATATAAATTAGTTTTGAATCCGTAAGATCCATCTTCATGCATGTGTCCCATTTAGATTCAAATTTGAGGCCATTTGGATCTCTCTTGAGGATTTTAGATATGTGTCTTGTGTCCTACTTGATAGATCCCCAAATTAGGATACCCCATGTGTATGTATATATAATAATAGTTTAAATAGATATTTAAATTTAATTTTAGAATGGTTAGAGAGTGAATTGATCTTAGTTAGGATGGTTAGAATGAGTTTCATTTGGATACCTATGTTTGTATCCAAGTATCTTGTCCTATATGTGTTCTTTTGTCCAAAACAACTCAAATTCGTCATAATATTCATCCACGTTTTTATTAACCAAAGCAACTTAGAAATATCATAACGTTTAGCTTAGAACTCCGATTTATCTCCCATTTTTAAAAAAAAAACCATATCGAAGTTAGCTTTCCAAATATATATTTTAATAAACCAAATTCTTTCTGTAACATCTCGTAGAATTATTTGAGTGTCAGCTGTACGAAAGACGAACGTGTTTCGGTATTTTTGCGATTTCGGGAGCTTTCGGACACGAAAATGTGATCTGTTTGAAGTTTCGGAAAGCTAACACGAAGGGCTACAACATACTTTAATCCTAGAATTTAGTAGAGGCCCAATTGGTACAGTATTGATTTTAAGTAGAAGAGTGACTATGCGATATATGCATTTTGTGTAACCTATGAGCCTATGTAGTATGGGTATTAAATGAACATAGAGTATGTAATACATGATATGTTAGATAAATGATATATATATATATATATATATATATATATATATATATATATATATATATATATATATATATATATATATATATATATATATATATATATTTTATGATATATATCCTCTTTACATTAATGTATATATATGGTTGAATGCAAGTATGTAGGAATGCAATTAATATAATGTATGTAAGCAATGCATAAATGCATGAATGAAAGAATAATATACAATATATGCATGAAAGTATATAATGAATGCAAGGTATACATATAATGATAGATATGAATGCATAATATATAAATAATATAATGCAATATATAATGATAGCATGTATGGTAATGTAGAATATACGATACAAGTATGTATATGTCCACTGTTTTCCCTTTTCCTTACATTTTCCTTCCCTTTCCTTTCCATTTCAGTTTTTCCCTTTGTTTTCTCTTCTATTTTTACATGTTATGTACAATGTATATAATGTATAGATGTATGTAAGTATGTAATATGCATGAATGAATATCATATATAAATGAATGAATCAATCAAAGGTATAAGTAAAATATAATGCATTGTAATAAATGTTAACATATATAATGTATAAAAGTATGTATGTAAATGTGCATGAATGTATATATCTATGTAACTATGTAAATATGCATGATGTAACATATGCCTATATATATAAATATGTAATATGGATATGCATGTATGTATGAAGGTATGTATTTATATATATTATCTATTTTATATTATGCATTGTTGTGGTTCACATTGTCTTGTGATTGTGTGAGTGCTAGCCTAGGCTTGGTTAGGCCTAGTGAGACTTGTTAGACTTGTTTGGGCTAGGACTTGACCTAGTTGACCTAATTTGACTAGTGTGGTTGACTAGAGTTGACCAAGTGTTGACTTTAGTCTAGTTTGACCTAGACAACATGCAGATACATTGTACATTTTATTTATCATCTCTCGTATACATCTTGACCTGTGTTGCTCTAAATAGGACTCTGTGGCTTCAGTTTGGACCTCTTAGCTGTTCAGGTTATCAGGCGAGTACATTCGCTGATCATTTTATATCTTGTTTAGGATTATATTTCCTGCTTTAGATTATCTTACTTGATGCTGACACGTTGGTAACACGGATTAGTACTATATGGATCCCTTCATGAGATGTTATCCCTCTCGGGAGCATCAGATACTCTTGCCTCGTGTGTTTCACTTACATCATGTATCTCTTGCTTCTATTATCATGAATCTTCGAGAATCAGCTAGTGACTCATGTACTCTCATGATCACCGAGCCTTCACGAATTAATTCATGAATCATCCTATACGGGTCAAGTAGTATAATCATGAATCTTAACGTAACTTGACTGGATCCTTGTGTATTGATTGGGAATGAGGGAGTATAAATGAACATGTGGATAAATCTAAGTAGTATAATCATGAATCAATTCCGTAGTGTAATCATGAATCAGTCCCTAGCCATTCACATGTTTATCCTGTACTCTGAATCACTATCACTGTCTCTCCTTTATATATCATAGATATTTACTTATAGCCTCTCTTTTACATTATGCTATTCTTTCAGTTTCCTGTATTTTATTCTCTAGCATGATTATATTTTCTTTCCTGCTATGACTTGTTGAGATGTATTGTGCTCGCTCCTGTCCTGACTGGACCTGTTGAAATATTACAGAGGATGAAGACGAGGCGTACTGTCCCACTTATTATGGGGCTACCTTAGATGACAGTACAGACCTGGACCAGCAGCAGGAGCCTTTAGCTGTGGATGACACTCCACTAGACTAGGATGTTTCTTATATTTCATTTTGGGATGACTGTATTATGATATTTGGGATATGTGGATTTGTTATGTCAGTAGACACTTAGACTTCTCTGTTTGTATTCAGTGGATCTTTTATTTCTGCTTTATCTATCTATCTTTCTATCTTCATTCTGTCTTAGATGTGATTGAAAACTGTATATTGTTATGTCATCTCCATTCGGAGAGTATATACTGTACAGGTACCTTTATACTGTTAGATATTTGACCTAGGACAGCGTTCTACTGCCGACACTGCGTCGTAGGCTGGACGTACCCATGTCTCGTGCCCTTACTCTAGGGTGCGGGTCGTGACACGTTGAGTTCGTATCGTCAAACTGGACTTATAGAAAATTAGTTTGTTGACTTTAGAGACCCTTAGGTTAGGCACCTTTTTGGTACAAAAAGCAGGTCCAATGGTAGACATTGTTTTACGGACATCGTTTTGATCCAAAATTATTATTTTATTCCTGTGTTTGGAATTGGACTTATAGATAGTCTATCTTAGTTATTTCTTTTATTCGGGAACGTTGGTGATATTTGTTTCAACATCCAGAGACATTTACGAAAGTTTTGCTTTTGTTGCTTCTATGGGCTCGACGAGTTCGCATGCTGGACGTCGTCTAATTGTCACACCACCACCAGACAAGTATACCTTGCTATGATTACTATTTATTTACTTATAGTTTATTATGTTGCATTCATGTTATATATTTCTTTCATTATTTATTTTACTTATACTGTGCGTCTGATTCATACTTGGGTACCAACGACCATGTTAGTCGTTTACGTTACTTATATTTATATTATGCATAATGACCTAGTTTAAGTAGAACATACCATGTTAGTGAAGCATCATTATGTCTTCATTGACCCTGACACATGTATTCCATGAGTTGTGAGTCCCATATAGTACTCAGACTTGCGTATTGGCTGCCATTAGTACATATAGGACGTGCGATAGATTATAATTGTTGATAAAGATGCATGCTAGAAGACTTAGCAGTTATTAGAGGTATTGTGTCACGAATACAATATAGATAGAAGCATGGGATGGGAGGACAATTCCTTAGCATATGGGCTACTTTGCACATTCTCTTTTGTAACCCGTAAGATCCGTCGGAGACGCGGGTGAGATGGCCCTGGATTTACTTGCATATGGCCTATGATGTAATTCGATGAGCGTTATGCACGTTAGGCCCCTGGTGCCAAAAGAATGGACTATGACAATCCTATTTTTTAGTCAGACAGCCCATGCGTTGAAGGTTTGTTCTTAAAAGTGCATTTTCACATAGAATGGTTAGGGATCCCTTATTTTTTTAGTTGTTGTTTATATTCATTATTTCATGGCATGCTATATGTATCTTGTTACGTACCTCTAAGACCTGGTGACCTTTCCAGGTGTAGATGATCAAAATTTTCTGCATGAGTACAACCCCAGGCCAGACTCTTCGATCTCTGTCAAGGAGGTCCTACATTCTGATAACTATTTGATTCTTTGTGATGGATTCTTTAGTTGCTTTTATTTTTCTTTCTAGCTGATTCTATTGTTTAGTAGTGGATTTGTCTCCACCCAGCTTCATTTACATTTCATAATTGATTCAACTATTGTGTTATTTCTTTTATTTTGTGTGGATAAGATATAATGTACTCGTGACTGTGGTTTATCTATTATGAGAAATAATCATATTACAGCTTATATGTGCATTCGAGGATTCCATATGTTGGAGTATTCTTCATATATACAGTTGGCATGCTAGATATTCCAGTCCTATGTATATTAGGACTAGGACATGACATAATTTTGTGGTGGTCCATGCAGGTCGAGAAAATATTGTTTCGGTTACGTTATTGTACCGAACAAGCCTGGATATAGGATTAAAGTTTAGGATCTCATCCACATGCTTGATCACCTTCCTTGATTCCATTTTCGAACTCTCATTTGATTGCTTGGCTTGCATCTTGCTTGATCTCTTTCTAACATAAATCTTATTCTCGTGCTTGATAAATATTAGGAAGATGACAATGTTAAGCGGATTAACTTGGCAATTCCAAGTGTATTAGAGGAAATATTTAAGTTATGAATGCATTAAAATATTTTGAGGATTGATGAAACCTATTGAATGGCTTAAGAAAATTTTCTGAAAAAGGTGTGTTCTTGTGTGAAGGATTAGTGAATTCCAAGTTGGGTAGTAATTGTATTGTCAAGTTCAAATTATGGTTAAAAACCTTATTTACGCATTGATGGTGGAACTGTTAGGTGGTGTGCATGAGGCAATCAAGAAATATATATATATATATATATATATATATATATATATATATATATATATATATATATATATATATATATATATATTTGAAAGAAGGTAATTGTGGCGAACGCTCCTACCGGAAATCGATCTCCTGACCACTCGGGCTGCATGCATCTCTCTTAACCACTAGGCTAGAGGTCATTTGCTGAATATATATATATATATATATATATATATATATATATGATTGAGTATATGATTTGGATAAATCCAAATATGGATGCCCTTATCTATACCAACAACAACCTCTCTATCTCATTCCCTCTCTATGTCATTTCCTCTATATATGTTATCCTTCATACAATAATATAATAAATTAATATTGGGAACATCATTTGTGAGTTCTGTTCTGATAAGGATTGAAGAAATTGTATGGTTTTAAAAAAATGATTTTGTTTATCCAATTCGGTTTTGGCCGATCTATTTTATGCACTGAAACATGTAGGTTTTGGCCATTCCATTTTGGCCTACTAATAACTTTTATTCTGAATTTTTCTTTTGAGTAATCTTAAAATAATTAAGCTCGGGGGCATTGGCAACATATTTGCTGTCAAATTTTATAGGTTTTGTTGAAATAAATTTATGAAGAAGAAATTTGAGGATTTTTATTATTATATTTGCAATTAAAAATTATTTTTCTGTAATTGAGAATGGATGAACATAAGCATAAATCTGTTTTGGTAAACAATTGTTTTAATAAAATTGAGAGGATGTCATTTTTTCAAGTAAGAAATATGGATCTGAAAGTGTATATATATATATATATATATATATATATATATATATATATATATATATATATATATGTTGTTGTGATTTGGACAAAAAAAATATATATCCTATGGATAAAAAAAATAAATAAAATATATATATATATATATATATATATATATATATATATATATATATATATATATATATATATATATATATATATATATATATATATATTGTTGTGATTTGGATAAATCCAAATATGGATGCCCTTATCCTTACCCACAACAACCTCTCTATCTCATTCCCTCTCTCTCATTCCCTCTCTATCTCATTCCCTCTATCTCATTCCCTCTATATATGTTATCCTTCATACAATAATATAATAAATTAATATTGGCAACATCATTTGTGAGTTCTGCTCTGATAAGGATTGAAGAAATTGTATGGTTTTAAAAAAAAGATTTTGTTTATCAATTCGGTTTTGGCCGATCCATTTTATGCACTGAAACATGTAGGTTTCGGCCATTCCATTTTGGCCTACTAATAACTTTTATTCTGTATTTTTCTTTTGAGTAATCTTAAAACAATTAAGCTCGGGGGCATTGGCTACCATATTTGCTGTCAAATTTTGAAGGTTCTGTTGAAATAAATTTATGAAGAAGAAATTTGAGGATTTTTATTATTATATTTGTAATTAAAAATTATTTTTCTGTAATTGAGAATGGATGAACATAAGTATAAATCTGTTTTGGTAAACAATTGTTTTAATAAAATTGAGAGGATGTCATTTTTTCAAGTAAGAAATATGGATTTGAAAGTATATTTCTGTCAAATTAAAACAAGGTTTTGACTATCAAAAATTTTTAGTATGAAATTTCTTCATAAATCCATGGAATATGTGTTACTTTTGAAAATATTGTGAGTATCAATAAAAGCCTTCGTGAGAAAGGATTATGTGGCTGCCAATTTTTTTTGTTGCAAAATTTTCCTCTGCTATACAACAAAACAGTTTACATGTGAGAAATATGGTCCGGCCACTTAACGAATTTTGTATAATGAGATTTGAAGTACGATAAGATAGAAGTTTAACTTTATTGTAAATACGAAGTTGTTGATTTAAATCAGGATGGAGTAGGTTATCCTCATTAATATTTTCCATCTTCAAATGCACCAGTATCGTTTATTTCGTTGAAAGACATATATATTATACATGTTCCTAATGGGAGTAGGCATGGGCAACCGAATTGCAAGTTGGAGAAAAGGCTATCATTTGGACATTCATACAAGCTACACACTCTCATAATAAATGTACACATTCTGTAATATTGTCAAAACAAAACAAGTGGATTATTGAGCCCATGTGAATTGTGACCTTTATGCCTTATTGTCCATAAGATCAGAATTTCTGATTTCCTGATATTCAACCACATAGTTGGGTTGTATTATGTTAAAGACAGTACAAAATTTATTATTTTACATAAGATATTTTTCTTGCTCAAGTTTTTACCACCTAAATGGGTGAATGCAAGAAAGAAGTGTTGCATGTTCGGGGGAAACCAGTCGTCCGTAAATTATTTTTGCAGGTCGCAGCGGATTGCTGGCCCCCGAAAGGCCATAATTTAATGTTGGTATTATAAGCTATCATAGACCTGGAGTTCTATGTTTAGAATAACTTTCAATGAGCTATGAGAATCCCTATTTTTTATTATTGATTTTATTGGACACAAAAACACAAGTTTCTGAAGGTGAACTATTGTTATCCACTATTTCATTATCACAAGTCCCGAAGGATATTTGTGGAATGCCTAAATGAGACTCACAATATACTCATGAGATTTTTATATGCTATCAGTTTAGCTTTAATATGCTTCGTATTATTCAAGATTATGATTACTTCACCCCAAGATATTGCAAAATATTGCTTATATGCTTAAATATATCCATAAGAGATTGGAATGATACATAATATGAACGCATCACCAAGCTATAGATGACTAGTTCCATGATGACAATTATAATACTTTAAGAGATGAAATCTAGTATATGGATGTTGATATTCATAGTGAGATTTTAAAGTTGCAAACCTCTTAAATTAGAAATTTTAAAGTTGGTGATATACGGTTGTTCTATTCGTAGGGTTACTACGGATGCATTATTATCCTACAAACTATCATAAACCGAAAGTCTGTGTTTAGATTACTATTGATTAATAATATCTTTATTTGCAACTTTTGATAAGACATTGTCGTATCTAGAAACTGGATTCCATGGAAAAACTAGATAGAGACATCTTATGCATGACTGATAGTGCTTCTTCCCAACACCATCATTAAGAATATAATCTTTTCTTCTAACAAGAATACTTGTGTCAAAAATAGTATCCATAATACCTAGACATGGTCATATTATTGAAGGCTCCGGCAGAGCCCACTTGATTTTACCCAATAGACCTACCCACATATACAAATTGTTTTATAATCTCATTATCCCATAAGACTTTTTGGGAGTAAAGAATGGGTCTCGTATTAAAACGTTGGACAAGTGAAATAACTTTTTTTTGTAAACCACTAGTCTAGATAACCAAAAGTTCATCCTAGAGAACCAGAAGTTGTCCTAGAGAAATTATCCAGCTATTCACTACGGATACACGTTACTCACATTAGGGTTGTCAAGTCACATATATATACGTTGAGCCAGAAGCTCAATCCTATGGCTCCATTGTGAACCAGAAGTCGATTGGTCCTATAACTTTTAATCTATGACATGGTCGAATAAGATATTTCGACTAAGACATTTTGGGACACTGATGATAAAATTATTATAACTAATTCGTGTGATCATTACTTACCAAATTGAAGCATACATCCTTGATCCCAAGGATAAATTTTTTTTAAACCATAAATCCTGAAGATTGTATATGAATAACTAGTAGCATAGTCTTAAATTGCATCTCTTTTAGATGGCTTATGTTGGTATTGTCTGAAACTATAATATTGACATCTATGTTTTATAAATTATTATGTTTATCTTCTTAGATTATTAAATCTTCTAGACATGAGATATTTTTGTGATAGAATATTTCTGCATTAATAAGACATAATTTCCGCCGTTAGGGGGAGATGTGAAGAAGATAAACTATCGTTCTAGAAGAACGTCGTAAATTATCGTTCTAGAAGAATGTCGTAAAGCATCGTTCTAGAAGAATGTCGTAAAGCATCGTTCTAGAAGAACGTCGTAAAGCATCGTTCTAGAAGAATGTATTGCATCATCGTTCTAAAAAACGTTCTAATGCATCATTCCAGAAGAACGTGTCATGGCATATTTCTAATTTATCTAATCTTGACTAAATTAGGAGAAATTATCATTTGCTTGCTTACGTTTTATTATGCTGCATAAATAGCTATACCATCTATAAATTTATTTTCTAATAGAAGTACCAAAAGAACAAAATAAAGATAGCAAATGAATAAGTTCTTTTGTAAGAACGCGTAAGACCTAAAGGTTCTAAATATTTAACTCTCCAGAGGAAGAGGCCGAATAATATAACACACCCAAATGCTCTTGAAGAAGCCGCTCCTGAAGTAGCATCTCCTGAAGAGAAAGTTCATGGCGATCCGAAAGATGTCATGAACCAAAGATCAAATTTCTCAAAGTATATCGCTCCGGTAGAGGATATACCTCAGATTCTAGAAGAGACTGAAAAAGAGGTACTGGTACCCATAAAATCTATGTTTTATAATAGTTAAGAGAAATTTGGAATCAAGAAAAATTGTCATAGATGACATTATCAAATGAGAATAAAAAAGGGTGATAAAATTAAAGGTAACACTAAAACCACGAATAATCTAATAAATAGATGCGATATTTCTCGCAAGATGTGGAGTGTTCGGTCTTACAGTACAAAACCCAAAGAGAATAAACTCGGTAGGTTTTGAATGGGTATCTATAACAAATAGAGATCTAAATATATAGAGCTCAAGGATTCATAAAATGATCATGAATAGAATTTGAATAAATATATTCTTCGATCATGATAACCTAGACGATAAGATATATTATCGAAGGTCATGGATTTAAAATTCTCAGGTAAATCCTTGAAGGATTTGATATTATCATGTTATCCCCGAAGAATCTACATATGGATTAAACCATCGAGAAGAATGTGATAGGCTCATTGGATTTATGGAGAAATCCCTGAACGGATTCATCAAAATAGTTACCTCCTGAAGAGAAGATCTCATGAAGAGATTAAAAGTACCTCATGAGGAGAAAATCTTATGAAGAGATAGAAAATATGACAGTATCTCCTGAAAAGATTTGAAATATATTCCGAATAGATTGGAATCTCCTGAAGAGATTGGAATCTTCCGAAGAGATTGGAATCTCCCGTAGAGATCAGAATCTCCAGAAGAGAGGAATCCCCAGAAGAGATAAAAATAAATATCCAAAAAAGATCTCATGTAATCTCATGAAAAGATGAATCTCTACAAGAGATCTACTATAAATCTCCTGCAGAGATTTAATATGAATGATATACCTATAATGGTCAGATCAATATGATCTTTTACAACCAAAAGAACATATTCTGGGTCCTGAAGTACCATCTTTAAAGAATATAAAATTCATTATTGTCATTTATTCAGCACAATATTCTAGAATAATATTAGGCACATAAATTATCCTTGATGAATATTTTGATCTAATGAGATATGCAGATGAATGATATTTATCTGATACTCCATTAAGAGGATACCACAAACAAGGTATGTTCTATAATAATGTTGCAGGTAGAGAGAATAAATCAAATCACTGCGATAATTTTATCAAAGCGAACATGGAGTGTGCATGGCTATATTTTCAACAGTTCGACATATCAGAGAGAGTTGCGAGCTTTCAAGAATCACAAATAAAGCCTGCAACCTCTTCATAAGGATACAAGTATAAATGTATAGACAAATAAAGTATTGGGGTGATATGTATTATTTAAAATGTATTGGGGGTTGATTTTTTATTTTGAATTGATGTAACAACAATAATATAATATTTTTTGAGGGGGAGCATTCTGTAGATGCAAGATCCTGAAGATGCTAATGAAGACATCTTGAAGCATGTCTTTGCGCATTGTACTCTTTTCCTTCGTTAAGGTTTTTTTCTACTGTATTTTTCCTTCGAAAGGTTTTTAACGAGGCAGTGTAAGTCGTACCCACTTAGATTCCTGAAGACTTATAATCCTGAAGAATATTATTGTACTCTTTTCTTTTCTATAGATTTTTCCCAAAGGGTTTTTACTAGAAAAGTTTTTAATGAGGCAATAATTAAAGTGGGCATCCAAGGGGAAGTGTTGTGATTTGGATAAATTCTAATATGGATGCCCTTATCCATACCCACAACAACCTCACTATCTCATTTCCTCTATATATGTTATCAATGAGAAAAGCTACGTACAGATTTCTAGCTATCAATATTTCTCTCATTTTCTCATTTTCACAACATATACATATACATATATATATACTCCCCAACACCGTATGGAGATCCGTCAGTAACTCATGGTCACAACATATATATATATATATATATATATATATATATATATATATATATATATATATATATATATATATACCCAAGATTATTGCCACCAGAATGGCCGATATACTCCCCAAAATCATCTCGGAGGAACAAAGAGGCTTTGTTCGTGGGAGGAACATCCAGGACAATATTATGCTAGCTCAAGAATTAATAACATGCATGAAGTTTCCCGCTAGAGGGGCAACATCGCCGTCAAAATCGACATGGAGAAAGCTTATTGGCAATTTATGATTTGGGTATTCAGAGCTTTCGAATTTTTGGAAAATTGGACCAACACCGTGTGGAGATCCGTCAGTAACTCATGGTTCTCCACGCTTATCAACGGTCAATTCGAGGGGTTTTTCAAATCGAGCCGCGGCGTTAGACAGGGCGACCCTCTATCTTCCACTGTCTTCATCATAGCTGGAGATGCTCTGAGCAAAAACCTTAACAACATGGTCAACATTCAGAACTTCCAGTGGATGCCCGATAATCACCTACCTGGCCTTCGTCGACGATTTACTCATCTTCTCATCCGGGGAAGTCGGAGCGTTGGAAGTGGTCCACAACAACCTGGAGAGGTACTCTAGATGTTCCGGGCAAAAGATCAATCATTCCAAGAGCGTTATCTACGCCCACCACAACATCAAAAGAGAGCATGCAATCAGCCTCTCCAACTTAACATCTTTCTCAGTGACCCACCCTCCGTTCAACTATCTCGGCTGCCCGCTTGTGTACGGCAAATCCAACATTGGCATCTTTGAGAACCTGATCACTAGAATTTGGAACAAACTCGAGGGGTGGCATAATGCCACTTTATCCCTAGGCAAAAAGATGATCCTCATCAAAAATGTGCTCACCTCCATTCCTATCCATACTCTGGCAGCGTGTTCTCCGCAAAAGAAGGTCCTCTCTTCGATCGAGCAAATCTTCTGTAATTTCTTTTGGGGGCACAACAAAGGACAAGACAAACACCACTGGGCTAGATGGGAAGCCATGGCTCACCCTAGAGTGGAAGGGGGTCTGGGATTCACCAAGCTCACACACATTATTAAGGCTTTCTCGATGAAATTGTGGAAGAAACTCCGCACGAGTAAGAACTTATGGACCAGGTTTATGAAAGCCAGGTACTTCAAACACACCCACCCTTCAGTGGCCACAGCCAACAGCAGAGCATCTGCGGCTTGGCGTCGTATCCTAATTGGACGCGACCTAGCCGAGCCGGCAATAAGACTCCATCTGGGCGGCGGCGAGTCAGATCCATTCCTGGAGAGATGGCTAGGGGACAACTTAATACCGTGTCTGGCAGCGATCCCCAGTAATAGTAGGATCAGTGACTTGTGGAACCCCACTAACAACGACTGGAACTGGAACAAGATTCAAGATTGGTCCGGTAACGAAACAACATACAACATCCGCATGCACGGACTTAGCCACAGTCGCGAGGCAGACGGGCTGAGGTGGTCGCTTGAGGCCTCAGGAGAATTTTCGGTTAGGTCGGCGAGATTCGCTATCCAAGGGAACGGGCAGCCGCATCGTACCATTGCGCGCTATTGGAATTCCTGCATCCCCAAGAAGTGGTCCTTCCTCTTTTGGAGAATCATTAGAAAGAAATTGCCGACGGACGATATCTTTAACTCCATCGGGATTAGCTTAGCATCAGCTTGTAATTGCTGTACCGACCGTCAGGTGGAGACTACTGACCACATCTTCAGGGAGGGGTATCTGCCAGACAAGATCTGGAAGACCCTTAACCGACACTACAATATAGATCCATGGAGTGGACGCTTCTATGATCGGGCGGACAAATGGGGTTTAGCTTCCCACGGCCACCAAATCATCGCAGCGGCCGCAACGTGGACGATTTGGAAGAATCGCAACAAGGCGAGAGACGAGGGTCACCAACACTCAGCTGACCAGCTCATTAAGGAAATATTTCGGCAATGTCGTAAAAGGAGCATCTTGTGCTCCCACAGTCCGACAACATTCTTGTCCTCGATCCCCCTAGCTTTGTGGGGTAGATTAGTATCTCCCCCTCTCAGATCCCTTTTGCGGTATACTTGAGGCTTTTGCTTTTGCGCCTTGTATACGTGGTCAGTTTTCGGCTTTTGAGCCGTGATTAATAAAAGGAGGGTTTTTTTTTTAAATAAATAAATAAATAAATAAATAAACAAATAAATAAATAAATAAATAAATAAATAAATAAATAAATAAATAAATAAATATATATATATATATATATATATATATATATATATATATATATATATATATATATATTTCAATCAATTGATCTCTCAAAATCATATAGGTAGTAGCCCCTTCTGAAGGGATGAAACCAAATGGGCTATTAGCCACTAGATGAGTCCCCTTCCGAGAATTGTCAGTTTCAACATATATTATACAAGGAACGTAGATTTTTCTAGTAGAGCAAGGAACTGCAAATGACTGCTTGTTCGATCGATGGATGCCGGAATCTACATAAGCAACGGAGTTCGATTCCGTCAAGGCTTGTCCACCGTATCGCTGCTATCAGCAATCTTTTCTGAGCCGCGGCCTGCCATTTTTCCTAGCGAACCTACGACCGAGGACAGGCCTTTGAAGCTGCTGCTGCCTTCACTCAAGTTCCTAGATGTCCTCGACTTTCTCAACTTCGAGATGCTGTCCTTGTCTGCGTCCTCCTTTGTTTTGGCCTTTGCGACCACCAGTTGTGCTATGTTGCTTCGGCAGAAGGGGCAGACGGGGGTAGCCAGGCACAAGGTCACAGGGTTAGGCTAGTTGTGGCAACAGAGGGCCACGGTGCAGTGTACACACATTTGGTGCCCGCAGTCTTGGACCTCGATTGTGCAAGCTTGATCGAAGCAAATGCAGCAGAGGTCAAAGTCATCATCCTCGGACATATCGTCATCGATTCCATCGTCTGAATGCTTGGGTGAGGGCATAGAATATGTGGTCCCTTTCAAAATCTTCTTCTCTCTTTCCCTATTAGCATCCATCAAGGCCATCTCTAACAAAGCCTTTGCCTCTGGATTAAGCTCACTGATGAACTTCAGCGGGGAAGGCCAAACCAGAGGCTCTACGGATGATGGGTTCAGTAAAGCTGAACAAGCCCCATGCTTTCGCTTGTGTGCAACAACAAATGGTATTCTCCCAGATGAATCCCATTGAAGCCTATCAGCACCCCGTGCGAGCAATTCTCGGACACAGTCCAAACAACCCCCACGTGCTGCCAAATACAGAGGGGTGCTTCCTGGACAACCGTATCCACCTGTCGAAGCACAAACAAGAGCTCCGTTATCCAAAAGAATATGTACACATTGAGGTCATCTTTGCCTGGCTGTGAGGTGTAATGGCGTTGCCCCATTGCCATCTTTAACATTTACAAACCATGTAAATCCCCAAGAACTGGCAACAGAGGTGGAGTTGGCAGCCGAGAGGATTGCTTGCAAGCAAACCGAATAGCCATAATATGCGGCATAATGCAAGCAAGTTCTTCCGTGCAACGAATCAAACATCAAGATATTTGCGCCTGCTTAAAGTAGCTTCTGGACATAAGCAATCTTCCCATGCATTGCCGCCAGCATCAGGGGAGTCTGCCTATGACGATTGAGCAGATCGGGATGAACAACTCGATCCAGAAGCATAGAGAGGACCTCGAGGCGGCCGTTGGCGGCGGCGATGTGGAGGGCGGAGAGGTGATCGTAGACGGTGGTCCAGTCGAGGACAGTGGGGTCCCACCGGAGCGTGGACCCCACCGCGTCGGCGTCGTCGGACTGGGCCGCATGGAAGAAGCCCACCTCCCGGCTGGGCCCCACGCAGCTCAGCCCCTGGCCCATTGGACGGGAGGATCCGATAGCTCGGGGACGGAGGCGCAGGATAGCTGGTGCGCCGCGCCCTTGGAAGAGTAGCATATATATATATATATATATATATATATATATATATATATATATATATATATATATATATATATATATATATATATATATATATATATATATATATATATATATATATATTAGTATGGTATAGTTAAGTATATGTATTTTCTACTATTTTTATTATTATTTATATTTTTTATATCAAATAATTATATAATAATTGTTCTTCCAAAATTCTTTACAAATAGACTTTGAACCTATTTTGGTTTCAAAGTTGGATTTTAAAATCGAAAATACTGATATAGTATTTTATCTAATAAAAACATAAATTTACCTATAAGTTGTAATTGCCAAAAATTAGGATTTTAGTCTAAAAATACTTTTTTTTTATCAAAATATTATTTCAAATATTTTTGACTAAGTAAAACCTAGTTTCCAAATATTATAATATTTTCTATAATAGTTATAGATATTTAATCTTGTTGTTCTCTTCAATTATCATCTTTAATGATGTCTAGTTGTGCGTTTCCTATTTTGTGCTCTTGTTCAATCTCTTGCAAATCAATCATCGAATTATGGATACTCTTTCATGGATCAATTATGAACTATATTGGACGATGGGCTGATCTTGGATTACTATTGGACGTTACAATCTTCGATGACTATGATTTGGGATGACGCGATCTTGGAATTTATTCTGTTCTCTAGATATTGATACTTTCCGTGTCGACACACTCGTGTCGCTCATGTCGAATTCAGATACCCGAGACAAGTACTTACAATAATCGCTTTCATTTTCTGATAGTTACTATATTCATGATTTAGTATACATTCCATGATTATTGTCAACTACACGAGATTAGTGTTTATGGACTCTATTAACATGTTCCATGTTTACCGTGTTTCTGTGATTATCTATTTTAATGTTCGTGTTGCAATTAGAATCCATGATTACAGTTGACATGAAATACCTTAGTATATATGTGATCAAAATTCCATACTCCATGTTATCGTGCCTAATATCTAATCATACAAGCTGCATATGATTGAGTCGTACCCAGTAGATCCTTCAGTCCGATCACATGTAGAATGTGGTATTTCAAATGCACTTAGTATAGTTATGACTTATGCATTTCATATTGATTATGTCACATGCCTTGATTCCATTCCATGATTATTTCTTTTTCTGTTTATATACTTGTCAGATCATGATAGAGTTTACTTATTTCTGTTCTCTTACTCTATTTCATGTATATGGCTCCTATCATGTTATGAATAGTGGATTATATTTTGTACTTGCTCCTATCCTGACTGGATAACCACATTTTTAGACGATAACTTAGAGGACTGGTGCCCCACTTACTATGGCATGCCTGAGACTGATCACGGTATACCTGAGAATGTAGGAGATGCAGTTGCAGACTTACCCTTGGAGGATACCTACATTTAGCTTACTTGCTGATTAGATTTCTGTTGTCAGAACATTATTGAGATGTACTCTATTTTGAGGATTCATGTATTTTCCATTCTGGACTTGTCTTTTTATTTTATATCTACCTGTTGGCACTTGTGATTGAGTTAGATTCATGATATTGAGGATTCATGTATTTACTGTTCTGGAGATGAAGTTGTAGACTTACCCCTAGAGGATGCCTAGATTTAGCTTAGCATTTTGCTTACTTGCTGATTAGATTTCTATTGTCAGAATATTATTGATACATACTCTATTTTGAGGATTCATGTTTTTCCATTCTAGACTTGTCTTTTTATTTTATATCTACCTGTTGGAAGTTGTGATTGAGTTAGATTCCTGATATTGAGATTTATATTCTTATTGCAGGATTGATGTAACTTAAGGATTAAACCATATAATACCGCTAAATCAGTGGTGTAGGCTGGACGTGTTCCCATGTACATGTACCCGAACTTCCGGGTGTGGGTCGTGACACGTTTTTATGGTGGCCCATGCAGGTCTTGTCTTCGTAAAATAATGCGATGTCGTAGTGGTACTTAGAGTTAGAGTATCATTATGAGCCTGCAACAAAGTGATAAGAATAGGAATACTTGTTACGATCCATACCCACTTTTCGGGATGCGAGTGCGTGCGCAAGTCCAGCCTACGCCGTAGTATCAGAGGTAGAACGTTGTCTAGCCCGCAATAAACAAAATGCTTGTAATAATGCCCCAGTCCCAAAATACGTAGGACTAGGAATGCGTATACGTGCCAGTTACGTATCAAGTGAACTCCAGCCCAGCTTGAGTGCGTATAAGTTGTCTAAGTCAGGTAGTTATATCTCTATACCACTAAGATAATTCTAGTCTCAACCTACCGAAGATAAATCCTTCGTAAGACCAAATGTACTAATATTGGTCAGGTATTAACATGTTGGATCCCACAGACAAATAAAATAGACAATATATAATAAAGTTGACCAAACTCTATTATAAATGTCTGAACAAGTTTATAGCAAAAGGATAAAGTTTACAAAACTAGGCCATGTCAGCATAATTAATTGACAAAAAAATTATAAGTATTGTTAGTCCCGGGGCTTGATCAAAGATGGTGGACTCGATGTCGAGATCAGAGGTTCAACAAACGTTTACCTTCTGATATTTCTCGAGATCCAAGAGGAACACTATAATATGAATCTGATTACAAAAGCAACAATAATCAGAAAATAAATCTCACGTTCTTCCTCGCAATCGCAGTTGCTGACGGACAGAACTGAGTTCAGAAAATAAATCTCATGTTCTTCCTCGCAATCGTAGTTGCTGATGGACAGAACTGAGTTACAACTCAGATGAAGGAGAAAAAAGAAGAAAGAAGAAAGAAGAAAGGTTTTTGCTGGGGTAATTAAGATCACCGTTGCTCAAAGCAAGATTCTCCCCACCACGATCTACTTCAAGGAACCAGCAAGTTCACGAAGAACTTCTGGAACGCTCGTAAGTCAAAATTTGAGACTTGGACGGGCTTCCTGGACTTTACAGACTCCCTTAACTCTCTTCTTGGTGCATCTTTCAAAGGAGGCCAAGGGGCTCTATTTATAGAGTGGAGTTGAGACTTCACCTCTTCTTCTATCCGATGTGGGACTAAAATACCATTACTAAAAAATAGAGTTTGATATTTTAGATCATCCCACAATCAGCATAGAAGTGTGCCAGTCCACGTCTAACCCCCGAACACTCCCGTGCATGCACGAGATATCCTGGAGTCCGTGTCCGAGTCCGAGTCCGTACAACAAAAATCAACTTGCATCCTTGTTGGAATTAATACTTTTTCTTTCTAGAAAAATACTCCCACATGGCACAAACTTGTGCCCCACTACACCTCATGTGCACACCTCAACACAAGAAATGTATTATATTGAGATACTCACCATTTGGTGTAGCCGATGTGGGACTATCTTTTCTAGTTCAAAGGCAAAAACACCAACAATCCCCCACATATCTTAATATATGGGTTGAGCGTTCCCCACAGTGACTGTCCATCATGCATTAGGAGAGATGTCGCTACGACTTGAATCTTCCCGCATAGGTTAAATAACGGCATGATATAAGAATGGACCAAGCCTTGAATTCTACACCATAACTGCAATTCTTCCTACTCACATAATGACATCAACTGTGCTTCTGGCTGCACATTGAAGGCCTTGTGCCAACCTGGTTTCAGTGTATAATTTTTGGGCGTCTACAAGTTTACCCTCAAGAAACGGCCTGATATCTCTGTCCATACACTATAGGTGAGTTCTTTATAAAGAGTCATGGCATGAAGCATTGTGCTTCTTTGCGGTGCTACGCCGCTATGACATGGTTTAAAGTCGAGGCTTTACCCCACCTGGGTACCTCATCGTAGTGTCATACTACTGTAGCATGAGGTCACAGGCCTCTTTGTAGTGCCAAACTACCCAGCATGAAGCATTGCGCTTCCGTGCGGTGTTATGCCGCTATGACATGGCTCACAAAGCCGATGCTTTACCCTACCTGGTACCTCTTCGTGGTGTCATGCCACTATAACATGAGGACATCATCCTCTTTGTAGTGCTGTCTACCTCTCTTTATTACGATTATCATACAACATTAGGCTACCTCTCTATTTGCGGTGCTACTCCGCTGTGACTTGGCTTACAAAGCCGAGGCATTACCCCTACTTGGGAACCTCATGGTGGAGTCACCCCACTATAGAATGGAGTTATACTCCTTGTAGTGCTGCGCTACCATGCTTCCTGTAAAGCACTCCTGGCATTCACTCTGCCTGAGAACTCATTAAGGCATTTAAGCCAACCTTCCCACAGGATCCATTTTTCGCAGAAAACAACAGTAGACAACAGTGGTTGTAGGCCCGTAACCTTTCCATGTCACAGAGGACAAGTACCCACCATTCCTGATATTCTTCTGGTTAATAGTCCTCCCTTGAACCAAAAGCTAGATGCCTAGTAGATTTCTCTTTGAACTAATAGCATAAAACTTTATGGTAGGATTGTAATAACACAATATCAAAATGCCTTCAAGCCTATTTTACAAGCTGTGTCATCGACCAGCTGGCACTTGAGGCCCTTGGTGAACGGATCCGCCAGGTTCTCCTGACTCCGAACATCAATTACTGTAATAACACCCCTCTTGATGAGATCGTGTATTATTTTGTGCTTCAACCGCACAGTCCTTTTCTTCCCGTTGAAGAGGTCATTTGATGCCACCGCCGCAGTTGCCTGGTTGTCACAATATATCGGTATCCCCGGTATTTGTGCCCCAACTACTTGAAGATCATACATGAGCTTCCGAAGCCATTATGCTTCCTCCGCTGCGGTATCAAGTGCAAATAACTCAGATTTCATGGATGACTGTGAGAGCATAGTTTGCTTCTTCGATTTCCACGATATAGAAGCTCCACCCATTATGAAAATGTATCCACCTGTGGACCTCTCGCTCTCCACTTTTGAGTACCAACTGGCATCACTGAAGCCTTCCACTACCGACGGATCTCCGTTGTAGTGCAGTGCATATGTCTGAGTCTTCTTGAGATATCTCATAACCCATTTCACAGCTTTCCAGTGCTCAATTCCTGGGTTGCTCGTGAAATGACTCAGCATTCCCACAGCGAAAGCTATGTCAGGCCTTGTGGCAGTAGTACCATACATCAAACTCCCGATTGCGCTTGCATACTCCAGCTGCTTGACGCTTTCCCTTGAATTAGGCTTCAGTTTCATATCACACGTGTACGTCGTATCGATCCCTGGAAGATCCAGATATCCGTAACGAGTGATCATCTTCTCAACATAATGAGACTGTGACAGCGCTAGTCCAATGTCTGTCCGAATGATCTTGAGTCCCAAGATAACATCAGCATCCTCCAAGTTCTTCATACTGAACTTCGTCGAGAGGAACTTCTTTGTCTCCGTGACACAGCTTATATCCGTACCTAGGATTAGCATGTCATCCACGTATAGACAAACGATGACTCCTCTTCCGTCAGTAAATTCGTATAGACATACTTGTCTGATTCACTGATCCTGTAGCCATTTGACCTTATGACTTTGTCAAACTTCTCAAGCCACATTTTGTGAGCTTGCTTTAAATCATACAGAGATTTCAGCAACTTGCAGACTTTGTCTTCAAGACCTTTGATGACAAACCCTTCTGGTTGTTGTATGTAGATCTCTTCGGTCAGCTCGCCATTCAGGAATATCGTTTTCACATCCATTTGATGTGTATATATATATATATATATATATATATATATATATATATATATATATATATATATATATATACGCATTTAACAGAAAAAAAAAATATATATATAAATAAATAAATAAATAAATAAATAAATAAATAAATAAATAAATAAATAAGTAAATAAATAAATAAATAAATATATATATATATATATATATATATATATATATATATATATATATATATATATATATATATATATACACGCATTTAACAGAACTAACCCACACAAACTTCACAGAATCAATCTCGAATCCGAAATCGGACTGCGAAAACGATTTCTAACCGAACAACCAATACAACCAATTCTGGCCAAAGCCAAGCTTCACCGAATAATTCCCAAGTCCGAAATCGGACTAACGATTCCACAATCATTTCGAGTATCCACAAGCAACGTAAAATAATCGAATCCCATAACGA
The DNA here is from genome assembly GCA_029216955.1 of Iris pallida. Taxonomy (NCBI): domain Eukaryota; kingdom Viridiplantae; phylum Streptophyta; class Magnoliopsida; order Asparagales; family Iridaceae; genus Iris; species Iris pallida. The sequence continues at coordinate 3,149,536 of JANAVB010026400.1, forward strand.
GATTGAGATCGGTCATCACAGACTATGCTACGAGATGCAACGACTACTCGGATAGGGATTATACCGAAAGATTCATAACAGAATTCGAAGGGTGGCCTCGAAATCGGATCGCAGCGCGTCGTCATCGACTCGAAAGCCTCGAAACATTTTGGACACGACAACAGCGCGACGACTGTTCAGAACAGCGACAGTGTTGAGCCACGGGTTACAGGGAGGGGCACCGCAAAGACGGTCGACCACGGTGTAACGCCCCAATCCCAAAATACGTAGGACCAAGTACGTGAACATGCCAGCTGCACATGTACGAAGAATACTCCAATATATGGAATTCTCATATATGCACATAAGCTGTAAATAAAATAGTCACAGGCCAGAATAATATAATCTTATCTCATCACAGCTCAACACAGAACATAATAGAGTCCAAATAATAAATATGTGCATCAAAGATAGCCGGATGAACATACTCACTCCAAACAGCTATAAAAATAGTCTCACAATATCGGAGTCCAACCTCCGCAAAATAGAAAAGAAAAGAGATGTAAAAATAATGTCCACTAGTATCTAAAATAAGGAATAGACTAGAAATCAGTAGGAACTGCCTCATCATCGATGTAAGCTGAATCCAATGCCCCCTTACTCCTGCGGGAAGTCGTCCAATCCTGGAGATATAACCAGGTCCTCAAAGGAACGTAGCAAGATACAAGAAAATACCATGCCATATAAACTGTGATAATATAATAAAAAATAAAGGATGCATGCAATCGGGTTCCTGACCAATCTACAGTGAATATGCAGTTGAGATACAATCCTTCGACGCATGAGCCCTGGCTGAATATAGGATCCGGTATAGTCCCCTCTTGGGCACCAGTGACCAAGTGCATAACGTTCCAAGAACGACAGTGGCCAACCTGAGAGGCTAATCATACCCGTATCTCCAGCGGAGCTTCCGGGTTGCAAGGGAAGTGCAATCGAAGTTCATATGTCAGGTATTGTTCTCCCCACCCAATGCCTAGTATCATCATTTCCATGACTGGCATGTACCTCTAGTAACCGCCAAGTCCTCTAGCATGCAATTCTATTGACAGTTACTTCTATCTGTCGCACGCTCCATACGTATCGGTTGCCAGCCGACTACGCGGGTGCGTATCCTACATGTGACTCACAACACGTGGTAAATTAAGTGTCAAGGCCGTACGAGATATACTAATACCTCATCATCAATGGGTGGTCACTAGACTAAGTCAATGCAAGATAAATAAATAAAAAGCGATAAAAACGACCGATAGAGTCGTTTGCACACAAGTGTGACTTGGACACACAGTTTTATAATATCAATAAATAGGAAATGATGAAAATAACAACTAAAAATAAGAATACAATAATCACAGAGTAATGTGGCAAGGTATCTTGCCTGACGGTGCAAAGTGGCAAGTCTAGGACATCACAATGTCAGCCAAAAAATGTCATAATCTCCAAACAACTTCGGACGCTAAAACAAACATCAAAAATGTATTTGGTGTATAAGAAATACCTAGGAAACACTGTCAAAAAGTCTAATTCTGGAACAGGGGTAAAATCATAATTTTAGGTCAATACGATGTTCGCCGTTGGACCCGCTTTATACCGAAACGCGTGCCAAAGTCTATGGTTTCTGAAGTCGTCAAACTGTATGTCTACGGACTCAGTTTAAGGAGACAAACTCAAACTCAACGGTATGTCCAATTTTGGATTCCGATAAGCCGCGTACAAAATTGCCCGTTTGAGTGGGTCGCGGGCCCGCCAAAAAGGGGTTCCGATCGACCTTCTCAGAATTGAACCAAACTTGGCACACAGGACCAGAATGTCGATTCAGACCTCTTGGCGCAAGTTTTGTCTCTACTTGACGGCTGTACATGAAGTTGGGATGAAGTTTGCAAATTGGCGATATGGGGGTATCTCGACGGATACGGAATAATTTCGTCGCGTATACACGACGAAACTGAGTTCCGTCAGTTCCCACACGTCGGCAACGTCCATACGCACTTTTTGATGCATATAGCGCACGACCACGTCACCCGGTTTGTCGAGGCGCACGTCGTATCGGACAGAATTCAAAAATTTCAATACTTTTAAAGAAGTTTTTCTCATAAGTTCATCGATCCATAACTTCCTCTACAATAAATAAAAATTTAATTACCAGATGGGTTTTCATATCGTATATGTTAACTAGGACTGTTTAAATTTGTTTCCCATAAATTCTTAATATCTGGGTCAAAATCACCCTTCTAAAGTCAGGGTTTTGGTGTGTTTCTCGGTTTCGTTTTCGAGGGAATTTTCCTCTATTTTTTGAAACTTTTATGGGATTTCCTATGTATTAGAAAGTTTTCTAATTACTAGGGTTTATAGATGGGTATGTTGTCTAAGCACAGTAGTCGATAGATCAAATTTTTGTTGAAGAGAATCAAAGATATTGACCTCGAAATGTTGGTACCTGGATTCTTCGAAAAACAGAGTGCCCTCTGTTTCACTCTCGGCTCCGCACGTTTGGCCGGTGATCCAGTCGTCAGCGACGGTGAGCAGGCGGTCGATGTTGAGCACGGGGGTGTAGGGGAGGTCCTGGAGTCGAAGTTCGGGCTGGGGATGAAGTTTGACAAATGATTTTCCCAAGAACCCTATTTCCGAATAGCTATATAGGATGTTTTAAATGCCTATTTTGAATCGTTCAAAACTGCAGGGTGCAAGGATTCGATCTAGGTTTAGGTCGATTAGGTAGAGGAGAATCTAGTTAAGATTTTGTTAAAATCTTGAATCAATTTTGTGTAGATATGAAGAAGTTTAATTTAAACTTCTTTTGAAGTTCCACCTGCTTCGTTAAATCGTATGGGAACGAGTACTGTTCATATGAACAGAACTCCACTACTTTTTTTTTCTTTCTATAAGCATATATATATATATATATATATATATATATATATATATATATGTATTTAGGCCCAAATAATTTCAATAACTTCTTTTGAAGTTCCACCTGCTTCGTTAAATCGTATGGGAACGAGTACTGTTCATATGAACAGTACTCCACTACTTTTTTTTCTTTCTATAAGCATATATATTTCTTCCTATAAGCATATATTTTTTCTATAAGCATATATATATATATATATATATATATATATATATATATATATATATATATATATATATATATATATATATATATATGCCCAAATAATTTCAATAATTCCTAAAAATCGAAAAATATTTCTAATACACTCAACTAAATATTCTTATATGAATTACCTATCTTATTTATATATATATGTAACCATTGCTTGTTACCCATAATATGTAAAATACCCATACTTAGTTAAAAAGCCATTTAATTAATAACAAAATATTAAAATAAAATATATGTATACTTAAAAGGAAAGAAAATTTAGGAAAGGGGTTTACATCCTACCAAACTTAAAGAAATTTTGACCTCAAAATTAAACTAAGGTAGGGGGGTCGAATGCATTGCAAGCAAGAACTATTAAGGAACTAACATGGGCAAGGCATACCTTGGTTGTCGAACAATTGCGGGTAACAATTTTAGATGTCGTCCTCGTACTCCCAAGTAGACTCCCCTGGCGAGTGATGCTTCCAAGCCACGCGAACCAATGGAATAGATTGATTCTGCAACACCTTCACTCGATGATCAAGAATGCCTACTGGTTGCTCTTCGTACGACAAGCTTGGTCCAAATGTGATCTCGTAGTGATCATGCACATGATTGCTGTCTGCCACATACCTTCTCAGCTGAGATACATGGAATACGTCATGCACGTCCTCTAGCAACGGAGGCAAGGCCAATCTATAGGCAACCTCTCCAATACGTTCCAAGATATCGAAAGGACCGATGTACCTTGGACTCAACTTGTAACATCCTCCGAATCGAATTGTACCTCTAGTGGGGGATATCTTCAAGAACACATGGTCACCCGCTTTGAACTCCAAGGGTCGACGACGATTATCTGTCCACTGCTTCTGACGGTCCTGTGCTCCTCGCAGGTGGCCCTAAATTTTCTTTACTGTCTCCACTGTACTCAAGACTAACTCGGGACCCAATAGTTGTCGCTCTCCTATGTCGCTCCAACAAACAGGAGACCGACACTTCCTTTCATACAACACTTCAAACGGAGCCATCTGAATGCTCGCTTGATAGCTATTATTATAGAAAAAATCAACAAGATGAAGATGGTCCTCCAATGATCCGCCAAAGTCAAACATGTACGCTCTCAACATATCCTCTAGCATCTGAATGGTATGCTCCGACTGGCCGTCTGTCTGCGGATGGTATGCCATGCTAAACTTCATCCGTGTGCCCAAACTCTCTTGCATGCTCCTCCAAATGTGCAAGGTGAATTGCGAGTCGAGGTCCGACACAATACTAACAGGCACACCATGTAATCACACAATCTGTTCCATATACATCTCTGCCAATACCTTTGTCGACTGGCCCACTCTAAAAGGTAAGAAATGGGCTGACTTGGTAAGTCTATCAACAATCACCCACACTGCGTCACGTCCCCTAGGACTCCGAGGAAAACCCATGACAAAATCCATAGTAATGTGCTTCCACTTCCACTCGGGAGTGGGCAGCAGCTACAATAATCCGGCCGTCCTCTGGTGCTCTGCCTTCACTTGTTGGCATACCAAGCACTTGGCAGCAAAATGAGCTATCTCTCGCTTCATTCTGTGCCACCAATAATACTGTCGTAAGTTACGGTACATCTTAGTTCCTCGTGGGTGAATAGAGTAAGACGAACTGTGAGCCTCTGCTATCAACTCTTGCCGTAGCTCTCCGTTGGGAATATAAATGCGATCACCATATCGTAATGTCCTATCAGGAAGGATCCTCAATCCCGTCTGCTCTCCTGCTTAAGTCGTCTCTCTGAGCCGTCGAAATCTAGCATCAGTAGGCAATGCTGCCTTGATGCGCTTTACCAATGATGATTGCACTTGGAGGTTGGCTAATACGCCATCTGCTCCAGACAATACTTCCTCAATACCAAGCTGCGCCAAGTCTCTAATCAACTCTTTTTACGTAGTCAAAAAGTGTGCTATGGGCTTACGGCTTAATGCATCTTCTACGACATTAGCCTTGCCCGGATGATAATATAGCTCGATCTCGTAATCCTTCATCAACTCTAACCAATGCCGCTGTCGCATATTCAACTCTTTTTGTTTAAACACGTACTTGAGGCTCTTATGATCAGTGTAGATATCAACCTTCTCGCCATACAAGTAGTGTCTCCATAGCTTCAGATCAAAGATAACCGCTACGAGCTCTAGATCGTGAGTCAGATAATTCTTCTCGTGCACTCTTAACTGTCGTGATGCATATGCTACTACACGACCGTGCTGTATCAATACACATCCTAATTCTTTTCCAGATGCGTCACTGTAGATCATAAATCCTCCCGAGCCCGATGGTAGTGTCAAGATCGATGCTGTGGTCAATCACTTCTTCAACTCATCAAATGCGGCTTGACACTCGTTTGTCCATACAAACTCCTGATCCTTGCAAGTTAATCGAGTCATCGGCCCCGCTATTCGAGATAAATCTTCTACGAACTCTCGATAGTAACCCGCAAGTCCGAAGAAACTTCTCACCTCAGAAGTTGATGTGGGAGCTGGCCATGATTTGACTGCTGTGATCTTTTCTGGGTCCACTGATATACCATCACCCGTAACAACATGACCAAGAAATGATACTTCCTTGAGAAAGAAATCACACTTTGTAATCTTTGCAAAAAGTTGCTCATTCCTCAATGTTCCCAAAACTATCCGTAGATGCTGCTCATGCTCCTCTTGGCTCTTGGAGTAAATCAAGATATCATCTATAAAGACTACTATAAATTTATCCAAATACTGGTGAAAGATCTTGTTCATTAAGTTTATAAAGATTGCGGGAGCATTGGTCAAACCAAAAGGCATAACCAAGAACTCGTAGTGTCCATACCTTGATCGAAAAGCCGTCTTTGCAATGTCTTCCTTCCGAACCTTCAATTGGTGATAGCCTGATCGTAAGTCAATCTTGGAGAATACTTTTGCTCCACTCAGTTGATCAAATATATCGTCTATACGCGGCAAGGGATACTTGTTCTTCACCGTCATAACATTCAATGCTCTGTAGTCGATGCACATGCGTACTGTCCCGTTTTTCTTAGGCATAAAAAGAACGGGTGCTCTCCATGGTGACGCACTGACACGAATAAAGCCCTTCGCCAATAAGTCATCAATTTGCGTCTTCATCTCTACCAACTCTTTATGTGCTAGTCGATAAACTCGAGATAAAATAGGCTCGGCTCCCGGAATAAGCTCAATAGTAAACTCAATGTCTCGGTCAGGTGGCAGTCCTGGCAATTCCTTGGGGAATACATCCTCGAACTCGATGATGATAGGGTGCTGAGGGGTATCCTGCATCATCATGTGAGTCCCCGATGCGGGTGCATCACAACTCTCTTCGTCTTCTTTGGTGAACTCAAACTATGCTGCATTCGGTAGTCTAAAGATAATACTGCCCCTACGGCAGTCTATGAGAGCGAAATGCTGGCTCCACCAATCCATTCCAAGAACTACATCTAATGTTGGCATAGAGAATACAAGAAGTCGTGCCCTCATATCTCTACCACTTATCACTACAGGACAAAGTCTACATGCACCACTAACAGGTACAACTCCTTCTCCAATAAGGATTCTAACATTCTTAGCTAAGGGTGTGATGGGAATGTTGTGTCTAGTGGCAAAATTAGTGGCTATAAATGAATGTGTGGCTCCAGAATCAAATAATGTAATAGCAGAAAGAGATGCAACTAAAACCATACCTGCTATAACCTCTGCCTCTGTCTCTATATTCTCAACAGCTAGAAAGAATGCCTTTCCATGGTTCTGTCATGGGCCTTGAGTTCTGGCCTTATGGTACTGAGCTGTCTATGGTGGTAATGGTGGACAAGGTGCTAGGGCTGTAGGCCTCTGGGCCTGATGTGCATGAACTTGAGCCTGCTGCTCAGGACAATCTCTGGCCAAGTGCTGTCCTGATCTACATCTCATATATAAGCCCAAACAAAGTCGGCAGTCATCTCTAACATGACCCTGCTTCCCACAAAAAAGGTAAGTAGGCTTCTGGTAGGGAGTAGTCCTCTGCTAGTAATGTCATGTCGTCCTCCTAATAGGTCGTCCCTGTGTAGCTCGGGCTGGTGTAACTGCTGGTGTATGGCACCTCGATGTCTGCTGCTGCTCCTTGCGAAGAATCTCCTGAGCACGAGCTTCTTCTAGGACAGCCGAATGGGAGACTCGAGACTGGGTAGTCGTATAAGACTTCAGCTCTGGTACAAGCCCCTGGTGAAATCTCCTCGCCATCTCTAACTCTGTCAGAATTAATCTCGTACCAAATCTACTCAGGCAATTGAACTCTGAGTCATACTCATCAATTGTCATATTCCCTTGCTTCAGATAAAGGAACTGGTCGTAGAGACCATCTCGAACATGAATAGGGAAGAATCTCTCATAAAATACATCATAAAACTGCTTCTAGGTGATCACAGTGCCTAATCGTCTCTCTTCCGTCTTTCACCAGTGGTGAGCATTATCTTCTAACAGTAGATCCACTGCTGTCATCCAATCTCGAGCTGGCAACTGGGATGCCTTCAGTAGCTTCTCTGTACTAATAGCCCACTGTAACACCTCTAGTGGCTTTTTCGTTGTTCTAAAGGCCTTGAGCTTCATATCCATGAAATTCTTGATGGAGCCTTCATAAGGATGCAGAGCCGGTGCTGGTGCTGGTACTGGAGGTGGTGGTAGAGGTCTAGCCAATGCTGCTATCATCGTCTGTCTTATCAGCTCGGTCTGCTGCCACTGAGCCTCCATCATGGCGTACATAAATTGGGAAGTAGGGCTCCCATGAATCGGTGGAGGAGGCATCTGAGGTCATGACTGTGGTAAAAACTGCTGAGGGAATGGTGGTGGTGGAGGCAGTGGTATATTCCCTTCTGGTGGCATGGCAGTGGTCTACCCTGCCTGGCTGACTGGGGGTGCTACAGTCTCTGGGTGTACCATCGTTGGTTTCGTAGTAGGCTGCGATTGTCCGGGCTGGTATCGTGTCACTGGGGTCATTAGAGGATTTTGTCCCTCCGGAGTAGCCTCTTCACCAGATGTGAGGGCCAAGGCAGAAGTGTGTCCGCTTCTAAGATTCATACTGTTGGCACGAGAAAGATAGGTTGATATTAGGAAAGATTAGATGTGAGGTAAATCAATTAATCGAAGGAATTTGAAAAGAAGTTTGGATGTCAAGGGACGTAGTAGTTCTGGATGAGATATTCCTATTTCTATATGCAGACTTATTCGACATAGTCATGTAACCCAACAATATTAACGTAGACCTGCATGGGCCACCACAAAAACATGTAACGCCCCAGTCCCAAAATACGTAGGACCAAGTACGTGAACATGCCAGTTGCACATGTACGAAGAATACTCTAATATATAGAATTCTCATATATGTACATAAGCTGTAAATAAAATAATCACAGGCCAGAATAATATAATCTAATCTCATCACAGCTCAATACAGAAGATAATAGAGTCCAAATAATAAATAAGTGTATCAAAGATAGCCGGGTGAACATACTCACTCCAAACAGCTATGAAAATAGTCTCATAACATCAGAGTCCAACCTCCGCAAAATAGAAAAGAAAAGAGATGTAAAAATAATGTCCATTAATGTCTCAAATAAGGAATAGACCAGAAATCAGTAGTGTAGTGCCCCGCTCCTCGCGGTCCACTATATAATACCTACGGCTTGTTGACTCAGTCATGAACTGAGTATTTGGTGAAACCTTTGCCGGTATCGATTGATCACGGATGAAATGCAATGAACCTTTCCAATTGATGGATTGGCTTCTATTAAAATGAATCCAAGGGTTTTGTTGAATGTTTTCTCTCGCTGCTTGGTTTTGTTGAATGCGTTTTCGAGTTGGTTTTCGATGATTGGTTTTTATTGTTCGCTTTTATCGTATTTCGCACATTCCGAATCTTGAGAGAAAGAGATAAAGTATGCTAATCAACTGTTGGTGCCAATGTAGGCCACGTGAATTGTTCGTGAACGACACGTGAAGTCCCTCCTTCTCTCAACTAAGATTCATCTCAGTGAGTTGCTTCAACCGAACAAACATTAATCTGTACGCCTAATAAAATGATCTCTAGTCCACTCTGTTGCCTTGTCCCAATGATCAACGATACCATATCCATAAAAGATAAGAGAAGATAGTTGAATTGAATCAAATGCAAGAATATGTGTTGCTACTCGACCTGCTCAATAAGAATGATCATCTGCTTGTCACTAGTATGCTTAAAAATATAGACATGGACAGACAAACTTGTACGTGTTGAGATGAATCTGAAGGCACGAAATTAACGTGTCGTATATCTGTGCATAAGTCCAAGTGTGTTTCATCTGATAGAACGGCTAAAGCATGTATTTGGTCTCGGACAACTTGTATACAAGGAATTATTTGTCTCTCGGGTGGTATCTGGGGGAACCTGGAACCGCTCGACCTAGGAGAGATTATGAGCATCCTGGGTAAAAGAAACCCATGTTAAAAGGGTAGCCGATATCTGAGTCCTTAGCGACGAGCTGAACCAAAGATGTCACAGCGGCTAATCATGGGCATAACCTATGGACCAACATGTAGAATAGTCCACCTGTATGACCCGAATGACAACTTTAATATCTGCAAGAATGAATCATGAATTACTCATTATGCAAATTGTACTAACGTTATTTTGTGCAGGGATGACTGCCGGCGATGGTAAGTTGCTATGAATTATATTCTACTGTCATGTTCTTATAAATTATTAAAAAGAACCTAGACAAGTAGAAAGATCACTAATAAATGTTAGCTCAACATATTGATTTAGTGCAGAGATTTGCGAGTTCAGCCAAAAGCCGCTCGCCAGTACATGATGTGTGGTGACCCACGTTGTGGGCATCCTTTTTCAGAAAGCAAAAGGAGAGGGGGATTTCATGTGAGGCACCGAAGCTCGTCTAGCCCAGTAGAGCTCGTGGATCGCCTCGAAGTTTCATTTCCATTCCAGTCAAGTTTCAAGTTTTCATTTCCTTTGAAGGTGTCTTTCAATTCCAGCTTGTAATAAAGGATATGATGTATGGGCATTGTGGCTAATTTCAAAAGAGCGTTTCAAAGAGAATCATGTAGCCAAATTATAAGGCAAATCTGAGTTCGCAAAGCTTTGTACTTGTATTCTAATCAAACTATCAATAAAATGAGTATTTCTATTTCCAATCTCTGTGTCTAACATTTGGTTTTCTGCAATGAATGGGTGCGTGCATGTGTTTTGCTTAACTAATGGGTGCGTGCGTGTGTGCTTTGCTTGACTAGTTGTTTTGTGCAGGTACATGGCCTTGTGCAAGCGCAACTTAGGCTTGCACGACATCACGCCTTAGCGAGGACGATCGTCCCGCAGGGATCCAGGCAAGACGGATGACCCTAGCGGGATCGGGGCATGACAAGTAGGAACTGCCTCGTCATCGATGTAAGCTGAATCCAATGCCACCCCGTACTCCTGTCGGAAGTCGTCCAATCCTGGAGAGATAACCATGTCCTCAGAGGGAAGTAGCAAGATACAAGAAAATACTATCCCATATAAACTGTGATAATATAATAGAAAATAAATGATGCATGCAATCGGGTTCCTGACCAATCTACTGTGAATATGCAGTTGAGATACAATCCTTCGACGCATGAGCCCTGGCTGAATATAGGATCCGGTATAGTCTCCTCTTGGGCACCAGTGACCAAGCGCATAATGTTCCAAGAACGACAGTGGCCAACCTGAGAGGCTAATCATACCCGTATCTCTAGCAGAGATTTTGGGTTATAAGGGAAGTGCAATCGAAGCTCATACATCAGGTATTGTTCTCCACACCTAATGCCTAGTATCATCTTCTCCATAACTGACATGTACCTCTAGTAACCGCCAAGTCTTCTAGCATGCAATTTTATTGGTAGTTACTCCTATCCGTCGTACGCTCTATACGTATCGGTGGCCAGCCGACTACGCAGGTACGTGTCCTATATGTGAATCACAATACGTGGTAAAGCAAGTGTCAAGGCCGTACGAGATATACCAATACCTCATCATCAATGGGTGGTCACTAAACTAAGTCAATGCAAGAGAAATAAATAAAATGCAAAAAAACGACCGATAGAGTCGCTTGCACCCAAGTGTGACTTGGGTGCACAGTTTTATAATATCAAGAAAAAGGAAATGCTGGAAATAAAAATTGAAAATAAGAATACAATAATCACAGAGTAAGGTGGCATGGTATCTTATCTGACGGTGCAAAGTGGCAAGTCCAGGAAATCACAATGTCAGCCAAGAAACGTCACAATCTCCAAACAACTCCCGATGATGAAACAAACATCAAAAACATACTCGGTGTATAAGATATACCTAGGAAATGCCTGTCCAAAAGTCTAATTCTGGAACATAGGCAAAATCATAATTTTTGGTCAAAATGATGTCCGTCGTTGGACCCGCTTTCTACTGAAACGCGTACCAAAGTCTATGGTCTCTAAAGTCATCAAACTACATATCTACGAATTCAGTTTGAGGAGAGAAACTCAACGGTATGACCAGTTTTGGATTTTGATGAGCCGCGTACAAAATCGCCCGTTTGAGTGGGTCGTGGGCCCGCCAAAAAGGGGTTCCGATCGACCTTCTCAGAATCGAACCAAACTTGGCACACAAGACCAGAATTTTGATTCAGACCAGTTGCCGCAAGTTTCGTCTCGATTTGACGAATGTACACGAAGTTAGGGCAAAGTTTGCAAATTGGCGATACGAGGGTATCTCGACAGATACGGACTGAGTTCGTCGCGCACACACGACAAAACTGAGTTCCGTCAGTTCCCACACATCAGAAACGTCTATACGCGCCTTTTGATGTGTATAGCACATGACCACGTCGTCCGGTTTGTCGGGGCGCATGCCGTATCGGACAGAATTCTAAAATTTCAATATTTTTAAAGCAGTTTTTCTCACAAGTTCACCGATCCATAACTTACTGTACAATAAATAAAAATTTGATATTCCAGATGGGTTTTCGTCTATGTTAACTAGGACTGTTTAAATTTGTTTACCAAAAATTCTTAATATCTTGGTCGAAATCACCCTTCCAAAGTCAGGGTTTTGGTGTGTTTCTCAGTTTCATTTTCGAAGGAATTTTCCTCTATTTTTTGAAACTTTTATAGGATTTCCTATGTATTAGAAAAATTTCTAATTACTAGGGTTTATAGATGGGTATGTTGTCTACGCATAGTAGTCGATTGATCAATTTTTTTAAACAGAATCAAAGATCGATATTGACCTCGAAATGTTGGTACCTGGATTCTTCGAAAAATAGAGTGCCCTCTGTTTCACTCTCGGCTCCGCGTATTTGGTCGGCGATCCAGTCGTCGGCGACATTGAGCAGGCGGTCGATGTTGAGCGCGGGGGTGTGGGGGAGGTCCTGGAGTCGAAGTTCGGGCTGGGGATGATGTTCGACAGATGATTTTCCCAAGAACCCTATTTTCGAATAACTATATAGGATGTTTTAAATGCCTATTTTGAATCGGATTCAAAATTGCAGGGTGCAAGGATTCGATCTATGTTTAGGTCGATTAGGTACAGGAGAATCTAGTTAAGAATTTGTAAAATTGTCGAATCAATTTTGTGTAGATATGAAGAAGTTTAATTTAAACTTCTTTTGAAGTTCTACCTACTTCGTTAAATTGTGTGGGAACGAGTACTGTTCATATGAACAGTACTCCACCTCTCTTTCTTTTTTTTCTATAAGCATATATATATATATATATATATATATATATATATATATATATATATATATATATATATATATATATATATATGATTCGGGATCAGCTTCCCCCCTTGGCTATTCTCCTGGCGATTCCCGTATATATATGATTCTATAAGCAAATGACCTCTAGCCTAGTGGTTAAGAGAGATGCATGCGGCCCAAGTGGTCGAGAGTTCGAGCCCCAGTGGAGGCGAGTTCGCCACAAGTACCCATTGCTTCAAAATATATATATATATATATATATATATATATACGATTCGGGATCAGCTCCCCCCTTTGGCTATCCTCCTGGCGATTCCCGTGCCGTGAGAGTCTCTCCGGCATACCCTCCCGGCCGTCCGGACGGCCAGCTCCGCATGCCGCCTCACCCAGTATATATATATATATGTATATATATATACATATATATATGTATTTATGATTCGGGATCAGCTCCCCCCTTTGGCTATCCTCCTGGCGATTCCCGTGCCGTGAGAGTCTCTCCGGCATGCCCTCCCGGCTGTCCGGATGGCCAGCTCCGCCTGCCGCCTCACCCAGCCCTCTCTCTCCACATCCCGTTCTGCCCCCTCTCCTCTTCTCCGCCCCTCACCTTCGGCGACTCCGTCGGCCGGATGCCCGCTGTGCTCGCGCGCTCCCCGACCCCGACACCCCCCTCGCCGCCTCCTCCGGAAGAGATCTGCCTCCCACGTCCCCGGCGCACACCCCTACCTTCCTCGCCGTCGCCCCCCTTATCGTTCTTCGCCCGCCCCCGATCAGTGCTCCCTTCCATCGTCCTCCCTCCCCTCCCTCCTCGGTCCCCCCGCCGGCGCCACCGGCGTTCCCTGCCTCGACTCCCGACCAACTCTCCCTCGTTGGTCGGGGGGCTGTCCTCCCCCTGCCTCGACGAACTGCCTCCCAGCTCCGTCCTTATGGCCCGCTTCGTCGGTGCACCTCGACCAATCTTGGCTACCCCCGGCCATGGTCGAGCGCGGAGCGGCGAGCTCCTCCCCGAGGGCTGTCTCGGCCCCCGCGTTGGTCCGCCTGGGACCTTCTCTCCCGTCGTCGGTTCCCGAGCCGAGCGGGCAAGGGGCTCTGTGCCTGGCCTGCAGTGTGCCCCCCAAGGCGCTTGCTGGATGCGCTCCCCCACGCGTAGCTCCATACTTCCCCCTGGAGAAGGTGCCTGCACCCCTTAACGAGCTCTACTCTATGCTTACGCTTGGAGCTGCTTGCGTAACATGCTCCCAGCCCGCGGTTACGCAGCTCGGGTCCCGCGTAGACTTTGCTTTTTCAGTATTGGGGACGTGTGTTAGCTTCCACGGTGTGGGTCAGCCTGTTCCTGCTGTTGCGGGCTCACGCGAGCTTGGGGGCCCCCACAGTGTGGGCCAGCCCTTATCCTCTACAGCAGGCTTTCACGAGCCCGGGGGCTCCCACTTTGTGGGCCAGCCATCTTCCTCTGTTGCGGATTGCATAGTCCCCCCTTACGTGGTTAGCCAGCGCGGTGGCCCCCACGGGGTGGGTCAGCCTTCCCCCGCTGACGCGGGCTTATGCGCGCTTGGAGGCTCCCACGGTGTAAGCCTGCCTCCCCTCCTGTTGTGGGCTTCCATGAGCCTAGTGGCTCCCACTTTGTGGGCCCGCCCACTACTTTAATGCTGGTCTCCCCCGTGCTGGGGCTCCCTTCCCCCTTTGCTGGCGGGCCTGTCATCCCGACCGCTCCTGTCGCCTGCTGCCCACCCGCTGCCCCTGTCCCCTTCTTTTCCCCCATTTGGACGGTCTGGCCTGACCCCGTGTCCCCTCCTACATCGACGCCTTGCGGCCAGATTGCGCGATGGTCCCTTTCCTGCCCTCGCGGAGATCGTTCTTCCTGACATTATTTTTGCACCCCCATCTGACGGATACCCAATCCGCGTTCCATTCTCCGACGCGAATATCTATTCCCTTTCCTCCACCTTCCACAAGACTTTCGTCCTAAAGTTCGGCTCTGGCTGCCTGAAGATAGCTAAGGTGAAGGAGGCTATCGCTTCTTGGGGTCTCTCAACCGCCTTCCGGGTCGCCCCTCTCGATCCCAAGCACATGTTCCTGCACTTGTCCTTCGACCAGGACTGCATCAAGGTTTGGGCCAAGGGCCCCACCAAAATTGACTCACAGATTGCTAAGATCGTCAAATGGTCACCCAAATTCAACCCCGGTGTGGATTCGTCCATCATATCCACATAGGTCACCCTCCCCAACCTTCTCCTGGTGTACTTCCCCGCAGCTGCTCTCAAGCATATAGCTAGTTCCTTCGGGTCCTTACTTGCCATAGCAGAAGAAACACACAACCTTTCTAAATGTAACTATGCGAAGATTTGTGTTGAGCTCGACCTCGCCAATGAACTCCTCAAAATGATTGAGATAGAGCTCGGAGATCAGACGATCAGACAATCGCTGGTGTTTGACAACAACATTATTTATTGCCAACAATGCCAGATGAGCGGTCATTCTTTGCAGCGCTGCTTCCGGGCTAACCCAAATCTCAAGAAGCCTTGACCCCCCAAAACCAGAGATCCGGTTGCATCCACCACCACCCGCCCTACCTCGCCTGACTTGCCCTCCAGCCCCCCCTTAGCCCCACAGGAACCCATCCTCATCTAAGTACTAGATCCCTCACCCCGTCAGACTCCGCCATCGTTCCCTTCAACCCCCCTCCATCACCCTTTCTAACTCTTTTGGCATACTTGACGAAGATAACTCCCCCGAGAGCCCTTGCGTGCACATCTCAGATCATGGTCGCCCGAAATCTGACAACATCTTTCAGGCAGAGCCAGACGTGTCCCGCGTTGACGTGTTGATATCCGACAGCCTCTCTACTCCTCCCATCTCCACCACCAATCGCGCTGACATTGTTTCCCTTTAAATCTCTCCCATCACTTCCCTCAAGCCCTTGGGCACCAGCCCCAACTCCCCCTATCTTCATTAGTGACCTCGCGCTCTCACGTACACAGCTTTCCACGGTGGATCTGGCCCTCTCACCCGTCTTCACTGACGCTCCCCCTGACCTTTGCTCCCCACTTACTGGCAGGTTCTGGCAAGCCAAGGAAGCAGGGTTCCTAGATCGCAACAACCCTCTGTGTGTTCTTAAAGACGTCGAGGTAGCGGGGTAGCGGGTTTCTCCACAGTGGCCGCTGAACGTACTTCCTCACCTATTGGTTTGGCTGAGGCCCGTAACATCCATACAAACTCCACCAACAAATCCTCCTCGAAAAAGAAAAAGAAAAACAAGAAAAAGAATCCACAAGCAGCTATGACCACAAGGTCAGCTGCCAAGCTCAACCACCACACCCACTCTCCCCTTTCTAATGTTTAACATCCTCTCGTGGAACGTGAGAGGTACATCTAATAAACCGACGCTGAATAGAATCCTCGGCCTTAAGAAAACCCACAAAATCGACATTTTAGTGATCATCGAACCCAAAGTCCCCAAGAAAAGGATTACTGGCATCCGACTATAACTTGGATTCACGACCGCGCTGGCTGGCAGTCACGGTATCTGGATTCTTGCAAGTGCTGGCATCAAATTAGGTATGGTTTAGGACTCCAGACAAGCCCTCTCCTTCTGGGTGGAACACCCTCAACTTCGGAACAGAACCCTCATCTCTGCCGTTTACGGCAGCTACGACCTCCAAGAGCACAAACTCCTCTGGGAATATCTACTCGACACCCACCTCTCCCTCCAGAACCTTCCGTGGATGTGTTTAGGCGACTTCAACACCATCTCATGTAGTGCCAAAAAGTCCGGAGGGTGTCCACCTCCACTTTCGGCCATGGACGACTTCAACAATTTCACCCTCAACGCACACCTCACACATCTTCCTTTTTCCAGAAACGCTTTCACCTGGTGCAACATGCAGGAAGGCTCCCGACGTCAATACTCCCTCCTGGACCGCGCTTTCATCAACAGCCAGTGGGCTGACATGGGGCTCATCTCCAGCCTCTCTCACCTCAACACCACTGAATCCGATCGCCCACCCCTCCTCATCGAGATCAACAGCAGCTCCCACCGTATTAAGAAACCTTTTTAATTCCTAGATTTCTGGAGACATCATCCTAGTTTCAAATCCGAGGTGGCATCTGCTTGGTTCTTAGTGGACGACGCGGACCCACTGTATAGAGTGGAGGCCAGACTGTGTGCCACGAGCAAGGCCCTCTCTAGATGGAGTAAGGCCGCTTTCGGCAACATCTTTCAGGAGATCAAAAATACGGAGGATGATGTCACCCACACTATGATCTTCTACGTTGCTAACAGATCCCCCGAAGCACAGACCGCGCTCAACCTCGCCAGAGCTATCCTCAAGTCCAGGCTTAAAGTCGAAACAAAATTCTGGAAACAAAAAGCTAGACTTAGATGGGATATCGAAGGGGACCACAACTCCAGCTTCTTCCACACCTGTGTTAAAGGCCGAAGACAACAGCTCAATCTTCATCGTATCTCCGATGACAACGGCAACCAGCTGACAGACCAACAAATGATTCAAGAGGCTGTGGCTAACTTCTTCTCTAATCTCTTCACCAAAGAAGCGGTCGTCAAGGACGATAGAGTGCTTGCGGAGATCCCCAGCATCATCACCAAGTAAGAGAACGAGCAGCTCCTTTCACTCCCTTCCGCCGTCGAGGTTCGGACTGTGGTGTAGGATCTTGACGAGCACAGCGCTCCGGGGCCTGACGGCTTCAGCGGGGTTTTCTACAGACAATGCTGGGACAACATCGGTCTGGACTTTTTGGAGGCATCGGTTGCCTTCTTTCAAGGAGCTAGATACCCAAAATGCTTATGCAAGGCTAACTTCATCATTATCCTCAAAAAAGACAACCCAGAAACCTTCAAAGACTTTCGTCCCATAAGTCTATGCAACTCTGCAAACAAAATTATTACGAAAATCATCGCTAACCGGATGACGGATCTCCTGTCCAAAATTATCTCAAAGGAGCAGAGCGGTTTTGTAAAAGGGCGGAACATCGTGGACAACATCCTACTTGCTCAGAAGATGGTCACATGCATGAAATTCCCAGCTAGAGGGGGGATCATCGTAATTAAGATGGACAAGGAAAAAGCCTACGACCGCTTGGACTGGCAATTCATGATCTGGGTCTTCAGGGCTTTTGGCTTCTCTGAACCCTGGATAGACATCATCTTCAGGTCCATCAACAATTCCTGGTTCTCCACCATCATCAACGGCCAAGCCGATGGCTTCTTCACCGCTAGTCGTGGCATTCGACAGGGGGACCCTCTTTCTGCTACTATCTTCATCATCACTGCTGAGGCCCTCAGCCGAAACCTTAAGAGCATGCCCAATACCGCGCGGTTCTACCACTTTCATACCACCACCGGATGTCCCATCATCATCCACCTTGCTTACGCTGACGATGTCCTCATTTTTTCCTCGGGCGACCCCAGCTCTATCGAGATGGTCCTTTAAACACTGAACAGGTACACCAGATGTTCCGGACAAAGAGTCAACAACAACAAAAGCGTCATCTACATCCACCAGAAAACGGACAGGTCTCACTCTGCGATGCTCTCCAACTTAAATTTCTTTTACATCGTATACCCCCCTTTCACCTACTTAGGGTGCCCTCTGGTCTACGGTAAGGTCAACTCGGGCCACTTCTAGTACATGGTCAGCGCCATCAGGAAAAGGATCGCAGGCTGGCACAACGCTACCCTCTCACCTGGAGGCAAGCTGATTCTGATCAAACACGTCCTTTCCTCTATTCCGATCTACACCTTGGTGGTCTACAACCCCCCAAAAAGGTTCTCACTTCGCTTGAATCCCTCTTCACCAGCTTCTTCTGGGTCACAACAATGGTAAAAACAAGCACCACTGGGCCAGCTGGACCACTATGGAGAAACCCACCTCCGAGGGTGGTCTGGGATTTAGTAGATTGGAACACATCGTCGACGCTTTCTCCATGAAGCTATGGTGGAAGCTGCGTACTGACAATTCAACATGGACTCACTTCATACAAGCGAGATACTTCAGATATTCCTACCCTGGGACGGCCTTAGTCAACAACCGCTCATCGACATCCTGGAGACGCATTACCCGAGGCCGACAGCTTGCTAACCCCCTAATTCACATCCGCCTGGGCAACGGCTCCTCATCGATGAGGCACGATCGCTGGCTGGGTGGAGTCCTCTGGCACCCCCGAGTCCCCTCCACGGTAGGGCCAGATTCACGAGCTTTGGGATCCTTCGTCTGGATGGATTTGGGACCGAGTCATAACCTGGCTAGGTCCTACGGCGGCCGCCCATCTCGCCAATGCGAATCTCCGCCTCTCCGATACTCCGGACATCCTGAGATGGTCCCCTAACCCAGACGACCAGTTCTCGCTGCATTCCGCTAGGCTAGTCGTCCGCGGCATCGGGACCACATCACCCCTCATCGCTCCTTTCTGGCACGCGTGCATCCCTATCAAATGGTCGATCCTTATCTGGCTAGCCCACTTCCGGAAGCTCCCCACTGATGATGCCATCACCTCGTTTGGCTACAACCTAGCATCGAGATGCCATTGCTGTACCTTCCCTCATGCCGAATCAGCAGAGCATGTCCTCACCTCCGGCGATCTGGCTACGAATATTTAGGCGAGTCTCAACATCAAATTTAGGAAGGTTCTCCTACTTAGGGGCTTCAACGATCTCCTGTCCAGCTGGGGGTGCTTCCCACGGACATCAGATCGTCGTAGCCGCGGGCATTTGGGTCATATGGAAAAACAGGAACAAGTTCCGATACGAGGGCCGCCAGCTTCCTCCGCCCCAACTGTACAGAGAAATCATCAGACAGATTCTAAAGATCTAGAGGCGCTGCTCGCACTCCACGCCCAAGTTCTGGGAGACCCTTGTTTAGTCTCCGTCTTCAGCTTTCTGTTTTGCCGGCTTGCCTAGCCGTTTATTTTTCTTGTCTGTGCTAGGCACGCTTCTTGTATAGGCTTTGGCATTTTGCGCCTGATACATCAATAATATTCCCCCTTCTCAAAAATAAATAAATAAATAAATAAATATATATATTATATATATATATATATATATATATATATATATGCCCAAATAATTTCAATAATTCCTAAAAATCTAAAATATTTCTAATACACTCAACTAAATATTCTTATATGAATTACCTATCTTATTTATATATATATATGTAACCATTGCTTGTTACCCATAATATGTAAAATACCCATACTTGGTTAAAAAGCCATTTAATTAATAACAAAATGTTAACATAAAATATATGTATACTTAAAAGGAAAGAAAATTTAGGAAAGGGGTTTACACACGGGGTCGAAAGGGCCATTCGGGACAACGACAACGGCTTGGGCTGGCCGCACTGGAGCGCGCGCCGACAGTCGACTCGGTAGTGCACGGGGCTGGCCGAGGTCACGACTAGGGCTGCACGGGAAGTGCTCCAGAGGGCTGCTGTGGGTTGACCGAGGGGTCGCGGGTCACGGCTGCGGGATGGCAATGGTCGTCGGACGCTGTCGGCCTGCGGGTGTTACGCTGGCGGTTGCGGGGGTCGGATGGTGATACTGGTGGGTTTGAAGTTTGAGGGAAGGAAGTTGGAAGAGAGAGAGAGAGAGAGAGAGAGAGAGAGAGAGAGAGAGAGAGAGAGAGGAGATGAGGGTGCTGTAGTGGTGGGGAGAAAGAGATGGAGAGATAAGGGAGAAGTGAGTGATGGAGAGGAAAAAGGGGGGTGAGAGTCTGTACGTGGGAGAGGGGTGAGTGGTTTTGTTTTTGTTTTTCTTTTGTTTTATTAGAAATGGTTTTTGTGTTTGGGTTTGGGAAGAGCGGTTGGGTTTGGGTCCATAAGAAAAACAGAACCCAATAACAATAATTCCAAAATAACTAAAATGTTATTAATTAATAAACTAGATATAATACTAATAATAATAATACTAAATCTAAATTATGCTAATAGAAAATTAAACCTAATTAATTAAAATCAAATCTGGGTCTTACACTAAGTATCAACGATCATACATCATGCTAATGCTAACAAAGTAAACAACAAAAAGTAAAAGAAACAATCCATAACCAACGTAAGATACACTTGCTTGTAACTGCTGGCTAAGCGTATGCCTCAATATCTTCGTAACTCCTTCCAAGTTAACATATAATGGATATTCTATTATTAATACCTCTAACGACTTACCATATATAAATTATATTAATATCTATACCCAATAATTGTCATGATGTCGGTACAACACCATACAAGATATAAAGTACCAAACTTACTTCTAAAAATAATTTATAACTAATATAAAATAGTATTTTAATTTTTGGAAAATACTTATAAATATTTTTATTATACTAACTGTAAAGCCCATATACTTTTTTATTATTATTTGTTATTTATTTTAATTACCCATTTTAACTTTAGACACCTGTTTACTTATGCACACACACATATATATGTATATATATTTGTATTGAGAAAGGACTTCTTTGCAAAGTAATATGATTCAGGGGCCTTAATGATAATTCTGAAATTTTAAGTCTTCATCAGGATATGACCCATACTCCTGATATTAGTCGAACGCAGAGAAAAATGCTCTCAATCACCAGTGGATAAATCAGTATCTTGATTTTCAAATCCCAACTGTTCTTAACCGACCCTTGACCCCTATTCCAAGTAGGAAATTCGAATCTAAAGAATCGAATTCCCCAGGTACGGGATAACCCTGCAAAGTTTCAACTCGAATCCTCTACATTTGAATCGAATTCAAATCCAAATAGGAGATTAAATCCCAAGCCTTGATGAGCCCTATCTAGATTAAACCAAATCCATCTTATCTACAGGTTAGATATATATATATGCAGAGGGGAATAGCCGATTCCTCTACAACCCTATATTTCTTCCTTGACGCAGAAAATAGAGTTGAAGATCTGCTCGTGGAACAGAGGGAGCTTGGGGTTGATTTCACATGACAGGTAAGCATTGCCATCTTTGTAATCAATCTCTAAGAACTGCTATAGATGTTAATAACAAAACAGTCTTAGCCACTCAAATGATCTAGTAATGCCTGAGTAATCAATGCGAGAATAACAAATATTGGGTAGTCCTGTACCGAGTAGCGTCAACAATAATGCGTTTCAGACCTGAGAGACTATAGGCAAAGGAGGAACGGATGGGATGGCAATAGGCCAACGGAGTATAGGAACATTGATACTTCCTTACTGGGTCATTATACCAAATAGGTTTTAACTATCTAAACCTGTATCAGAAAATGCGGATGCCAAGCTGACACACTGGTATCAGAGAAATTGAATTCCCTGAAACTCAGTGCATGATAAGGAGCACACTCATACTTGGGAAAACATGGGCTACACGCTTCGAGTTCCAGGTAACTCTGATGCATTGGACACTGAAGCATTGACACAAAAGGAAATAACTGTCACGGGAACCAAAGGTTATAAGTTTTGTTTGCACAGTTTGAACGTACCATGAAATTCTCCCTATTGTCATATGAAAACCCTTCTTAGCCGTTAGATGGTAGTACAGATACCCACACTTGGTAACTGTTTTAAGTTTAGGAATAACATGACACAATCAGTAGGTGAATACCCTCTCCTACCTTCGATACCAAACTTCATAACAGCGGGTTGCCATCTAGGTACCCAGCAGATAATGGTATCATACACCACAGTGGTATCGGGTACAATAAGGGATACATGATTCAACACACGAGAACCTGATTTGGGCATTAAGTCAGACCCAAGTCCATAGCTGTACCCTAATACCTGGGTTGGATACTCCTGGGTTGTATCCTAAACTAGGGTATCAGTCATAACATAGGATACTCATCAATTGATGTGTGAACTCACTTTAGACTCAAATTGTTACCCATATGATACTGCCATATAAACCTTCTTCGTATCCATTACAGACATACCACATGAGTCTCTTGTATCCAACGAGCAATAAAACTCAAAACCATATGCTTTGTAAATCAGATTTTTATATGGCACCTAGGACGACTCGACCAAAAGTTTTACAGCTACCTTGTGCCCAATACTAGTATAACCCTCGGGCAGTAGCCACTTATTCATGAAGGAAAACTATACCGAGTTAGTGATACTCAAACCTTAGGACAGTATAAGTTAGATGGAACAAGAAACCTGGGGTTGAACCTCGACTGCAGGTTAAATAGATGTATTAATCCTGCTGCAACTTGATGAACGAAAAGACTATACAAATCTTTAGTATTCTGACTTTTGGGGTTAAGTTTTAACAGAAATAGGGAAGGGCTCGATTATGTGATTTAGGGAGAGTATCAGTTGCTTAATTGAAGTATACCTATAGGTTAAACCCAAGAAATGAGTACCCAGATTGATGCAACATTAGTAAAAACTAATGGTATTACAACTGTAGTTGTAGTTAATGATACTCTGCCAACTATAGGGTATAGAAGTGTCCATGGGTGGGGGTACCATGGTACACTTGTACAAATCAGTGAAGTAAGTAAAGAAGAGTCAACTAGAGGATAAACTTAGACACAAATTGTAATGTGAAGACATATAGCTATGAGCCTATGCATGAGAATAGAGTATAGGTGATAAGTTGGGGTAAGTAGCATACTAATATTAAGCAAAAGAGGACCTAGTTACTTTATTCAACCAACCAATATAGGAAACTGAATTTAGAATATAAAGGATATATAAATAAGGAATTCATTATTTTCTAATCATCTAATTCCTATTCTAGGTCTGTTGGACTTGGACTTGATACCGAGCCCTTATCATCAGATCAGGACACTAGACGAGTGCAGTTTATTGTCTGTTTCCAGTTTTGACTTTCACTATATTTTATTGATTGGTCATCGGTTATGTGATTTTATATTCTATTATAAATTATCGAGTCGGGATTAAGAAGTACCAAGGATGTGTGATCCGACCATAGATATTGTTTATTTTTATGCAAGTAGACATCGTAGACATTGTTTATTTTCTGCAAGTAGACCTCGTAGACATTGTTTAATTTCTGCAAGTAGACCTCGTAGACATTGTTTACTTTTCATGCAAGTAGATCTCGTAGACCTCGCGGTGTAGTATCCCAGACTGATCACATATCAAAGGTACTTCTAATAATTGTGAAGGTATTTTGTTTATTTATTGTTATTAGTTTTTCAGTCTTTTCTCACACCTTTACTATTATTTTCAAAACATATAATTGATGGCTAACCTCTGTTTTATAGTCATTTTTATATTTTGGAACGGCATTCAGTGAATTGTATTCGTTCCATCCTGACTGGACCAAACAAATTTTTAGGTGATTGCGAAGAGGTTGAGTAACCTAACCAGTATGGCCCATACATAGGGGATACAGTAGAGACTAATTTTGCTTATCAGGAGGAGTACGCAGCATCTGACTCTGCTACGTTTGCTTAGTTTTCTTTTATTTTAGTGCTGAGACATTGTACTGGATATTGAGTTGATTTTTGGAGACATGTAGTTGAGATTTCATTTTGCTTTAGTCATTATACATTTCTTTTAGAGACTAGTTTATTTATTTCACCTTCTAGATGTTGAGCTGTGATTTGAGTTGTGGATTGTTCCTTATGGTATATCCTTTATTGCATGGTTGCTCATCATATTGTTACAGCTTTCTATCATCGACTCTGCGGCGTAGGCTGGGCATGCATGTACACGGTTCTTGCCCAAATATTAGGTTCAGGTCGTGACACTAACAATACTATTTTATTGGTGGAAACTTAATCACAATAGTCCTATGTTGATACTATATTTTCAATACCATATTTGGCCTACTAATTGCGTCCCGAAGCAATAAATAATTAAAAATATTTAATTCAGGAAGAATTATAGTAATTAGTTAAAATTGTGTTTTTAACATCAAACCTTGCATAAAAGTATTCTTGTAGAGGTATATGAAGTACCAAAGCTTTAGGGTACAAAGAACACATGATTTTCGGAGTTACAATTTTATGGCAAATGTCAAGAATTTTAATAAATACTACACGAACTCAAAACTCAGTAAAAAGATATGTGTTTGAAATCTATTAATGCCTAATTTCTATAAAAATATCCAGAAGATTGAATCGTCTCAAAAATAGGTGAAAATCTACTCACAATAGATCTGGTCTGTTCTAGACACCCAATCGTAGAATGGACGCCACGGCCAAACCGTTTGGGACTTTGTGGATGGATAATTGGACATGAAAATAGACACAGATATATTTCTATTAGGTTTAGTTTCACAAAAATATAAGGTCGATAAGTATACGAAACCCTAGATGCAAAGCAGTGTACCTGCTTGAATAAATTCAGACTTGGATCCCAAACTTTGGTTGACTTGTAGGGATATTTTGGTGGATTAGAAGGAATTGTGATTATATGAAGGGTTGATAGGATTGTAAAGGGTCATGTTAGCTTTTCAACGAATATTTGTGGAGCATCATGGGAGGTCAGAAATGGATCAAAAATGCCGTTACGCCACAAGGTGCTGTCGGTGGCCAAGATTGAAAGGTAATTTTGGGATTGGAACTTTTGGGGGAGGTTGCAATTGAAATGTTAGGTTAAAATATAAGGTTGAGGCTTATATATGTTAGGGTTTGTCTAAGAAAGATTTTAGAAAAGTTTGGGGAGATTTGGTTGCACCATTTGAAACATATGCATATTTGAATCAATGGGTTGGGTTTCATAATTTAGAAAGTCAATGGTGGGTTGTTTCAAATCTATTATGTTTGTAAAAAATCCTCTAAAAGTCAATATAAATTTATCCTAATTAGTTATGGTAACCTATTGTATGCTCAACCAAGCCTAATTGAACTAGTTCTAGGCCTATCGGATTTATGGAATTGAAATTGACTCCGAAAAGCTATTTAATGGGTCTTATGTGCCACTTAAAAATAAATAGCACATGAGAACTCAATTGAGTGGGACACCATTACATGTGTGTCGAAGGCTCAAAATAGGTCAAAATTAGATATTAGGTCAAATGATTTGGATCAGAGTTGGACCTTAATTGCTATATTGAAAACTAGACAAATTTTACGGTGGAGACTAAAATGACTATTTTATCCCTAAAGTTGTACATAAAAATATAGCATAAGGAAACTCGTCTAGAATATGATAATGGAACTAGATCTGAGAAGTTGATAATTGTTGGCTTCAAAAATCAAAGCTACGGTAAAGTACTACGATAGTCATTATTGATCATAAAATATAGTTTAATATTAAACATCCATATAAAATAAATAAAAATTATATCCAAAAATTACGGAGCTTATAACCTATCCACCTTAGAAAATTTTATCCTCAAAATTAAAATAACACTAATATACAAAAAATCTATATCATAAAAGATAAGCTAATGTCCTAACTGAATCCAAAAATAAATGTGAATACTACTTTAGCATGGAATCCTCACTCTCCCAAGCAGATTCTCTTAGAGAATATGCTTCATTGAAACCTAAAATAATCTAATCGTCTGCCCTCTAAGCGTCTTCTCATTAGTATTCAAGATACCAACAGCTGGTTGCTCTTCTTATGATAGACTAGTCCCACTGTGATCTCAAAATGAACGACCACATGACTGAGATCAGTCACATATCTCCTCAACTATGAGACATAGAACATATCATGCCCTCCCTCTAATGATGGGGGCAATGCAAGATGATATGCCACTTCTCCAATATGCTCTATATTTCCAAAGGGTTACAAATCTAGATGTACGACTTCTAACTTGGCTCTTAAGACTTCTTCTATAACTAACCATAGGACTAGAAAAAAATCATAATTACTTCATAAACGCTGTCAATCCTTAAACTCTATCTATATTCCTATAAGTAATACCACAACTACTTTAGTAGTTAGTTAGCGAACTACTCCTTCTACATATAATCAATCTATGCAATCCTTACAAGTATGCCTAACCATTGATTCCTATCCGTGGGGTAAAAGTCGAGGCTTAACTAGATAACCACATAAACCTATTGGTTATCCTTATAGTTGTGGACTTCAATAAGTCATTTTAAGGCTAGTCTTACCATGTAAATAGACGGTCATCTTTTCTAACCCATATCTTCTTACTCTATTTATATATCATCCTAATATTAATTTCTCTATTATTTCTATGATAGGCCCTATCTTAGGCAAAAGATAGCAAGATTTGCTCTAATGATTCCATAGTTGCTTGTTAGGGTCAGGCTTTATAATAAACTATATTCTAACTTATTCCATAGGAAAGTATCTATGAAATTCTACCCATTTTAATTATTTACCTAGTACTGTAATTATGGATTCATATCTTCTTCAAATAAAAATTCATACAATAATGGTTCTACACAGGCTTAGGTCTAGCCATAAATACATGGATTACCAAGCCAATCGTATATCTAGTATTCAGGAGAAATTCTATTCTTATTATCTAACACGTCTCTATGGATATGTAAACTTCTAATTTACCCTGTCTATTTGGTAGGTGTAGGAATGCCTATCAATCTATTAAGAGGGTTTTCTACCACACTTAAAACTCCTATAAAATAGAATACCACTTTGTTCTAATTAGTCTTTCTAGTAGAGAGGTTCTCTTACATACCTTAGATAATCACCATCTTAATTTTTGTTTTTACTAATATAGCTTCTATCCTACGATAAATGATAATCAAAGCTACCACAACTACTATGGGCATTGATGGAATGCCTTGTTCATCAAATGCATAGATACAGCAGGCACATCCGTCAATCCAAATGGTATCGACAATCTTGTATTGGCTGCAAACTTCGAGTAGAATATCCTCTTTCCGCATCGTCACATGATGGTATCCCGATCTCAAGTCAATAAAATATACCTTTGCTCCTGCCAACTGGTCGAACCGAACGATGGTAAACTATACATCGAGTTACTAGAGCGATCTTGGGATTCAAATGATCAATTAGTCTGAAGATGACGATCACCGACTCATTATAAAGTATGAAATATCTATCAAGATTTCTTAAGAATAAGACTAGCTAATCTATAAAGTCATGATCTAACTTATACTATCTTAGAGGTCATATATCTCGATTCCAACCAGTTTACCTACTTCTGTGGCTTGGATTTTCTCCAATCATCTCTCCTAGCAATATAGTATTTTTACGCTAAAATGTGGTCTGCTATGTCCTAGCCCTTCTATGCTTGTCTACTATGTAATGGGCATGCTAATGCTAGACAATACTTATATATGATTCTTTGATAATCACTTACCTATCAACTAATCTTCTAGTTATGGTTGGTCCTTTCAAGCTATTTCTCCTATGTATAAAACTATATCTAGTCTAATACCATCCTTGCCATTTTTCAAACAAATATTCCTAGATCGACACCATGTCTCAACCAATCATCACGCATCATTTTGATTCATTCTCTTGATAAGAATCTCCATAGTAAAAAAATCCTTCAGGTCACTGTTCGAGGTAACTTTATATATGCATACCATCATTTTTTATATCCTTCAAATGAACATTTTCTAGACCTATTTGCAACCTTAAAATGTCTTTACGGATTCTAAAGTACCTTATCGAATCATAATATCTATAATAAGACTTTCAAATTCTTTCAACTACAGTCGTCCAGGTGAGTGATAATATTCTAACTAGGAAATCATATCTTACTCTAAAATTACTCCCTTTGTTGAGAATCCTATCTTATCTTCCTCAATAAACTAAATTAAACTGTGCTATGTACTTCTACCCCATCTCTATATAACCAAGATATTTTAATCTGTCTCTACCCAGCATAGGTGAATAATGGGAGGGTTGTAGTCCATTGCCCCTAGAGTTTCTCTTAGGGTTAAGTCTCATATAAGAATTCTATTTTGTCAGTCTGATTTATTCGGTCTATCTATTTGAGGAGTCTATCCAAACCCTTACTGCCTTAGACAACTAATTCATTTTTAAACCACTTCTATCAACTACGTTCTATCAATCGATGGAATTGTCATGACCTGCACCCACTTTTAGGATACGAGTACGTATCAAATCCCAGCCTACGCTACAACATCGGTGGTATTACACTGTCTATGATATGCATTATCCATAACAAGTACACAGTCCATATATATCATCCACAACTAAGTCATGACAATGCAATTAAAGTTAAAGTCTCAATAAATAATTTAAAGAAGAATCTACTACAACTCAAGATAGTCTCGGGAACAAATCTGCTAACAATAACTTATAAAACAACTAAACTAAAGTCCTCTAAGCTCACTAGCTAAGACTAATACGAAAGAGCATAAGGAAGAAATATGCTACTCCGCATCAGTAGAAGCAATCAGCACATTGATAATTTCAGCGTCACCAAGATACACACCATAAACCTTGGGGCAAACCACGTCGTCTAAAGCTACAAAACAGTTATCCAGTCAGGATTGAAGCAAGTCACCATAATATACGCTACACAATACAATATACTAGCACACAGAATAATAGTAATAAAAAGATGAATATCATATGATACAAAAGGGGACCACTATATCTTGAAAATAGTTTGAGAGTACAACTATGACATGGAACAATTGAAGGTAGAATCAAGACACGAAGACAACATGAGAGCATGACTAATACAAGACAACTACTAGACAATATGTCAACATGAATCAAGTCATGTGTACTGTATATTTTAGAATACAAGTGTTCCGTATGTGGACGAGTTAGGACATATGGCAGTCGGTACTTGAGGTGCAACGACTGCTGCTAACATTGACATTGGAGAAACTTGTACATCGCGTAGACCACATGCATACTAGTTGTATTCTCCCTTTCGAGTCTCTCACAAGTAAACATAATCACTTTAACATTAACTTTAAACTTAAACATTGAACATTGAACGAAATATTATGTGAACATATACGGTCGTGATAATAAGTGTAACTCTCATACACAATAATAGAAAAGATAAAACTAATAGTTAATAGAGAAGAACAACATGCAACATAGAATAAAGACAACATAGGTCATAGTGATACTTGTCTTGCTCCGGAAAAGGATGAAGTCGCGACTCAAGATGTTGTACGATCTACCCCAACACATAAATGATCATAAGTTAGATATAAAAATCCTACTCCAAAACCTTAGAAGTGGCTAATGGTTTAAAATAACTAATTCTATTTAATTCTGAAATAAATCATCTAAAAACCTAAGTAGGATTAATTGTTTAAGGTTATAGAGGTAGATAGACGTATCAATTAAATAGACCGAGTAGATTAGACTTATAACATAAAAATCTTATAGGGAACCTAATATAATGAGAGACTCTAGAAGCAATGGACTGCAACCATTCTATAATTTTACCTATGATTAGGTAGAGATGGGGAAGATCATATAACACAATTTAAAATAGGTTATTGAGGAAGATAAGATAGGGTTCTCAAGCAAAATGAATGGAGTAACTTGGGAGAATATTTAGTAGAATTTTAGAAATAAACATGGTTCCCTAGTTAGAGTGTGATCACCCATATGAAAGACTATGGTGAAAAGGATTCAAAAGTCTTGTTCAGAATATAATGAGTCTATAAGCACTGTACTTAAGATAGATATAGAACCTCACAGAAATTCTATGGTTGCATCACGGTAAAGGAAGTTTTGCTTAAACAATGTAGAAATATTGATAGTATGCATAAGTCAAGAAATAGAGTTATACTAGACAGTGGCCCAAAAACCTTACTAGAAAGAATACTGTTAAAAGGATATGGGATGATATGTTACACCATAGTGTCGATCTTGGGATTAAGTGTAGAGTGGTAGGATTGTGTTAGACTAGACATACCTATATAAAGAAGGAGAATCAATGATAGTGGTTAAGGGACTAGCAATTAAATTTCTTGGCTTGATGGTCGAGGAGGACAAGCCTTCAACATGATCATTGCAAGACCGTCAGCACAGAAGGGGCGACTATAGGTAACCATTTATAGTTTTTGATCGGAACATTGCATAAGGGAATTGTTTAAGATATATTATTACTCGAGTTATTAGGAGAGACCGTAGTGACATACTGTACCCGAACTATTCCTAGTTACATTAGCATAATTTATTATTAGTGAGCATTTCCTTAATTTCGAGGACAAAATTCTTTTAGGGTGGGTAGATTGTAAGTACCCTGATTTTTAGAGATATTTTTATTTTTTATATGACTTTTATATATTAAACCATATTTTATTTTTAATTAGGGCTGTAGAGGCACTTTATCGTAGCTTTGATTTTTGAAGTACAACATTGATCAATTTCTCGAAACAAGTTTTATATTCGTGTTCTAGACGAGTCCACTTTCATTTTCGTATATCATCTCCCACTCATACATGTTCCCCTGCACTACATATTTCTTGCACAATTTTGGGGTCAACATAGTCATTTTACCGTTCGATGTAATTTTGATGTATTTTTTCAATTCCGATTTGAGGCCCAAATCCGATCCAAACTTTTCGACCCAATATATGGTTTTGATTCATTTAGAGCCTATGATGCACATGCCTAGGGTGTGTCATTCAATCAAGTTCCCATGTGGTATCGGCACGTGAAATCTATTAGTTGACTTTTCGGGTTCAAATTGACTAGAAAATCTATTCGGACCCTAACCTAGCCAACCCCACTTGTTAGAGGCTATCTTGCAAAAATTGATTATATATATATATATATATATATATATTTTATTTTATCGAAAAGCAATATATATATCATGTGAACAAAGAAGCGGTTACACGGGGGGGGCCACAAAAGTGCACAGCACGCCACTCCCTGTGGTCGACTCAATAAGCCTAGCCACATGCAAAACTCAAAAACCAACAACCAAAACGGCCTGGAGACACAAAACGTCACCCGAGACCCTCCCTCTCACCAACGAGGGAGCCGACCCTACAATGAGGGGCCCTAACCTTCGTGCATTGCCGCTCCACTTTGTGAGTCAGTTGAGAAGCGAGTACGCGTGGGAACTGCCTTCATACCGATACTTGTTATGATTCTTCCAAAGAACCCAGATGATCGCCGATGCCATAGTGTCAGTAATGTCTGTCCGGGCATTGCCCCAATCCGCCAGCTGCTGGGACAGGAGCAAACCACCACCGGTGATGCCGCAAGAAAGCTGAAAATGATCCTAAAGACCGCTAGCAAGATTTCTGGAAGAGAATGTGTGTTCCAGGTGCTCAATGTTAGGAACGTTGCAGCAATAACACATAGAGGCGATGGCGTACCCGGCCTGCTGGAGCCAGTCGTCCGTTGGGAGCTTGTGCCTGACCACCCGCCATTATAGGATCGACTACTTGGCCGGAATACGAGAGCCCCAAACAGGAAACGGACCTGACGGCCGAGGAAGGGCGTTCCTACTAACCTCCCAAGCCGATTTAGTCGAAAACTTCCCGTCCCAAGCCGGCCGCCACATGAACGAATCAATCTGGTCCGTAAGCTGGAGCCCATTCTCGGCGATCCCCTCCGCCACGTCCTGACCGAAGAGGACAGCAATCCGCTCCAGATCCCATCTCCCGTCCACCTGAAGCTGGCGGACCAGCAACGGTGGCCCGCAGTGCTGCGTCACCGGGCAATGCTGAGCCGAGGTCCCGGTCCATCTCTCGGCAAGGACGTCCACGTCCCCACGCCCGAGCTTCACCTGAATATGACGTTATCCACATGCACGACCAGCAATGAGACGATGCCACCCGCATGAAGCATTGCTGTTGATGCCGGCCTGAGAAGGATGAGTATGCGGGAAGTATGATGCTCTCATGAAGTCAGTCCACAGAGAGGACTCAGTCCGCACCCGCCACCATAGCTTCACCGAAAGGGCGTTGACCATGTCGCCGATGCTACGGATCCCGAGACCCCCTTCCCCCGTAGGCCTCGTAATGATCTCCCAGCTCGCCCACCGTAAGCGTACAACAACCTGCGAGTGACCCCATAGGAATCTGTTGAAAGAGTGGTCTAATACCTCAATGACCCTCTTCGGCGGCTGGTAAGCAGTCAAAAGATAAATCGGCATCGAACATAGCACGTGTCTGAGGAGAATAAGACGACCACCAATCGAGAGGGAGTTGTGCTGCCACCCTCTGATCCGTGCCTGAATCTTGGAGATGAGCGGTTCGAAGAGGACGACCTTTCTCCGCCCGTAGTGAATCGGACAACCCAAGTAGCTGAATGGAGGCGAAGAGACGGGAAAACCCGAGCAATCTGCCAGCGACGCCTTCATCGCGTCTGAGCTGTCATCGTGAGTGTAAATACAGCTCTTCCTATCATTGATACGTTGGCCGGATGATTGCTGGTAACTCACGAGGAGCTGCTTGATGTTCTGAACTGTTCGCTTGTCACCAGAGGAGAAGACAAAAACGTCGTCGGCATAGGACAGATGCGTGATGAGTGGATACCCACTGGTAATCTGGTATCTACCGAAACTTCTTGTGGTTCCCAGCTTGATAAGGTTCCGACTCAGAACTTCCGCTACAATAATGAATAGGAAGGCCGACAGGGGATCTCCTTGTCGCACGCCGCGGTGAGACCGGAAGAAACCCGAGGGGACTCCGTTGATGAGAACTGAGAACCAAGAGCTGCTAACCGAGCAGAACAATATGTTGATCCAGACCTCCGAGAAATCGAACTTACGCAAAATACAAATCAGGTGCTGCCAATCCATCCTGTCGTATGCTTTCTCCATGTCGATCTTCATTACGATGTTGCCACCGCGATTGTCGCGACCCATCTTGCTCACCAACTCCTGTACAAGCAGGATATTGTCAACAATGCTCCTCCACTGGATGAACCCACTCTGCTCCCTGGAAATAATTCTGGGAAGTAGCGGAACCATCCGGTTAGCGATAACCTTGGCGATGACTTTGTTTATGAAATTACAGATGCTTATGGGACGAAAATCCGCGAAAGAAGAAGGATTGGTATTCTTCGGAATCAACATCAGGAAGCAGCTGGAAATCGCACGCGGATATTGACATCCTGTGAAGAATGCTTCCACGGAGTTGATGACGTCACTGCCCACCGTGTCCCAACAGGCATCGAAGAAGCCCCCGGAGAACCCGTCGGGCCCCGGCGTACTGTCGTTGCTCAAAGCCTTAACCGCCGCTTCCACTTCATCCCTGGAGATGGGCTTAACCAGCTCGTTGTTGTCCTCGACCTTGATCAGTTGTGGAATGACGCCAAGGAGCCCTGCATCCGCAACAATCCTGTCCTTCTCGAACAGTCGAGAGAAGTAGGTTACTGCCGCTGCTGAAATATCGGAGTGCCCCCTGACATCGACGTTGTCGACCCCACGAATCTGATGGATGGTGAGGGAGTTCCGCCTTTGCCGCACGCAGTCATAGAAAAATTTGGAGTTCTTGTCGCCGCCAATGTCCCACCTGATGCGAGCCTTTTGTCGCCAGAAACTGGTCTCGTGGCGCGTACAAAGCTTTAGCCTAGCCTGAGCCGCGTGAAGCGCTGAACGGTTGTCGGGGTTGCCACACCTAGCAAACTCTATCTCAGCGTGCTGGACGTCCGCCTCCGCTCGCTTGAGAGCGAGGAAAATATCTCCAAACGCGATGCGACTCCAGAGCCTGAGCGCCTTCCTCGTTGCGGCCAGCTTCAGTCCAATCCGGATCAGAGGGTTGTCGTGATGAGTCGAAAGCCACGCAGTCGAGACAACGCGACCGAAGTCCTCGTCCTTGCTCCAGAAGTTCAGGAACTTAAAGCTCCTGTGCTGCTCCGGCTTGGATGTAAGAATGTCGAGGAGAAGAGGCGCGTGGTCCGACTCTGCTCTGTTCAGATGAACGATGCTGTCCCGCCATTGCTGATTGTAGAATATCCTGTCGAGCCTGGACTGTTGATTGTCGTTGCCCTCCTGAGAATTAGTCCACGTGAACTCATTCCCGGCGAAAATGATCGGAGACAGGTGAGCGTCGAGAGCAAACTGATTGAATTCAAACATCGAACCCGACGACGGAGTGAGTCCACCCTTCTTCTCCGCCGTCGTGGCGATGGCGTTGAAGTCGCTGCCACACAACCATGGGGACTGAGGGAAGCGACTTTGCAGGTGGAGCAGCTCTTCCCACAAGACTCTTCTCGTCCGACGATGGCAGCTGCCATGCACAAAGGACATGAGCGTCGAACCAGCGATGAGGTGATGACGGAAGATGATGGAGATGGCTTGTGGGCTAACCACAACGACCTTGGCCTCCACCTCTTTGTGCCAAAACACCCAGATATCCTTCCCGCTTGCAAATCTGCCATCAAAACCGAGCTTGAGGCGGAACTGATTAAACTTTCCTTCTTCGACTTTGGATTCGATCACTGCGAGAATGACAAGACGATGCATCTCTTTGAGGCTCTTGATACGGTTGAGGGTCTGATTATTAGCCAGACGCCACGCGTTCCAAATCATCATTCTTAACATTGAGTGTGGGGGTTGAGGCCCCTCCTTGTGGCCGATCTGAGAATTCTGGGGGTGATTGGTGATGTCTGAGATTTCGTGTTGATGAGGTCGGATCCTGCCTGATTGTCTTCCTTCTGTTGAGTATCCTGATGCTCAGTTCCAATCTCTATCCTATCATCTGCGGCCAATGCGGACCATCGATTTTGTGGGTCTCCAACGTTGTTGTCTAAGTCGACCACCTCGCATAGCTGATGACCTTCTTCCTCCTGTGCTTCACTCACCTCTTGTATAGTTGGGAGCAGGGGTTGGTATATCACTAACCGTCTTTTCGAAGAATTGCAACTTGACTGTCCAGAATCAATCCCGGTAAAAGTTTCGTGCTGGGTGTTCTCCTTCTCCTGGCTTTTCTGCTTTCTATTTCTTCGTCTTCCTTTACTGATCTTAGAAGGATCAGTACCTGAATCTGGATTGCTTGGTTGGCTGCTCTCCTCTCCCACATTTGTTGATCCTTCCCCCTCTTTTTCCTTTTCTTTGCCGGTGTTGGCTTCCACTTCTTTGTCTTTCCTTCTCTTGTATATTCCGACCGAATGACCTTGATGATAGCAGTGGTCGCAATAGAGTGGGATACGCTCGTAATTGATTTATTGCCAAGCGCTATTGCCGTGTGGAAGGATCAGGAGGACCTTCGGGGGAAGAGGCTTGCTGGAGTCCAGCTCTATAAGAACTCGAGCCTTGCTCGGACGGAAGCGCTGCGCCATGGCTCGATCGATAAGGAGAGGTTGTCCTATCCCCTGGGCAATGGCGAAGATGGCCTCTTTAGCAAATAAGTGAAAAGGTAATCCAGTAAGGGATACCCACACAGGGGTGATGGCCAATTCTCGATTGGGGATAAAGCTGGGATCCTATCTGAACACCCACATCGGAGCATTCGCAACCATCCACAGATCTCGGGATCGAATACGAAGGAAGTCCACTTCGAGACTAGGTCGGAGAAGCATGTGTCTTCCGTCAATCAAACCGATGTCGACGGTGCCGGCGAACTTCATGCCCTCCATGGCCCGACGCACCGCGTCAACGGATGAACGGGAGTGAGAAAATTTGCCAATCAACGCCCAACGAAAAGGCGAGACCAGTGCCTCGACCGCTTATACAGGGAATGAGATGGCCGGAGCTCTAAAGAACGAGGAATACTGACACCCTAGGCTGTCCCGTCCGGCGCTACCAAAGATGGGAGCCAAGCCCTGGGCCGCCACCGTGGGAACGCCAATCGCTGCCGTATAGGACCTCGTCGGCGCAACTGAAGCCGGAGAGGATAGCTGGACGGGCTCTGAAGAGGTGGGGGGGCGAGGGTGAAACCGCCGGGCGGTTGAGGGGGGGTCCGATGAAAGAGGGGTGGGGAAGGGCGGAGAAGGAACCTTAGGAGTGGGGACTCCAGAGGAAGGATGAGGGGGTGGGGGGGGGGGGGGGAAGCGGAGGGACCACATCGACGCAAAAAGGAGGTGGTGGTTGAGCCGGCGGAGGAAGAGTAGAGGGCACTGGGCAAGTCACCGGCTCGGCGGAGGATGACGAAGGAGGAAGAGAGGCCGGAAAGGAATCGGGGGCAGGTGTGTCCGCCGACATGGCCGGAGCCAGCCGGCGGCTCCCAGAGGGTGCGAGCTGCACAATCTCTGGATCAAACCTAGCCGCGGAAGGGGAGGAATATATATATATATATATATTTTAAAAACAACCGTTACCTTTATTGATAAAGAGGGTAATGAGTACATCTAACCTCATGGTAACAAGTACGAAGAAAGAAAATGAATAAAAGCACTACTCTAATGCCCAATGAGGAATAGCCAGAAGGTGACGATAGCTCGAAAGCAACTTCCGAAACTGTCGCTTCACCTTCTGAACCAAGAAATCGGATCCAGCACCACGTCCTTCATACCTATGCTTATTCCTGTTCTTCCAAAGCACCCAAATGATTGCACCCGCCAATGATCTCCGATGATGACTGCCCGGACCCCGCCACCATCTTTGAAGAAAGACGAGAAAGTCACTATGCATCCGTGCCTTAAAAAAGCCTCAGAAAGCAGACCAAACCGTCGTAGCAAGATCTCCATGAAAAAATATATGCTGAAGGTTCTCCCCATGCCCAGCCTGACAACAATGACAGCTGGAAGCCAGATGGAAGCTAATCTTCTGAATAATGTCATCAGTAGGAAGCCGGTTGTGACAGACCCGCCACATCAGAATGCTCCACTTCGCCGGAATACATTTGCTCCAAATATTAGAAAAGAGTGATGATGTAGGGTGAGAAGTCCGACAAAATCTCCAAGCCGCAGCCAACGTGAACAAACCTTTCTGCTCCCCCCAAACATCAGGAGCCGAAGAACATGTCAGATTCGCCTCTCTGAGCCGCCCTGCTGCCTCTACTCTAAACTGGTCCAAAAACAGAGACAGATCCCAACCAGTGGCTGTCCAAAAAGATCGAATAGTCGGACCACCATTATCAGAATTCCTCGCCCTCGAATCTCTGATCTTTTTTCCCCTATCCGAAAGATCCCGAACAATCACCGTACGTTGGAGAAGAACCACCCTTCTCCCAGCCAATCTGGCCGATCTCCGGAGCTCCCCAGTACCCAAGCGCTGTGTAGCCGTCGAATCAGCAGACCCCCTCGCCTGTGTTCGACTCCTCCCCCGAGTCCGTCTCCCCGATCCGCGTATGGTCCCAGAAGACACTCCTTCAGCCTGTGGAATAGCAACCCTATCCAACCGAGGACCCCCCGGAATCCAATCCTCACATCTCGCTGAACCCTCACCACGTCCAAGTCTAAACGAGATAAATGGTTCAGCCAATTCCCTCCTCCGCAGAATCCGTCGCCAAACATGGGAGCACTTGGAAGTCATAAACGCATCACAAGGATGACGCTTACGAAAATATTTTGATTTAAGATGCTCCACCCAAAGGCCCTTCCCATGCCTCAACTTCCACCACAGCTTCATATAAAAGGCATCCATAATATCATTCAGGCACTTTATCCCGAGGCCTCCTTCGGACTTAGTCCGAGTAACGAACCGCCATGCCTGCCAACTCCTCTTAGCCACCCCATCTTTGCTACCCCAGAAGAAAGCCGCAAACATCCTCTCAATCGTCCTGAGAACGGCCCGGAGAGGACAACATGCAGCCAATGTGTACATAGGGATAGATGAAAGAACATTCTTAATAAGCACCAACTTACCCCCAGGAGAAAGAATCTTGTTCTGCCAGCCCATCAGCTTCGAACGGATTTTATCCAGCAAATAGCTAAATATCCCCGCATTCCTTCTCCCGCAAGATAGCGGGCAACCCAAATAAGAGAATGGCAAGGTACCAGTACTAAATCCGAAGAGAGTAGAAATAGTCCGAGCCCGATCCACATCCAATGGAGTCGCAGTATAAAAGACAGATTTAGAATAATTGATCTTCTGTCCAGAAACAGCCTCATACCTTTGCAGTACTTGCTGGAGAGCGCGTAATCCAGTAATGTCCCCCGAAGTGAAAATGAGAACATCATCCGCATAATCCAAATGCGAGATACGCGGTCCCCCAATCAGAGTGTGAAAAGAAGATCTCCTGTTGGATTCCTGAAGAAGCTTGAGGTTCCGAGAGAGTACCTCCGCAACAATAATGAAGAGAGCCGGGGAAAGAGGATCCCCCTGCCGGATCCCTCCAGACGCCGAGAAAAAAATCTGTAGGAGCGCCATTGAGAAGGACCGCATACCGGGTGTCCTCCAGGAGACGATAAATAAGATCACAGAAGACCTCATTAAAACCAAATCTCCGAAGAACCCTCAGGAGGAAATGCCAGTTGACTCTGTCATAAGCCTTCTGTATGTCCAGCTTAATAGCAACATTTCCACCATGGTTGGGTTCCCTCATCGAAGCAACCATATCCTGAGCAATAATAATGTTGTCCACAATCTCTCTCCCCTGAACAAAAGCACTTTGCTCCGGAGAAATAATTTTGGGAAGGTGCTCCCTCAACCTGCAAGCAATGATCTTGGAAATAATTTTGTTACAAAAATTGCAGAGACTAATAGGGCGGAAATCAGAGAGGTTCCTCGGGTGCTCGACTTTGGGGATAAGAAATAAGAAGGTATCCGAAACGGAAACCGGAAGGCGTGCACCCAAGAAAAATAAAACAACGGCTTCCTCCACGTCAGCAGCAATAATGTCCCAACAAACTGAGAAGAATCTCCCATAAAAGCCATCCGGTCCTGCACCACTAGCCAGGTCCATCCCCCTAACAATCTCCAACAGCTCCGCTCTATCAGGACAACGAATAAGATCAGAATTATCCTCCATAGAAATAATGCTAGGGATGACATCGAGGAAGGCGTCCTCATCAGAAATAGGCTCAGCACTAAACAACTTCGAGAAGAATAAAGACGGCTCCGTCGCAACCTCCGCGGTAGACCCAGTTTCTGATCTATCAGCTCGAATAATTTTCTGAATACTCGCCTTTCTTTGTCTACTCCTGGTGCACTCATGGAAAAACCGAGTATTCTTATCTCCTTCCAGATCCCATCTCAATCTGGCTTTTTGTTTCCAGAAAGACTCCTCAACCTGGACCTTTTGCTTCAATCTGGCAACTGCCTCCATCCAGGAAGCCCTCTCCCTCTCCGAAGGATGAAGCTCATAATCCTGCTCCGCCGCCAAGGCAGCGTCCTCAGCCCGACGGACCTCCTAAAAAATGTCTCCGAAAGTAGCTTTGCTCCATCCAGCCAGAACATGCCCCGTCGTCCTCAAGCGCATGTCCAACCGCTCAAGCGCATCATAATGCCAACATAAATTCCACGCCCGAGCCACAATCGGAAGAAAATCCGGATGTGAAGTCCAGAAGTCAAGAAACCGGAAGCCTCTGCGCAGGGATGGAGAAGCTGGCTGGCAGAATATCAAAAGAGGTGAATGATCAGATTCTGCCCGATTAAGTTGCTCGTAAGAAACCTGGACACCATCCATCCAACTACCCGTCACAAGTAGCCTATCAAGACGGGAACCCTGTCGATCAATCCCAGACTGCCCGTTCACCCAAGTATAGATGCTCCCTCTGAAACCAACATCGGATAATCCGGCAGCCAACTGGAAGTCTAGGAAGTTCGTAATGGCCCTCGAGTCAGGAGGTCGGCCTCCAAATTTCTCGTTCGGAGATGCAATGATATTGAAGTCCCCGCCCACCACCCAGGGCATGGCAATGTCCCTAGCTTGGACGTCCAGAAGATGCCTCCACAAAGTCCTCCTTCCCTGCCGTGTCCCTGCACCATGAACTATCGACAACCGCACCGGAAGCAAAAAACAACTCAAAGAAAGCTGCACCGTGATAGCCTGATCACAGGAATCAATACAATTGATCCCAAGACCCGACTTACAGAAAAGCCAGATATTGCCCTTATCATTGCAAAAACTATCATCAAAACCCAACCTCAATTGGTAAGAAAGAAGCTTAGAGGATATCACCGTGGGCTCAATAATGGCAAGAACCTGAATAGAGTTGGTCCGACACAAGGACCTGAGACGGGATAAAGTAGCTCTGTTCGCCGTCCTCCGAACATTCCATATAAGGAATTTAACCATGGACCCTCTTGGGGTCCCGCCTAATACGGGAAGCATGTGATCGAAGAAGTCGATCCGACTGAGGAGCCATCGACTTCCTCGCCTACCAGTCACCTTCTTATAAGGCACCATCTGCCAGTCTTCTTCACGGCCCTCGGAGATAGCAGTGGAAGGTCTAACCTCAGGCAGGAAAACCCTATCATTACCCGGAGCTGAGTCATAACCCCAGACTGATAAAGAACCGTGCCTGGCCTCCTCCCATACCACCAAGCTACGATCCTCGATGTCAGAATCAACCGCTACAACTCTCTGTCCCAGCTGGCTATGGATAATAATAGGAAGAACCGATAAATCAATAGGCCCAATGCCCCGCTCGGGGCCCAACTTCCTATCCAGGCTAGAGCCTGGATCGCTGCGTCCCTCCATAATTGGTCGTGCATCATCCGACCAAATAGCCAGCTGGCCCGAGGAAGACTCTTCCACGTGCTAGGAAGGCGAAACAGAATTCGCACGGGTATCAATACTCCCGCGTAATCTGTGCTGCGTGATCCCCGTGTTATCATCACGCCCCCCGATGCGCCTCCATATCTGCCGTGTCCCCTTCCCTTTCTCGCGCCTTAACCGTCTCCTCCGACGACCCCTGCTAAGCCCACGGCCACCCAATGGACCGTCCTCCTCACGCTCAATGCCTGGAGCAAGGCTGACGGGGTTGGGAGCTCTATCAGCTCCTTCCACGGAAGAAGTCTCCACCTGTGGTCGTCCACAATCACTCACAACATGACCATGGTGGCCACAGGAGACACTGTAAAGAGGTCTCCGCTCATAGACAATCGGCTGCGAGCGAACACCATCAGGCAATTGGAAGAACACCTCATGTTGAAGTGGATTGCTGACATCCACTTCAACCAAAACCCTTGCCACCCCTGGCCTCGAAAAGGATGTCGTAGCCCGATTAGTACTGAGCGGAGTGCCGAGACCAGATGCAATGGAAAAAACCACATTGGTATCAAACAAACAGTGAGGAAGCCCGGGGAAGGCCACCCAGATCGGAACCCGAGGGTCCTCTCTCTGCGTCGAAAAGTCCACCGACGACCGAAATATCACCATTGGAACCCGACCAACGAACCAACAGTCCTTAGACCGCAGCCGGAGAAAATTACTCTCGACGTGGGGCCGTATAAGGACGTGTCGATCATCGATCGCCTTCACCTCAATCAACCCCCTGAAACCCCACGAATCAAAGGCCTGTCTAATAGTCTCAACCGGGAGTCTCCATCGAGCAAACTTGCCAATTAGGT
Organism: Iris pallida; assembly: GCA_029216955.1. NCBI lineage: Eukaryota > Viridiplantae > Streptophyta > Magnoliopsida > Asparagales > Iridaceae > Iris > Iris pallida. The sequence continues at coordinate 3,191,666 of JANAVB010026400.1, forward strand.
CTAGCCCACACGGCGTCGTGAGGGCCTCCATGTCCGACTGAGAAAAAACAACCACCTTCCGGCCATCGAAAACAGTGGCTGGTCTAAAATCAACCCTCGGCAAACCAGTCGTAGACTTCATCGCGAATCCGCCCACCACCGCAGCGAAGCTCTGCGTCGTGCCACCCACCATCGACGTGGCCGCCGTCGTTGTCGAGGGTTCCAAACTCAATGCCGCCTTGTCACAAGCCACCGGCCCAATGCTCGAGGGACCGGGGCGGAGTGCGGAGCCTCCCACCGTGGCAGGAACCCCGACGGAGCCTCCCACCGTAGCAGAGACACCGCCCCACCCACGCACAACCTCATTTCCCGTGGGGCCGAGACCCCCCATCGATAACCGCTCTGCGCTGCAAGGGACACCTCCAACGCCGCACCCAAGCGGGTCGCTCCCAAGGACGCCGACCGCCAAGCGACGACCATTGGCAGAAGCCCCCCACCACGGAACCATCTCCTGCAGCACTCACCGGCGTGTCTCCCACAGGGGCGACGACACCGGACGTGCGCTGTAGGCCGATGGCCCCCGCCACTGGCCCAACAGTAGGTCCGAAGGCCCCGGTCGACGCCCACAGATCTACTACTGCTCCACGTCTCGGCTAGTTATCCCCATGGATGACGCCGACCACCGACTGACCACGGTGGCTGGAGGCCCCTACCGCAGGTCCGACAGGTGGGGTGGAGCCCCCTGCCTTCTCCTGCAAGCCGCCATAGATCGGCGGATCGCCCAGGCCGACGCCCGCCAATGGACGGCCGGGTTGGCCGGAGGCCCCCGCCATCGACCCGTCAGGGGGGGCGGAGCCCCCCGCCGAGGCCATCGCCAGAAGTTGCCCGGAGGGAGCCACGATCTCCGGATGCCCTAATCGCCTGGAGGGGAAACTATATATATATATATATATATATATATATATATATAGTTTTTAGTTACTAAATTACAGCCATGTGTATTAAATCCTCTATCTTTGACTTGGTCAAACAACCTATCCAATAAGGAAACTCATTACCATATTAATCCTTTGGTGGGTCAAATCCTAACCAATTTAGTCCAAACCAAAGTCCAACTCTTCCTAATATATATTTATACCAACAAAATCCTAACATCCTCTCTCCTCTTCTTGCCGCCAAGACCTTACAAAATTTTCCCCCAAAAGTCCAAACCTGAAATTCCCTCTCAGCCTTGGCCGCCGACAGCACCTTGTGGCGTACCGATAGTTTCAACCTCATCCCGGCTTCCCGTGACACTCCATGCATATTCGTTGCAAAGATAACACGACCCTCTAACCTCCTAGCAAGCCCATGAAGGTCCATAAAAACTTTATGAGGAGTCACAAATTTTAGAAATTACTCGAAGTTGGATTCCACGTCTGAATTTATTCCAGCAGGAACACTATTTTGCATCTAGGATTTTGTGTACTTTTCTACCTCATCCTTTTGTGAAAATAACAGTAATGAAAATATCTCTATGTCTATTTTTATTTTCAATTGGCCACCCACACAGTTCCAAATAATTTTTTCGAGGCATCAATTCTATAATAAGGTGTCCAGAATATATCAGATCTTTTGCGAGTGAAATTTTGCCTATTTTCGTTCAGATTCTATCTTCCTAATAATTTTTTAAGAAACTAGACATCAAGAGATTTCCAATATATATAATTCTATTGAGTTTTGAGTTCGTTTAAAATTTACTAAAATTCTTAACATTTGCTGTAAACCGAAACTCCAAAAATTATGTATTTTTTGTATCCAAAAGCTTTGAAAATTCATATACCTCTACGAAAATATTTATTGTGCAAGATTTGATGATAAAAACGTTATTTTAACTAATTTTTCTAGAATTTAATATTTGTAATTATCTATTGTTTTGAGACACAATTAGTAGGCCAAATGTGATACTAACGATATAGTTTCAACATGAGGCTATTGTGATTGAGTTTCCATCATTACAATAATATTGATAGTAATATAAAAATACTTATAAGTATTTTCCAGAAATTAATTTATTATTTTATATTAGTTATAAATTATTTTTATAAGGAAGTTGGTACTATATATGTTGTATGGTGTTATACCGACATCATGACGACTATTGGGTATAGATATTAATCTAGTCTATATATGATAAGTTCTTAGAAAGTACTAATAATGATGTATTATTATAGGTGAACTTGGAGGGCGTAACGAAGACATCGGAGTTGGTCAGCCAAGTACACCTTGTCGAACTTTACAATATCTACATGAATTTTTATATTGCTGATTCTTTTATGTCTTACTTGATTACATATTTCTTCTGATTCATGTTATTATTATTTTCTAGTTTTATGTGCACGTAGGTTGTTCCCATTTTCTCTATTACTTGTCCTATTCTCTTATCTTGTTCATGTGTGTGTCTACTGATTGAATTGCTTTGCCTATGACATGTTTCTTTGACATGATTAACCTGGACTTGACTTGGCCTTGACATGTTTGACTTGACTTGATTGGCTCATAGTTTTAGGCGAGGACCTTGTTATAGACGTTGACTATACTTGACCACTCTCGATCATTAGCAACCACCGAATTGCGATAGAGACATACTATAGGTTGTTAGCAACCACCGGGCTGCAATCTATAGGTCCGATAGCAACAACTGGGCTGTGATTTACTTCAATTTACTTTTAGTCGCATTTATTAGCACGATTCTCGACAGCATGCCATTTATTTTATGGTTTCGATCTTGTATTGTACTTCCTTCAGTCTTTACTTTTTTGTATTATTTTCTGTCCTTTCATGCATGTTATTACTAGCAAAGTAGGCTTGTATATTATGTGTCTTGCTATTCCCCCGAGGACTTGGTGAATCTCTCTATGTATTAGATGAAGTTATCAAGGTATAATATATTGATGGATAATGGTTGCTTCACCAAGACTTCAGGTATATTTAGTTGATGTTATTATCATTCCCTTTCTTATTTATATTTCTTCTTATATTTGACTCATAATACATGTATTATTGGGGATCCACTCTAATACATTTATCTATTCTATAATCAATGTATTACAGTCTTATCAACCATAGTGCACTTGATTCGTCATTTTTATCAATATTTAGTGTATTGAGATATAGTTGATTTAGAAAAACAATATAACTTATATGTACTCGAGCTGGGCTGGAGTCCTCTCGATACATAGCTGACATGTATACGATCTCCTAGTCCTACGTATTTTGGGACTGGGGCATATTATAATATGTGATCAAAATCTCGTACTCCGTGCTACCGTGCCTAATAGCTATCATACACGTCACGTATGGTTGAGCCATATCAAGTAGATCACTCAGCCCGATCACATATAGAACATAGTATTTCAAATGCACTTAGTATAGTTATGACATGCATTTCATATTGATTATGTCACATGCCTTGATTCTATGCTATGATTATTCCTTTTCCTGTTTATATACTTGTCAGAACATGATTACAGTTTACTTATTTATGTTCTCTTACTCTATTTCATGTTATATAGTTCCTATAATGCTATGAATAGTGGATCTTATTTTGTACTTGCTCCTATCATTACTGGATAACCACATTTTTAGGAGATGACTTAGAGGACTGGTGCCCCACTTACTATGGCACACCTGAGACTGATAACAGTATACCCCTGGAGGTTGCCTAGATTTGGCTTAGCAATTTGCTTACTTGCTGATTAGATTGTTGTTGTCATAACATTATTGAGATGTACTCTATTTTGAGTTCATGTCGTCATTCTGTACTTGTCTTTCTATTTCATATCTACCCGTTAGCACTTGTGTTTGAGTTAGATTCCTGATATTGAGATTTATATTCTTATTGCTGGATTGATGTTACTAGAGGATTAGATAGCGTACTACGGCCAACTCTGCTGGATAGGTTGGACGTGTTCCTACGTACTCGTGTTCGAACTTCCCGATGTGGGTTATGACACAAGAGACTAAAGCATATCATTGAGAATAAAAGGTTGTCATGACTATTAAATAAGATAAGTGAGACTTTCACTACTAGTGACACAGATGAGCTATCCATAATTAAGCTAATTTTGCATGATGCTCAAGAAAGCATTGATAAGATGACATGAGAACATGCTAAACTCAATGAAACTGATGAAATAGATAAAAACTAAGAATAACATTGACATTGATACACAAAGAATAGACTTATTGACTACTATATAGAATGAGGCTTGCACTATCTCTAAAAAGCTAGAGATCAGACTGGAAAAGCAGGTATCACAACCTATAGCTCAGTCTAGCGCTGAACACGTACACATAAAACATCACAAGACATGACCAAAGAAAGTTGTTATAAAACAGTCTACTTATAACCGTCCTTTCTTTTAAAATATCCATGCAAGACACAACACAATGCTACACATTCGCTCATTTATCATATTACTCCCAGCATCAACACCTGTGTAACTTGCCATTATTGTGGTCTGAAATGACATATGTCATGATAATGCAAAGTTAGAAAATTAGTTGATTTAAATGTGTTTGCATGGGTCCCAAAGTCTAACAGTTCATGAATTAAAGAAATGGGTACCAAAGGTCACATCTACTCGTGTTATAGGTGGGCCAATCTTTATACATTAAGAGCAAGAAGATTCTTGATAGAGGTTGCTCTCATCATATGACCGGTGGTGCATCCTTATTTGTAATACTATCGATGAAGAAGGAATGATATATCTCCTTCGAAAATAATCTTAAAGTTTACATTATTGGAAATGGAAATGTAGGTATTCCTCCATCTCTTATAATAAAGGGCGTATGCCTAGTAACAGAATTGAAACATAACCTACTCAACATCAGTCATCTAGCTGACAATGGTTATGGAATTAATTTTGTGAAAAATAAATATTATTTATAACAAACAATCTGGAGATATTATATGTAAAGGTATTAGGGCGAATAATATTTATGTCTTCTATCTTTCAAAAGATGCTAATAATGCAGGATAATGCTTGATGCCATTAAAGACAAAAACAGGATATGGCATATGGGTCCAGGACATGATTATATAGACACAATTGCAAGATTATCCTCGAAGAAACTGGGAAGAGGGTTACCCGAAATAAACTTCAAGAAGGATATGATATGTGCCAAGTGTGAAAAGAACAAGGCAACTAGATCATCCTTCAAATCAATAAATGCTGTAAGTACCTCCAGGCCTCTTCAATTATTCAATATGGATCTATTTGGAGCTAGTAGGATCGCCAGTCTTGGTGGTAAACCATATGCATATTTTATACTTGATGATTTTTCGAGATATACTTGGGTTAATTTTCTTGCTAATAAGAATGAAGCTTTTCTGAATCTTTAACTTTTTAAAAAATGTTCAAAACGAAAAATATTTCATGATTACTCGTATCCGAAGTGATCATTAAGGCGAATTCAAAAATGTCGATTTCAAATCGCTTTCTGAGTCCAATGGTTTTAGTCATAAATTTTCTTGTCCTGAAACTTCTAAACAGAACAGAGTTGTGGAGAGGAAAAACATAACCCTTAATGATATTGAAAGAGTCATGCCAAACCAGTATGGTCTTCTAAAATATTTTTGGGCTAAAGCTGTAAATACAGTATGCCATGTTTTGAATAGGGTTCTAATTCGACCAATATCGAAAAAGACACCCTATAAGCTTTGGTTTAATAAAACTCCAAATTTTTATATTTTGAATTTTTTGATGTAGATGTTTTATTCTGAACACCAAGGATGACTTGGGAAAGTTCGACTCTATGGAAGATGAAGGAATTTTCCTTAGGTATGTTGCTAAGAGTAAAGGTTTTAGAGTTTTTAATAAGAGATCATGGTTGTAGAAGAATCTACTAATATCACTTTGATAAGCATAATAGACGGATAATCAGTGACAGTGACGTTGAAGTTGACCAAACAACTTCTAAAAAAGCACCTGAAGATCCAACTAGCGGCACAAATTATCGAGGGAGTCTGCCAAACAAGATGAAGTTCATGGTCGATCATCCAGAAGATCTCGTAATAGGTGACTTGTCAAAAGGATTAAGAACCCGCTCATCTACTAAAAATATCATTGCTAATGTTCGCCTAGGCGCTGGCGCTGGATGGGCGCTGCTCGCGGTGTAGCACAGCCGCAGAAACCCAGCGCCAGCGCGGTATGAAGGAAGAGGGCTACGGTGCTGGCTCCGATGGAGTAGAGTAGGGAAAATGTTGATGGTGTGCGATGGAAGTTCGACGAGATCAACTCTGTGGGCGGTGGCACAGCAGGTGGAGAAGGTGGTCGCGGCTGGCTCCGACCCTGTTGACGCCGGCGAGGCGGAGGATAGGTAAGAGGTTTTTCTTAGTTTTGGTTTCAATGTTGGTTGCGGTGATGCAGGATGACTTTGGTGATGGTTGTTTCGGAGATGGGTAGAATCGTGGTGGTGGCGGAGAGTGTCGTAGAGATCGGCCGACGGGTGGTCGAGTGCTCGTTGGTTTCATCGGTGCGGTTGGCCCGGTGGCATTGGGGATGTTGGTATGGAGTGATTGTGTGTCGACACCCAGGAAGGGGTGGAAGCTCTTGGGTAGGAAAGACAGTACGGGAACGTGGCTCCTTGGCACTGGAACAGAGGAGGAGCGGGGGAGGTGGTTGCTGTTGGTTAGGCAAGCAACGGCTCACGGGAATTAGGTCTAGGATTTCTTATTTTGGTTGTATGTGTCGGGTGTGTGTTCGATACGAGCTAGAAGGATGTATATATAAAAATAATGGAAGGAAACTGGGCATGGACGCATAGGTCTGGACACGACTATGGTTGGCCTTCGGTAACGGAGGGGGAACACATGGCTAGATAGTGGACACGGTGATGGTGATGATGGACACGGCATGGGTATGTTCATGGCTACTGTGGGGATTGGATTATGAGAAAAAGGAGGAGGAAACTCTCCCTATGTAGGAGGAGACTCCTAAATATATTAGGAGAAGGATTCCTAATGGATAAGGTCTACGAGTTAGAATAAATAATCCTTCCCCTTCGTTTAAATCAAATAAATATTTAAATACAATCAATCTAATCGCAATCATGTAAATTATTACTATAAAAATATATAAAGTATATATTCGATATTATCAAACAATTTAAGTCATATAAATTGAAATCTAAATCAAATAGTTGATTACTACAATAAATTAAATAACATTTAATATTATCAAATCTAAATTCAAATAAATAGTTATCCTAGTATTTTAAATATAGTAATTTAAATATAACGATATTATCAAAATAATTTAAAATATATTTTTATAATTCCAAAACTTAATTTAAAAATACTCGGTAATTTTTTTCTTGTTTCCAAAAGTACTTATGATTTTTTTGAAAACCATTTTTGAAACCAACATTTAAAAAATCTCTAAAATGGCAACCAACACATTTCATAATTCCAATAATATAACTTAATAAAATATTTTTTATTAAAACAAATTAGCACTCTCAAAATATTTAATTTGAAACTAGTTTTTATAAAAGAATTAATCATAAAATCTCATTCACAAATTCTCGATGAAAAATTACCCTTGAACACAATAAATAAAATAAAATAATTTTTTTTGAAAATCCGAGAAGAGGAGTTACAAATCTACCCACCTTAAAAATAAATTAATCCTCGAATTAAAGGAATGTCTAGGATAGATAGGCTCAAAAAGAATGTCTCAGATGGATAGGTTCGATTAGTAGAAGAATAGAATACTTTGATTGAAAGGTAAAAAATTGGCTAAGAAAAATATGATCCAAGAAATGAAAGGATAATAAAAATTTATTGATAAGTATCGACCAAAGAATGGAATGGAAGAATAAGGGATTCAGAGGGGTAATACCCATATAACCTCTAACCTATCATCAAGCAATCCTATGAATCTATATCCTCAATAATATTTCAAGATTTTTCAATCTTACTCATAAGAATTTAAATAAATAACTCAATTAATATCGTGATTTAACAATTCACCAATATCCACTTATCAAATTCATGACCCCTAATCCAAATTGATAATTATCTTCAAAATAAATTTCACAAAGATTTATAAATCCCTCAAAATTCAAATTCAAAAATCAAATCCAAAATTTAGACTTTTTAAAATTTAAACATTACAAAGTTTAAACTCTCACAATCTTCTTAAAGATTTAAATCCAATAAATCTCCAAAATTTCCATAATGTTATTTATCATTATCTAAATCCAAAAATCATTTCAAAATTTTAATTTTATCTTAGGAAAATATTCGTCGATCCATATAAAGGTTTAAACCAAAAGCTAAAAACAACTTCGAAGACAATTCATCTATTGAAGACCCTAGCCACCTTTGATTAGAGTCATATATCAAACTCAATATTATTGCGTAAATGTATTTAAAATTCATCAAATAGGGTTATCTTAATATTCAACGTATACCACAACCATAATCATGTAGCTTATACAAAAATCTTAACTATCCAAGCAACCTATTCGACATAAATCTATGAGACGATATACCTAATCCTAAGCCTAGTCATTTTTTCTAAATCAAATAAGATTAATTGTGAATGAACATTTCCTAGTCGCAGGCTCGCAGCAGGACGACTAATATGGAACTACCATGAGTTCGCACAATTTACAAAAAATTACCTGTACGGGCCACCAAAAAATCTTGTCACAATCCACACCCGCTTTTCAGGATGCGAGTGCGTATCCAAGTCTTGCCTACGCCACAGTATCGGTGGTAGAACGTTGGCTAGGCCATAATGCTCAAAATAACAATAATACTCATAAAATAATATCTTTATTTGCTCATTCATAAAACTAAATCAACTACAATATTCAAAAGACTACATTTGATTAAAAATACAATATCTCACAAATATTGAAAATGACTATCAACACATGTATCTAACTAGTCTTCTAGGGTTGACCTCCGCATATACCCATGTCTTCCCAAGTATCCAATGAAAAAGAGTAGAATGAGTGTGCTATAAACTGAACTGCTATTTTCTTGTTTCGATTTTCTCAACCTGCGAGTCCACACTCGGGGCGAGGGTGACTGTCTTGAACTAACCTGCGAGTCCACACTCGGGGCGAGGGTTAATAATTTTTTCAAACCTACGAGTCCACACTCGGGGTAAGGGTTTGGTATCCATTGACATCTTGTTTACCTGTTTACTTGCAGCAGTTCATTTATGCGTAGTTATTCATATATCCGTGTATCGTTATTGCTTAGTCTCTTCAGTTTATATCCTGGATTTTTACTATACATGATAAACTGATAGATAGGCATATTTTATGTACCTTGCTAGTCCCATGAGGACCTGATGATCTCTTCAGGTTTAGCTGAGTTTGAGCCAGTTACAAATGAGCAGGTTTGAGCCAGCATTAGAACACGTTACCACTGTAGCTGAGAGTGTCATTGATGATTAGCAGTTTGGACTCACTTATTTCATTTTATATCTTTATTTTATTTTCGTCTACTGGTATTGGATTTGTATCCACCAGACGTGACTTGTATTTTTGATAACTAAGAATCATTCAGTTTATACTATTCTCTATTATTCAGTTTCATTGACATTCATTGATCGTAGTTGTACCTTTACTTTATGTGGATGAGATATAGATTCACGTGTGATTCTAGACTTCTGTGACTCATGTATACTAGATAGTGTTCTACCGTCAACACTACAGCGTATGCTGGACTTAGACACAGACTCATATCTAAAAGCGGGTGTGGGTCGTGACATATTTTTTTGGTGGCCCATGCAGGTCTACGTTAATCACTTCGGGTGCGTTACTGTACTGACGTGCGACTGCAAATAGGATTACACTCTTAGGATCTCATCCACATGTCTTGACTCATTATTTGATCTCTATCCTTGATTTTTATTAAATCCTTGACTTGCATCCTGCTTGAAATTCTTCAGCGGCTAACATGTGTAGAAGCATAAAAAAAAATGGGGTTCATGCGGATCACAATTTGTCGCATATGTACTTTGGGCCAAACAGGTCTGTATAAAGGAGAGCCGCTTGACAGACTCAACACCTTATGTGGCCCATCGACAACCAGACCGATTCGAGCCGCAGAAGAAAGATATACGGCCAAGTGGATCAGTTCGTCTGGTAAAGCTGACAAGTTCTGTCAAAAATGACAAAAATGATAGCTCTGACACCCTGACAAAAAGATAAGACGAGACGTCACCAAAAGCAGGGTTCATACGCTTTCATGAGGCCAGAAGGAGTGTTATCCAAGCCGCATGAACCTTATGCGGCTCAAACATATGCGACCCCAAAATCTCCAAACTTCATGCGGCCAAGGGTGACTAAGACCCAAGCCGCATGAGCTTTATGCGGCCCAAAATACAGAATCTATGCGACTTAAAATTCCTTAAGCTATATGCGGGCTAAAGAAGATCGCGATTTAAGCCGCATGAGTCTCATACGGCCCCACATGGTCGAAAACTGAAAGACTCATGCGGCTCAAAATAATTCCTATCCTGCAATAGGATACGTGGTAGGCTGACCAAGTATCATCCACCCAGATTTGCTGTAACAAAATCCCAACAAATCGACAGCTGGCGGCCAAAGAGCGGGTCTTTACGTGCTGATTAGCCACATGGCCACAGGCCATTTATGCGGCTCAATATATATACCACTATAAATAGCAGGGTGCCACACCCCTGCAAAAGGCTGGCAACCTTCAAAAAGGCAATTTTTCAAGAGCTAAAGACTGCATCAGATAGTCCAAGGAGTAAGGCAGAGTTGATACACTTTCCCGAGCCTCCACCGTCACCCCCCAGAATCAAAAACTAAACAATTGTACTTAGACTGTTTCCTAGGATTTATTTCTAGGCTTTTCTTTGTACAAGCGAGTTTGCAATCAATTTCAGTATTTCTGTAATACCTGTCTTTGATTTTTAATAGCAAAAACGATGGCGACTCTACTGGGGACGTCTTTTTCCTCTGATGAGAAGCTAGTGACGTAATTTAACGCATCCAAGCTCGGCTCTACGCAGCAAATGCTTGTGGTTCATTTTGACTAACAAGCCTTCGAAGAAATGCTCTCTGAAGGGAGCGCCATCCCGTCACAGAAGTGAGCCAACCCAAAGAGAACTCATAGGATGTCGGCATGCAAAACTGTTACCCTCGACCAAGTTCTCGAAGAAGCTTCTTCTGCAGCCCAAGACGGTGACCAATGCTCTCCTGCGACTTTGCTTCCGACCGTAGAGGACTCCACTATCCCCAAATCCAGTAGAGGAAAACACTACGATGGTGATTTTTTAGGGGCACAGGGGAAATCCATGCGGGCAAAGAAGAAGCCGCATAAGAGAGATGGGCAGTCTGTCCATGCGGCATCCAACTCTGGCCGCAGGCAGACAACTCATGCGGCAGCCAGCTCTGGCTGCAGGAAGATGGCCCATGCGGCAGCCAACTCTGGCCGCAGGAAGATGGCATATGCGTCAACCAGTTCTGGCTGCAGGAAGATAGCCCATGCGGCAGCCAATCCTGGCCTCCGACAAGATGTCTCATACGGCCCTGTCAGAAGCTCTGTGTTCAACTGTCTCTTATGCGGGCCCGACTCCATGCGGCCCATTGAGAATGTAGGATGTATCAATCTGGACTCTTTTTACTATGCACCTTCGGGTGCTAAGTCAAAGAAGTCTAGGGCAGTACGGGCCCAACAAGCCCAGTCAACTGTCCAAGTTGCTGACTGTCAGCGGGCCCCGTTAACTGTTATACGGGCTCCTAATGAAAAGTTGTACAGAACCACCCACGTCCTGTCCCCCAGGGCTAACGGACAGGGTAGGTCTTTAAAGTCTCCCTCCAACGATCCAGAGCAAGTACTTTTACTAGCCTTAGATCAGGTAGCAAATATGATACCTAAGCACATGTGTGCTCGGGATACCCGAGTCCATAAGTTTGGTGCAAAGGTAGATCAGCTTGCTACCGACTTACATGAGGTGATTACTAACAAATGCAAGGTGGCAACATTGACATGCGATGGTCCCTCTCGGGACGTCGTTGCACTCAAGTCATCATCAACTGCTGCTGCGACAAATCGGCAGCACCTGAAGGTCGGCAGTCAGTTTTCCAACAACTGCAGTAGCCAGCACCTGTCTGACAACAACTAAAGAAACATGTACAAATTCTGGGAGAAGAGGAGTTTCCTTTTGCCTCCTGTAATTCAACTCAGAAGGTTCCTCCTGGCAAGGAAGGAAAGAAGACAGGCTCTTCCAGCCAGCAATCTCGGCCAGTATTGCAAGGAAACTCTCATCTGGAGGGTTGCCGTCGACAACCACATGGGGTGTCTATTTAGGCACTCGATCCAAAAAGAAACCTCCAACTCGGGGGTGCATCCTCGACCCCCTTGGGGGTAGATGAAGCTGGGGGTAGCAGTCCCCTCAATATATATGACAACCTGGTGTACCAAGAGCACACACAGGGGATAGAGAGCCCCTAGAACTGCACAACAGACTTGGACTCTTCTGAGGGCCGCCACCCTCGCCAAGACGATGCAGCTTTCTGTACAGGGGGTAGCACCCCTTCCTAGTCCGAGGAAGATTACATTCCAACTTTTTCTGACAATTTCTTTGTACAAGGGTACGACACAGAGAGCACCTCTGCTACGATCCCTTCCACCTCTACCCATGTGAGGACAGTCTTTATGGATGACGATGATCATAAAGCGCCTTCTGACCGACAATGACTAGAAGTACTTGAAGCCATGCTCCTGTCCTTGGTCAAGTCCGTGGACAAAATCAAAGCCGCCTTGCCAACTCAACAAACAAGGACGCCCGGACAAACAAGCTTGGGACCCGCAGTCAATACGGACTCCAACACTACCGCCCCTCCTTTGGGTGATGATCCCTTAGGAGCATCCGTTCTTTTAGCTGCAGATGAAGCCAAGGAGGCAAGAACGGAAGTCCAGGAGCTTCGAGCAATGTTCAATTCCCGAGACTCCTCTCGGGACCTCAGAATAAGGCAGTCGTATTCTGTTGCATGGAGATATGTGCCCTTTCTACCGCGATACAAGTCGTTTCATATCGATTCATATGACGAAAAGACCTCTGCTAGTCGGTACATGACTTACTTTGAAGTCATAATCGACCACTTGCCACATAGTGACGCCATTCTCACACGATTATTCATCAGAGCATTGGAGGGGATCGCGTTCGACTGGTACCGCAAACTTTCCGACAACTGCATCCATTCTTTTGACGGTTTCAAGCACATATTCCTGGACAGATTCTACGAAGTGGGGCATGATGTGATGATGTCATCTCTCATGGACATCGTTCAGGGAGAGAGGGAGCAAACAAGGAACTATATCGAACGGTTCTGCAAAACTGCAATGAGATTGCCCTAAGGCAATCCCGAGAGCTCCCTGATTGAAATCTGCCAGAAGAAGTTGCTGTCCGCAATGAGCCTCTGGATGGGTGACGATCAATTCAGGGATTGGATGACCTTCATCATAAGTGCTACCAATACGGAGGCAAAATTGAAGAAGGCTCGCTAGTTGGGATTACACTTTCTAGATGGAGAAGATAAGGGTAAACGTCCTGGTTCCTCCCCCAGCAACAACAAAAGTGGCACCTCCAACCGGGACAATAAGGGCAAACATGCCACGGTCGCTGATGCCCAGAAGCCCGAACAAAAATAGGTGAAAGGTCAGTGGCCCAAGGTGAATTACTCATTTGAAGATAGTCATGTCAAACCTATCTTCGATATGTTCTTGTAAGGGGATAGGATCTAGCTCCCTCCACCAAGGTGCGAGCCCCAAGCAGCAGAAATGGAGGACCCAAAATATTGTTACTTTGACCACTATGTCCATCATTCCACTCATGACTGCTTCCAATTAAACGGTGCATGCAGTCTTATTGACTCCAAAGCTCTGTCGATAGACTTTGAAGAGGTCACCGTAGCGGCGAACATGGTGTCAATTCAGTTCGACGACTTCCCTTCAACAAGCACTCCAGACGGGGTAACACCTGTCCCTCGGGCGATGATGGAGGTTACCAACCTTCCACCCGTCCGAAACTAGACATCTGGATTTGTACCTCTCACCACATCACGAGGAGAGATCATGTGGGTGCATCCGAACTTAGTGCCCGAAGTTAGCCAGGACGTGTCATCTCCTACCAACAAGAAAAAGGACAGAAAGTCTAGATCCTGCCATACAATTTTAGTCGAAGCTGTAGCGGTTGTTACCCGGTCTGGAGCACAAGTCCAGTCCACACGAGACAGTTCAGTCGAAGATTCTCAGCCGGCAACGTTGCCTCTCTCTGATGTTCCAAGGCCATCTCAACCTCTACTGACGGATAAGTCCAAGCCAAAGGAAATCTGCTTCGATAGGCCACTCCGTAACAATACACCTCATGGACTGGAGAGACCTTACAACTTTGATATATTAGCACAATTAGCTAATTCGCCAGCAAAGTTGTCGTTATACGAGCTCCTAAGGCTCTCCAAGAATCTTCGTGTCACATTGTGCAAAGCACTCCAAAATGTTGATGCCTACTTAGCTCAGGTCAAGCCTCTAGGGGAAGACCCGCCAGCAGATCTACAGGGCAGCAATGACACAGATACAATACCCAACATCATATTTACTCCACAGGACATGTTGATCAAGTCCAACTTGCATGACCGCCCTTTGTACTACACTGGATATATAGGCGACATCAAGGTGGATCAGATGCATATCGACCTTGGTTCGTCAATAAGCATTTTCCCGAAAAGCTTCCTCCAACTTCTTGGCATCCCTATGCACCAGCTAGCGGCGATCAACACCGCCATTAGCGGTTTCAACTCGGGAATGAGCTATCCCCTAGGGAAGATCCGATTGAAATGTCAAATTGGTGACCTGAAGACGAAGGTTACCTGCTACGTTGTCACGCCCCAGTATCAAAATACAAAGACGGACTAGGCCAGCTACTCCATATGAGGTATACAAACGTCATACGATGATTATGGCTGTCAAGAGACAAGGGGTGCATGCTACATTCAAGTCTCCTATCGTCTCACAGAGCATCTATGTCTCAATCATTCAAAGCAAGAAAACATCAATTAATGAACATATAAGATAAAAGAGTAAGACGTCCCCGACGCTTCATCAAAATGATCATGGGGATCTAGCTTTATAAGTTAGCTAGCCCAGAGAGTCATAGGTACATAATTGTATTCAGCTACAGTCTGATTTAATTACAATTATGTAAAAGATAAAATATCCAGATTAGCCGGCTAAACAGGTGCCGGTGGCAAAATGCCAGAACATAAGTAAAGATACTAGAATGGTAGAGAAGGAACCCACTCGAGTCCCCACCAGCCATGCTCCTAGTATGCACTATTGACGTCAGAGAGGAAGGTCAGATCCTCTGGCTCTGCTACGTGATATGGCCAAACAAAACCTGCGGGGTCAGCCCCGAATAGCAAGTACCACAAGAAGCACATAGAGTGAGATAAAAGCTAAGCATAAAATAATAATACTAGTAATAATAAAGCTTTCGGTCGTAACCTCGGTCCACAGCCTGTCCTAGCACGATAAACCAACCCAACAACTAAACAAGGACATGGGTTGGACCACGTACCATGACAGTCCATGTCACTCGGCTACTAATGGAAGGCATAAGGCACAGTCAAGTCATTTTTCAAACGGCCATTCATTCCTGCGACTTTCTATATTTGGCAGAGTTATCCCCGTGATACTGATTAAAGGAAGCCTCAGATCGTGTCAACCCAGCAGGGCTAGCCAAACCATAAGACATATAGCACATTGATTATGAACCGGTCCTCCGGAGGGCTATTGCGCTAATTCATATAACACTTAGCTCGTAGAAGTCGGATAAAGTCATCTGTTAAAGGCGAATGATACCATATCCGTGGCGGCCAACCCAACACGTCAGGACTGGATCTGGAGTGGCTAGTATGGCACGATCTCGAGATTCTTCCCACCCAATGCATCTACCAAGTTGGTTGCCTAGTTAATCCCTAGGTTATCCTCGGAGTTCACATGTCGTGGCCACATGCTCACTCCCCTAGATGTCGTATATTGTACGAGTACCCAAGAAAGGATCCGTACTGGCTCACGGAGTCATTCGTATGTACTCCCATCTTGGTGTAATGCAACACACAACACATACCATGTCATTGCTATCGACCCTTCGCTATGTAAATACTAGACTCTTGGAGGTACTGACAGGTATCACATAGGAACATTTAGCACATTGGAAAGCAACTCGATGCTCACGTAGATTTTACCTTAGTACACACATAGGGTTATCCAGCACACGCATAGGTACTCAGATCAGGAATGAGGACTAAGACAAAAGAGAGAAGAGAATGAAAAGGCACTACGCACTTAGGGTATGAAGTGCTCGCAAGTCATGAAGTAGCCCAAACGGCGCACGGGCAAAAGTGCAAGGTGAAAGGTACACAAGGTGCCAAAGTCACATATGAATTCTGATTAAAGTGAGACATGAAGATTCTTGAAGCTAAGACATGTAGGAACGATATAGTAAAGCGTAATACTCTAGAGGGGGGGGGGTGAATATAGTTGGCAGCGGAATAATGCTAATTAAAAAAATGTTAGCAACACAATCACAGTATATAATCACAGTTGAAATAATATAAAGGCAAAGTTCAGAAAGCAAACGCAAAGACAGCGATGTATACTGGTATCCCTCTGTTGAGGACTAATCCAGTCGGTAGAACTCTTGCTACCAGTTGAATCCACTATAGGAAAAACTGCAAGTTTTCTTACGAAGTCCTTGCAACTTCTACAACGCGAGCTTTGATACGAAGAACTCGTCTAACTTCAAATGTGAAGAGGTATTCTTCAATCAATCCTTCTGATTACAATCTCTCAGAAACTTCTAGATCGTACCGCACTGGCAAATCGACTAGAGGATTGTAACTGGCTTGGGATCTGAAAATGAAAGCTCTAGAAAACTCTTTGGAAGGCAGAAAGCTTTAGATAGAGAGAAGATTGAAAGTGAATGAGTGAATTGAAATGATCGAAATCCATCTCTATTTATAGGAATTCCAAAGAACTCTGTCAGAATTCGGGCAGAATTCGGGCAGAACTCGATGAGCAAATCTCGGTCAAATCTGCAACTGCAGGAGGACCAAGTTCCAGAGAATTCAAAAATCAAACGGCCACCAACCGAACTCTGGCCGAGTTCTGTTAGGGTTAGGTTAGGGTTTTAAAAATAGATTTTGGTGATTTTTGAAAACCTTTTTGAAATCCTTTTTGTAAACATTTTGATAGGTCATTTTAAAAATATTTTGAACTATTTTGGGGATAGCCTATTTGCCAGTACGACTCGGTGTACAACGTATTCCTAGACTCAAATAAAATGAAAATTACATTGCATAGGAAGTACAGACTCAAGTAGGCAAACAGATCTTCAGTCTTGAACGGAGTGAATATCCAATCTTGCTTATGTCCAAGAAGCTGAGATGTCCCAACAAGCTTCGTATATCCAGACAGAGTTTTGATCAATTATTAAAATTAGGTTGACCATATGACCAATGGGCCAACAATCTCCCCCATTTTGATAATTGACAAACTATGAATGATATAACATTAAGCTAGTTCAAGCTTGTTCAAAAATATCAAAAAGTAGAAATTGTTCATAACCTGTATTTAACTCAAAAAAAATGTTAGATCATTTTTAATTTTCTTCCCCTTTGTCACTTAGCAAAATAATTGCACATGAGAAGGCCCCCCCGCATTAAATGCAGAAAACTCCCCCGCAATCAATGCATAAGTAACAAATAGCGAGAAAACAAAATAAAAGAAATATAGTATAAGAATTAGAGATATAGCATCAGAGGCATGTAATGTTTCTACAAATTATCATCACAGGCATGTATTGCTTCAAAAACATAAAAAAATCTCAGGCATGCTATTTCACAGGCAGTTTAAAATGGAGAAGCAGTATAAAGAAATAATGCTGAAACAAAATGCTGAAATAAACTGAGATGTCATAAATGAAACATCAAAAACATGTCCATGAAGATAAAAAGTACTGATAGCAAACTACAAAGTACAAAAAAAATAAATAATAAAAACTTGGAATGTCGGAGCATTTCCAAGTATACAATAGAATATCACTAATAATCAAATCAGATCTCATCATCACTATCCTCATCAATATCATCAGCAGCGTGGCCAGCATGACCGGAAGTACCAGCACCAGAAGTACCAGCGCCAGTAGGATGAGTAGGGGCGCCAGCATAGAACTCACCAACGTAATCTCGAGGTGCATGATACCAGTCATAGGCATTACCTGGCTGGAAGTAGGCATGAACAGCCTCATCCTCACAGCGGTAACCCGAAAAAGCTGGATCACGAGGGATGGAAGCAGCAGAGTGACCAGTCTGGGCAAAACGCAGATCGGCCAAGGAGTTTGCCATCGCCTGGTAACGGGTGACATCGCGGAACTCTCGCTCGCGAGCCATGTCCGTTATCGAGACGTGCAAAGCTGATAAATGCTGATGTATGCCCTCAAAAGTCATGGCATACGGCTGATGTGGTGAAGATGGTGTAGTAGGAGGAGCAGGAGGTGGAGCTGAAGCAGTTCGGCTGCGACGAGAAAGCTGGAGTAACTTGGGCTCAGAGTCCTGAGTACAAGTCGATAGATCGATCTCGAATCGCTGAAAGATACGAGAGAGAATCATCACGTAAGAGAGATTTCGATCTCTAGCACGACAACGTCCCATCATCTGAATAATTGTTTTAGGGGTAGAAAAAGGAATCCCCTTAAGAATATGGTACATGGCGGACAGCTCAAGCGAAGTCACATCATCCTTGTAAGTGGATTTTGGAAGAAGAGTAGAGTAGATGATGCGATACAATTCATAGTTAAACAAGTTCAGGTTGTTAGCCTTAAACTTTCCAGAACGTACTCTGTCAGGTGCACAGAGTTCCATTTTGAAACTCGTGAGTGTAGTGCCTTCGGGGAAATCGAATTCCGTGATATCAACTAGCGGTTCACCTTCATTGGGAATACCAAGAATCTCCGCTAGGAGGACATCATTGAACTCAATGTCTATGCCTCCAACACGTGTGCTCACGTCAAAAGTGTTAACTACGAGATTGTAATAGAATAATCTAATGGCATTAGTAGCAAGTGGGAAGCACAGTTTAACAAGTAAGTGTAACCCTAATGCCTCAAATAAGTGACGATGATCAGGGAATACCGTCCATTTAACCGGAGCGCCGCTACATATGGATCGGGTGGAAAAGTCAACGTACCATAATAAAGCTTGATCGAGGGTTTGAAAGAAGAACCCATCGAAAGCGCCGTCACTCTTTTGGACCGGCGAAAACAAAGAATCCGTGTGAGGATTCGAAGAGGACCCTTCCTCACTAGGAGTGGTCTTCTTCCTCTTAGACGGATTAAATCTAGGTGCCATTGAAATAAAAAGCACTAATTTGAAAGGTGGAGAGAGAGGGAGTTAAACCTCACAAAAATTGGATATGTTGTAGAGAAGAACGATCTCCGCACGATTCCAAATTTTGGAAGGATTTCACCAAGTAGATTGGAAGCAATAGATTGGTGAAGAACTAGGGTTTGGAGGTCGGGGTCGGCTGCTGCTGCTGTTGTAATTAGTTTGGAAGCAATGAAAGAGAAGAAGCTCTCGGGTTCTGGATATATACACAGATACCTACAACCGAACTCGGGCCGAATTCGGACAGAGCTCTGGCCGAATTCGCCTAGGGTTCTTTCAGGTTGATTTTTGCTACTTCTTTTTCATTGACTCGTTGCAAATATTTAATTCAAAGATTAGTTATTTTAGCCTTCAAATAACATAATTAATAAAATTTTATGAATTAAATGTCGTTACACAGCGACTGTCTCAGATTAGCTGTAGGAGTACTGTCCCAGCTGGCGGAGGTTCACCGGGGAACTCTTAAGTACCGCTTCGCTTCAACCGTAGTTATGGTGACAGACAGACTCTTTATTAGCTTGTCTCTAACACAGTTTTTGCATAATGATATATAATCATAAAATAAAATCAATTAATATTATTGACGTCCAAAATTCCTAATTCTCGACGTAAATAATTGAAACGATCTTCCGCTAGAGGTTTAGTGAAGATGTCAGCTAATTGATTTTCAGTATCTATGTACATAAGGTTTATATCTCCATTTTGATGATGATCTCTAAGAAAATGATGTCTAATCTCGATATGTTTAGTACGAGAATGACATACAGGATTCTTAGTCAAATTAATGGTGCTCGTGTTATCACAGAAAATGGAAATATGTGTGAAAAAAAAATCAAAGTCTTCTAGGGTTTGTTTCATCCACAAAATCTGAGCGTAACAACGTCCTGCGGCGATATACTCAGCCTCTGTTGTTGATAAGGCTACAGAATTTTGCTTTTTACTAAACTAAGAGACTAGAGCCTTGCCTAAGAAATGACATGTACCGCTAGTACTTTTTCTATCAACCTTGCATCCAGCAAAATCTGCATCCGAATAACCAATAAGGTCAAAGGATTTAGTTTTGGGATACCACAAGCCGACAGAAGAAGTGCCCTTAAGGTATCGGAAGATACACTTAACTGCGGTCAGATATGATTCCTTTGGGTTAGCTTGAAAACGTGCACACAGGCAAACACTAAACATTATATCAGGACGACTAGCAGTTAAGTAAAGTAAACTACCAATCATACCTCGATACTTACGTGTGTCGACTGGCTTGCCTTGTTCGTCAGAATCAAGCTTTGTTGAAGTTGCCATCGGAGTGCCAATAGGTTTGACATTGTCCAGATCGAACTTCTTTAGCAAATCTTTTGTGTACTTGGCTTGATTAATGAACGTCCCATTGTCGGTTTGTTTGATTTGCAATCCGAGAAAGAACTTCAGCTCTCCCATCATGCTCATCTCAAACTTATTCTGCATACACTTAGAAAATTCTTGACAAAGAGATTCATCAGTGGATCCAAATATGATATCATCAACATAGATTTGAATTAAAAGCAGCTTGCCATTAAAAGATTTAATAAATAGTGTAGTGTCAACCTTTCCTTTTGAAAAATTGTTGTCAAGTAGAAAAGAGCTTAGACGGTCATACCAAGCACGAGGGGCTTGTTTCAACCATATAAGGCTTTCTTCAACTTGAAAACATGGTCAGGATTTTTGAAATCCATGAAACCCGGAGGTTGTGCTACAAAAACTTCTTCTTTTATAAATCTATTTAGAAAAGCACTTTTTACATCCATTTGAAAAAGTTTGAAATCATGAAAACATGCAAATGCACATAACATTCGAATGGATTCTAATCTCGCAACTGGGGCATAAGTCTCATCGTAGTCGATACCCTCTTCTTGATTGTATCCTTGAGCTACGAGTCGAGCCTTGTTACGAGTTACTAAACCATCCTCATTTAGTTTGTTTCGGAATATCCAACGGGTGCCAATGACCGGATGATCAATAGGCTTGGGAACAAGTTCCCAAACTTGATTCCGTTCGAATTGGTTCAATTCCTCTTGCATGGCATCTATCCAGAAACTATCACTACATGCTTCATCAATAGATTTAGGTTCTAGCTGTAAAATAAATGCAACACTAGAAACAATATCTCTACTGGATGATCGAGTACTTACTCCTTTGGTAATGTCACCAATTACCAAATCTTGTGGATGATCAGCTGCGAATTTTAACCTTTTCGGTAGACTCTGTTGGTAGCTGGTTCCTGGATCTCCTCTAGGGGGTTCAGCTAGTGCAGAGCTTGGTTCAGGTTCAGCTGATGTTGAGCTTGATGTAGGCAGATCTTCATCACTGTCATCGAGAGTCATTTGGTTCATTTCATCAAAAGTGACGTTGATTGATTCTTCGATGATCATGGTACATTTGTTGAAGACTCTGTACCCTTTGCTCTTGGCCGCATAACCTAGAAATATACCTTCATCGGCCTTTTCGTCAAACTTTCCCAAGTTGTCTTTAGTATTAAGAATAAAGCACTTACAGCCAAAAATCTTAAAGTATGAAACTGAAGGAATTCTATCAAACCATAACTCAAATGGAGTCTTCTTCGATTTGGGTCGAATTAGAACTCTATTGAGCACAAAGCAAGCTGTATTGACAGCTTCAGCCCAGAAGTATTTGGGTAGGCTAAATTGATTTAACATCACTCTGGCCATTTCGGTTAGAGTTCTGTTCTTACGTTCCACAACTCCATTTTGTTGTGGAGTTCTAGGGCAGGAGAACTCGTGTATAAAACCGTGTGTGTCACAAAATTGCTCGAAATCAGCATTCTCGAATTCGCCTCCTTGATCGCTTCTAATACGAGTGATCATGTAACCTTTTTCATTTTGTACTTTCTTGCAGAAGGCGACAAATTCGGATAATACGTCATTCTTGCGTGTCAAGAAATATATCCACGTGTATCTAGAAAAATCATCTACAATAACAAATGCATATAATTTACCTCCGAGGCTAGCAACTCTGCTAGGACCGAATAAATCCATGTGTAGCAATTGTAGAGGTCTAGTAGTACATACTGCGTTTACAGACTTGAATGTGGATCTGGTAGCCTTGTTCTTTTCACATTGGCTGCATACCGAATCCTTCTTGAATGTTATGTCTGGTAAACCGCGTACTATCTTCTTTGTGGATAATCTTGAAATTGTATCCATGTTTGTATGACCGAATCTCATATGCCATAGATGACTCTCATCACTTTTGGCCATTAAGCATCTACCTGAAATGTTAGCTTCTTCCAACAGATAGAAAACATATATATTGTCTTCCCTGATTCCTTCAAAGATAGTACTACCAGTTGAGCTATCAACTATAGTACATTTGTCTTTGCCAAAGTTGATACCATAACCATGATCAGCTAGATGACTTATGCTGAGCAGATTATGTTTCAACTCGGTAACCAGACAGACATCTTTAATCACGAGATAGGGAGACTTACCAACATCACCGATACCAATAATATACCCTTTCAAATTATTACCGAAGGAAACATAACCTTCCTTCTTCTTCTTCGACAGTATTGCAAATAGGGTAGCATCACCGGTCATATGCCGTGAGCAACCGCTGTCGAGGATCCATTTGCTTCTAGCATGTGAAGGGTGTTCCATCTACAAAACAGTTTGCAGATGAAACCTTTGGTACCCATTTCTTGTAGGGTCCTGAATTGTTAGCTTTAGGTATCCAAGCATAAACATTTAAATCTACAAGCTTTCTCATTCTACATGCAGATGATATATGACCAATGAGGCCACAATAATGACATTGTGCATGTCGAGTATTGAAAGCTGAGTGGTGTGCATGGTTGGTAGGTTTGGGTTTTCTAGTATAGAAGAATGCATACCTATGATCATGTTTGGGCTTAACCTTTTGGGGTAAAGGTTTTATATGGTTTGGTCTGACAGTGTTTGGCTTGGGAAGGTTCCGAATTCTCGGTAAGTGACACGTGTTAGGATAGGAAGCAGCAGGCTCAGGCTGTTTTCCTAACCTAATTTCCAACCTTTTGGAAGTGTCATATAACTTAGTATAATCAGAAGTGAGTGATTCCATTCTGATTTGTGCAGATTGAAGACTTTTCTTTTCTTTAGAAAGATCTTCTCTCAATTGGTCTATAATCTTGTCTTTTTCTTCGGATGACTGTTTAGTCTCGTGTAATAAGAGCTTTATAGAGGAAAGCTCACCAGACTCACTAACATTAGCTCTAACCTCAGCTAGTAGGTCGGTAAGTCTTTCTATTTCTTCTTTGTACTCTTTGAGTACCTTCTTAGCGGTCTGATATTTACTATGCAGTTTCCTGTAGTCAAGCATCAGGTCACTGAAGGCATCTTCTAATTGCTCAAATGTGAAGTCATCATATGTTTCTACAGGTTCAGTAGGTACCTGATCGATTGCTATGAAGCAAATGTTTGTAGCGTCCTCTGAATGTTCATCTTCTGAGTCGCTAGCTTCACTCTCATGCCATATGCTGGTGTTGGCATATTTCCGAGACGTTGATCTTTTCAGGTTGCCTTTTTCATACCTGTTGTTCTTCTTGCTCGATGATGAGTTGATGGGACAGTCCTTCTTTATATGTCCCTTATTCTTACAGCCATAGCAGACAGCATCTTCTTGATACCAGTTGTTGCTGTTGTTCTCTTTGACTCTCTTCTCATGTCTCATGAATCTTTTGAACTTCCTTGCTAGGAGAGCTTGATCTTCAGCGTCAGATCCACTGCTGTCTGAGTCATCTTCAGCAGCTTTTCTGTGCTGAGCCTTGAGGGCGATAGTCTTCTCCTTTGGTACAGGTTCTTCAAAATCTTGTAGCTCCAGTTCATGAGTGAGTAGCTTACCCATGAGTACTTCAAGTGACATTGTGGTGAGGTCGTTTCCTTCAATGATAGCTGTAGCCTTCGGAATCCAGTTCTTGGTGAGAGCTCGCAGGAGTTTGCGAATCTTTTCGTGGTTATTGTAATCTTTGCCTAAGGAGGACAAAGGGTTTACAATATCCAAGAACCTCTCGAACATTTGTGTGACTGTTTTATTTGGCTTCATTTTGAACGCCTCGTACTCTTGAGTAAGTCGGCTGACTTTTGACTCCTTGACTTGAGTCGTGCCTTCATGTGTAACTTTGAGAAGCTTCCACACACCATTTGCCGTTGTGTATGTAGATACCCTGTTAAATTCTGTTCTGTCTAAGGCACAAAAAAGAGCATTAATGGCACGTGCGTCAAGACTGGCCTTTTTCTTTTCTTCCTATGTATAACTGCTTTGGGGTTTTTCAACCAAAACTCCCTCGACATTTATACGAGGTGGCTTTTGATAGCCATCAAGAACAATAGCCCATAAGTCAAAATCAAGAGATTTTAAGAAAAAACTCATCCGTGTTTTCCAATAAGTGTAGTTAGTACCATCAAACAGAGGGGGTCTGTTTGTGGCCTGACCTTCACTTGTGAATTTTATAGTAGCCATGTGATGTGCTGTGATCTAATAAATAATGAATAAATAATAGTACTGTTACCTCGCTTTACCTGTAACACCCGCTCTGATACCAATTGTAGGAACGATATAGTAAAGCGTAATACTCTAGAGAGGGGGTGAATAGAGTTGGCAGCGGAATAATGCTAATTAAAAAAAATGTTAGCAACACAATCACAGTATATAATCACAGTTGAAATAATGTAAAGGCAGAGTTCAGAAAGCAAACGCAAAGACAGCGATGTATACTGGTATCCTTTTGTTGAGGACTAATCCAGTCGGTAGAACTCTTGCTACCAGTTGAATCCACTATAGGAAAAACCACAAGTTTTCTTATAAAGTCCTTGCAACTTCTACAACGCGAGCTTTGATACGAAGAACTGGTCTAACTTCAAATGTGAAGAGGTATTCTTCAATCAAGCCTTCTGATTACAATCTCTCAGAAATTTCTAGACCGTACCGCACTGGCAAATCGACTAGAGGATTGTAACTGGCTTGGGATCTGAAAATGAAAGCTCTAGAAAACTCTTTGGAAGGCAGAAAGCTTTAGATAGAGAGAAGATTGAAAGTGAATGAGTGAATTGAAATGATCGAAATCCATCTCTATTTATAGGAATTCCAAAGGGAGAACTCTGTCAGAATTCGGGCAGAATTCGGGCAGAACTCGATGAGCAAATCTCGGTCAAATCCACAACTGCAGGAGGACCAAGTTCCAGAGAATTCAAAAATCAAACGGCCACCAACCGAACTCTGGCCGAACTCTGGCCGAGTTCTGTCAGGGTTAGGTTAGGGTTTTAAAAATAGATTTTGGCGATTTTTGAAAACCTTTTTGAAAACCTTTTTGTAAACATTTTGATAGGTCATTTTAAAAACATTTTGAACTATTTTGGGGATAGCCTATTTGCCAGTACGACTCGGTGTACAACGTATTCCTAGACTCAAATAAAATGAAAATTATATTGCATAGGAAGTACAGACTCAAGTAGGCAAACAGATCTTCAGTCTTGAACGGAGTGAATATCCAATCTTGCTTATGTCCAAGAAGCTGAGATGTCCCAATAAGCTTCGTATATCCAGACAGAGTTTTGATCAATTATTAAAATCAGGTTGACCATATGACCAATGGGCCAACAAGACAAAGATCTAAAACTTTTATGTTGGGAGTTCGAAGAAATTCTGGCCACAAATTTAGCCAAATAGGGCATAAAATAGCCAAAATAGGCAATATGCGGCATTCTGCGGCACTATGCGGCCTTCTGCGATACTATGCAGCCTTCTGTGGCACTATACGGCATTCTGTGGCACTATTCCTTCCTACGATACTATTCATTCTATGCGGCACTATGCATCCATGCGGCACTATTTGTTCCTGCGGCACTATGCATTCATGCGGCACTATTCATCCATGCAGCACCATTCATTCTTGCGACACTATTTATTCCATGCGGCACTATTTATTCCTACGACACTATGCATCCATACGATACTATTCATTCTTACGGCACTATGCATCCATGCGATACTATTCATCCATGTGGTACTATTTATTTCTATGGTACTATTCATTCCATACGGCACTATTCATTCCTGCAGCACTATGCATCCATACGGCACTATTCATTCCTGCGGCACTATTCATTCCATACGGCACTATGCATCCATACGACACTATCCATTCCTGCAGTACTATTCATCGTCCCTGCCAGAAGTAGGACAGATGAACATAGAAGATGTCCAAATATTGTTTTGGGCATAATTTCATCAAAACAATTCAAAATTCGGCAGTTCAAAAGCCAAAGTTGGGTATAATAAGATTTTCTACAACCTAGGACCAGTAGTTTTTGAAAACAACCGTTTGATTGATCAAAACCATGAAAATCTATAAAATCATAGTTTTAGAAACTTAGATCTACACAAAACTAGCCATTAAAATCAAAAACTCAAAGAACTAAACTTGTATAGAATGTAGAGAAGAACAATATAGACAAATAATATCAAAGGAAAAAAAATCAAGAATGAAAAATGCACAAATCTATACTTTTGAGCAAGTTGTACTTGCCTAAGTGGGTTGGTGGTTGAGGAAAATGAATGAGAGAGTGAATGAGGAAAAAGAGTGTGGAAGAGATTATTTATAGTAGGTGAGGTTTGGCTTAAGAAAACCCTAATCTCTAAAAATGCTCTAACCATTCCACTAATGACATGCTTAAAAGCTACATGCAACCATTAATAAATAATAAATAGAATTCTGCACATGCTAAATACAGGATATCATGTACATAATTTATTTAAGAATACGTATATCGGGATCGGGGAGTGACATCTCTATCCTCCTTAGAAAAAATTCGTCCTCGAAATTTCTGCCAAGACAAGATAGAGAAATCAAAGCAAGCAAGATACTAATTACAAGGCTAACTATGCATGTAATCTCATAAATTTTAACAGGCATTAGAGAACAATCATCCACCCTAGTGGGTGCTACAGGGAAACATATTACAAAGGCATAAGGATAAACATACCTTCTGAGTCGAACAAGTACGGATATCGAGATCTAATCTCGTCCTCGCACTTCCATGTCCACTTCCACGGTGAATGATGGCCCCAAGGGACGCGGACAAGATTGATAGTCGGTTCTTGAGAACCTTCACACGCCGATCCAAAATGGATACGGGTTGCTCCTCGTAAGTCAGGTCGGTACCGACGACCAGCTCAGAATGATCGAGGATGTGACTCAGATCCGGGATATACCTACGAATTGAGATACTTGAAACACATCTTGTACATCACGTAGTGAAGGTGGAAGGGCAAGACGATAAACAATATCGCCTACCTGAGCGAGAATATCAAATTGACCAACGTATCTTGGACTAAGCTTTCCTCCAGTTCCAAATCTGATGATACCCCGAGTAGGCAAAATTTGCAGAAATACTTGGTCACCAACACCAAACTCTAGAGGCCTACGATGTTGATCTGTCCAATGTCGGTGTCTGTCCTGCGCAACTCGAAGCCGCTCTTTGATCAACTTGACCGTTTCCGCGGTCTGCGTGATCATCTCCGGTCCCAACAATTTTCGTTCTCCCACATCATCCCATGCCAGAGGGGACCTGTATTTTTTTTCAAATAATTCTTCAAACGGTGCCGTCTGTATACTTGCCTGATAACTATTATTGTAAAAGAAATCTACTAGTTGAAGATGATCTTTCAAGTTTCACCGAAGTCTAAGGTACAAGCCCGTAACATATCTTCCAATGTCTTAATGGTTCTCTCTGACTGTCCGTCCGTCTGCGGGTGGTAGGCTGTACTGAACCTCAATTTGGTACCAAAACTTTGATGCAAACTTTGCTAAAAGTGAGAGGTGAACCATGTGTCTCGATCTGATACTATGCTGACTGGAACACCATGCTGCCTCACAATCTACTTCATATATATTTCTGCCAACTGCTCACTAGACTGCCCTACTCTGAAAGGAAGAAAATGAGCAACCTTCGTGAGCCGACCCACGATTACCCAAACTGTGTTTCGACCGATCAGAGATCTAGGTAAACCGGTCACAAAGTCCATCGTGATGTGCTCCCACTTCCACTCTAAAATTAGAAGCGGCTGTAGCAATCCTTCTAGTCTCTGCTGTTCTTCCTTCACTTGCTGACATACCAAACATCTGGATACAAACCTCGCTATCTCCCTCTTCATGCCATTCCACCAAAAGTGCTGCTTCATATCCTGGTACATCTTTGTGCCTCCGGGAAGAATGGAATAACGAGAACTATGAGCCTCTGACATAACTTTATGTCGAAGGTCTCCACCTGGTACATAAAGACGGTTTCTGAACCTAAGTGTACCATTCTTATGGATTACTAACTCCTTCCTGAGACCTGACTCACACTCTGATCGAAGTTTCTGGATCCGCGGATCCTCTGCCTGGGCTGCTCTGATCCTCTCTACTAAAGTAGACTGAATATGCAAACTGGCCATAACTTCCGTATCTTGTGGCAAGATCACTTCAATTTCTATTTCCTGAAAATATTCCAAAATATGCCTCTGCGAGGTTAAAATAAATGCACCACCTCTCCTGCTAAAGGCATCTGCTACCACATTCGCCTTGCCTGGATGATGTTGAAGATTTACATCAAAATCCTACAGTAATTCCAACCATCTTCTCTGTCTCATGTTCAGGTCCCTCTGGGTGAATACATACTTTAAGCTCTTATGACTAGTGTAAATTTCTACTCGGTCCCCATATAAATAATGCTTCCATAACTTAAGCGAGAACACTACTGCTGCTAATTCCAGGTCGTGAGTCGGATAGTTCTTCTCATGGTCTTGAAGCTGTCGAGATGCATATGCTATCACCTTACCATGCTGTATCAATACACACCCAAGTCCCTTCCCGGATGCCTCACAATAAACTGTAAACCCTTCCGATACTGCTGGAAGTGTCAAGATCGGGGCCGAGATTAATCTCTTCTTCAACTCTTAAAATGAGGTCTGACACTCTGCTGACCAAACAAACTCTACATCTTTATGCGTTAAATGCGTCAAGGGTGCCAAAATCCTGGCAAAGTCTGCCATGAACCTCCTGTAGTAACCTGCCAATCCCAAGAAACTGCGCACTTCTGCTACCGTCATCGAAACTGGCCAATTCTCTACTGCTTCAACCTTCTTCGGATCTACTGACACTCCTGCTCCAGAAATAATGTATCCCAGGAATGAAGTATGATCCAACCAAAAATCATATTTACTAAGCTTCGTATAAAGTTGATGCTCCCTCAAGGTCTGCAAAACTGTCCGAAGATGTTTCTCATGTTCTTCTTCACTACTGGAATAGACGAGGATGTCGTCTATAAATACTACTACAAACTTATCCAAATATGGTATAAAGATGCGATTCATCAAATCCATGAATACTGCTGGGTCATTAGTCAGTCCAAATGGCATCACCAGAAACTCATAATGCCCATACCGCGATCTAAATGATGTCTTAGGTATGTCCTGCTCTCGGACCCTCACTTGATAATATCCAGATCGAAGATTAATCTTAGAGAAGACACATGCCTTACTTAATTGATCAAACAAGTCATCAATTCTTGGTAACGGATAATTGTTCTTCACTGTTACTGCATTCAACTGTCGGTAATCAATGCACATTCGCGTCGATCCATCCTTCTTGGGTAACAAAATTACCGGTGCTTCCCAGGACGATTCACTGTCCCTGATAAACTGTTTTGCCTTTAGTTCTTCTTTATGCTGGTACAACTTATCTAACTCTGACCGCGACATCCTGTAAACTCTGCCGACCTTAGGCTCCATCCCAGGATTCAACTCAATACAAAACTCCACATCTCTCACCGGTGGTAAACCTGGAAGCTCATCTGGAAATACATCAAGAAATTCTTTGACCACTGTTGGTATCTGTTCCTGCTCTGCCAATGCTTCTGCAATAATACCTTTGGGTCGATCCTTCAATGATCGAACAAAGACGAACTCCTCAACTCTAGGTACATTAAATACTACCCTACCTTCCCGACAATCTATTATCGCATGACTGTCTCTCAACCAGTCCATGCCTAGGACAACTTCAAAGTTGCCCATAGGGAACTCAATCAAAGATGCGGGCAATAATCGCCCACTCACTACGACCGGACACGCTAAGCACGCTCTACTAACTCCTACGAGCCCATTACCAGTGAGTATATTCATCATCTCTTACAATGCCTCGAACTTCAATCCAATACGTGTCGCAAATCTTGCAGATATAAAAGAGTGGGTAGCCCCTGAATCAAACAATGCTACTACAGAAAAAGAGGTAACAAAAACATTACCAATAACCACGTCGCCTGAAGCTAGTGCATCCTCTAGTGATAAGGTGAAGGCCTGGCCCTGGCATTGTTGAGCTCCCTGTTGCTGTCTTCCTCGACCATGATGTTGCAGCGGCCTTTGCGGGCCTTCCTGGTTCTGCGCCTGGAGAAACATCTGAACCTGCGTCGGAAGACGCTGGGCTAGCGGCCTTACGGCCAATGCTGGTCCTTTGTTCCATGCTGCCCCCGGAGCTGGCAACACCAGAAACTGCTGAACTGGCCTTCCTGGCCGCTGCTTCATAGGATAATTAACAATCCTATGGTCTGGACTGCCTTACCTTATGCACAATTCGTTAGCTGAACAACATACATCCCTAGTGTGCCCTTCCTTACCACAGTAAGTACATCCAATGGGCGCCCCCAGGCGCTGCTGTTGGTTCCTCGGCTGCTGATGCTGAACTGGTACTGTTATCTTTGATATCGTCGTCCTCCGCGGCGCTCCTGACTCATAAATATGGATGCCGGGTGCTGGCACCGATGTTCGCTGTACTACTCCTCCGCCCCTACTCTGGAGATGAGACCTCTTCTGGCCCTCATGTCTTGTCGTCAACCTTTGTTGGGTGAGTTCATGACTCCAAGCTGCCGTTAAAACAACATCAAAAGTCGGATAGTCGTGCCCTTCTACTAGCTGTTGAATCTCCAAATGAAGTCCCTGCTGGAATCTTATAGCCTTCTCTGACTCTGTTGCCACCATCACCGGTACAAACCGACTCAGTCTGCAAAACTCTGCTGCATATCCATCCACCGTCCTACCAGCCTGCTTGAGACTGATAAACCTCTGCTGTAGCTTATACCGCGCTACCACGCCAAAGTACTTGGCCTTGAATCTGGTACTAAAGTTATTCCAAGGAACATGATGCCTCATTCCAACCTCTTTCCATTCCCACCAGCCGCGGGCGACATCCTGAAGTAACAGTCTGACTTGGTCAACCTTCTCTTCTGCTGGAACCTTTGTTGCGGTCAATATGGCCTCAATATCTTGAAGCCAAGCATCCACCATGATGACAACCTCCGTGCCGTCAAAATATCTCGGGTTAAGTCGACAAAATCTCCCCGACGCTCCCGAATCATTCCTGACACTTCTCTCAAGGGCTAATCGTAACCCATGATTCAGTAGCACATTCTGTTCCTGCTGTTAGGTCTGTTGTTACTGATGAGCTGCCATTTGACGCTGCTGAATGGCTAGAAATCCTTGAATGACCTCCAGGAGTGCTACAGTATCAGGTATTGTCGTCGCTGCCGGCACCGCTTGTAGTGCCCCGCTCGCGTTAGGGTGAAGCACTATGTAATAGGCTCGTGGCAAGTTAGACATGGTCGGGAACATATATGGCTAGTCTGACTCAGCGATGAGTTTGGTATACGAAAACCATGGCATCAATAAATCGATTTGGACGAGTGATATAGGTACCGTTCCAACTAATGGATCGGCTACTGCTGAAATAAGTCCTAGATGCAGTAGGCTGTGTCTTGGAGAATGAACTCTAAAGAGAGCGACGCAACCAGTCTGCTGTTGGTTTTATTTGTTTTCTTGGCTTTCTAAACGAATTGTTGTGTGGATTTGATAAGTGTGCTTTCGCGTCGATTTCTAAATGCGTCTTTAGGAATTTCGAAGGAAGGATTGAAAGAATGGTTCTAATTCGATGCTCGTGCCATTACAGGAGTTCGTGTAACTTATGCTTGACCGTCGTGAAGCGTTCTTCTACTCTCGACGTAATCTCTCTAGGTGGGTGGTTCTTCGGTCCCTTCTTTTCTACTCCTTTCCGCCAATTAAATTCTTAAAGTTCAACGTTCAAATTGATGATGCTAACGGGATGTATGCTTTGCTACTAAGATCAAGAACTCGGGATAATATACCAACTTAAAGAAGTTAACTCCGAATCTATAAGTTCACACTAAGTAGAGAAAAAATAAAGTTCTAGGAAAGAGATATAATTTATTCCATGCTCTGCAAAACACAACGAAGAAACCTTGGTTGCGGTATATCACGCCTCAGAGAATTTGGTGCCTACAGGATGCTAAATCAGAACGTACGGCTTCGTGGAAAAGAACCCTTGCACGAGTAGGAATGATTATGTGGTTTAATAATGTTTACGCTATACAATTTACTATATACATATTAAACTGTTCATACATTCACATGGTCATGGACGACTTGTGCACAAGGTGAGCTTTCCTCGAGAGGGTACCCGGGGCGCTGGGACCGAATCGGCCTAGGAGGAAATTATGGAATCGTGCTTCGACGTGAGGCATTACGAGACCTCTAGTTAAGCTCGCAACCTAGACTGGTAGGGCGCATCGTAATGCTACGTAATCATCCTTCATGGTATCGATATCACCAATGACCGCATGTAGGATAGATTGTATGCTCACCTATTGTCTTGTGCTGGTGGTAAGTATTATGTATATTTTGTGCAGGAAAGGAGCACGGCCGTGGTAAGAATATTTGAAAATTGGTTATGTCGTTATCGTTTAAAACGTGCCTTCGATATGAACTGCAAATCATATAGTTCTAAATAGAAAGATCACTTCCTATGCTAGAATCCTTAATAAGCAGTTCGATTTAGACGAGTGGGTTCATTCCATCCACAAACAAGTGTTGTAACGCCCCAGTCCCAAAATACGTAGGACTAGGAACGTAGACATGCCAGTCGTATAATAAATATACGTAAGTTGTAAAATGCAGTAGAACCATAACTAATCTCATCCACACAAAAGTAAATGAAATAAAGGTGTCATATAATGAGAAAGAATTGTCTTGATACAATATGTTGGGCGGAGACAAATCCACTACCAACAAGTAAAGAAAAAATACATGAGTAAAGAAATGAATTTGGCGAGCGAAGCGAAGATGATCCAAGTACAATCATCCTCGAAGAAATAGCGAGGATCACGGCTAGAGCTAGAGCACCTACGAAAGACATGAGCACACACCTGGCGAGATAACCAGGTCCTCAGAGGGACGTAACAAGACACATAATATCATGCCATATAAACTGAATAAATATTGCTCAAATAAATAAGTCAATTGAATTATAACATGGTTCAATACACACCTATTGAACGAGCGTACCATCCCCCCAACCAAACAAGGACAGGAGATGATAAACTAAATCACGGCGACGTATCTTTCCATGCTATGAATCCAATATGGTATCTGGACCCCAACAAGGTTCAATACCTTCTCATCAAAGTAGTAAGTCACACCTACAACCAAACAAGGACAAGATGTGACGAACTAATCTACGACAAGTTATTGTTCCAAGCCACGGTCAGATACAAGTACCCAAACCAAAAGTACTCGTACCTAATAGATAAAGGTGCCTATCCATTCTAAGTGAAATGTAGTTAAGAACAATCCTTCCTACGTATGGGCCTTGGCTAAATAAGATCGGCATAGTCCTCCCTTGGAGCACCAGAGGCCCCATTAGTAAGAGCATGACGTTCCGCAGAATTGTCAATGGCCGTTAGTAATCATGGGTCATCAACCCCGTATCTCCAGCGGAGAGTCCGGGTTACAAGAGAAAGTGCATCGAAGCCCATACGCTAAGGAATTGTCCTCCCCGCCCAATGCCTACTATATTGTATCCACAACACAAAACTACTATAACCGCTAAGTCAAACTAGCATACAATCTCTATTAGCGGTTATTCCTATCGCACGGCTTGTACGTACTGGTGGCCAGCCAATCACGCACTTTCGTGTTCTACATGCGACACACAACTTCGTGTTACAACGTGTCAAGGCCAATGAATGCAACACACAAGGTGGTCCCTTAAATCTAGGTTTAATGTGTAAGAAAAATAATACATAGCAAGAATATAAATGAACAGTAAGTTCTAACAGGTTATGCCATGTATCAAAGTTTATTTTGCATAAAGAAAATAATGAACAATGCATGGACTATGAGCTAAAATATGTAAACAGCAAATGGCAAGGTGTCTTGTCTGTTTGTACGTCTGATGTGCTGCAATGATCAATGTGGCACGAACTGCGACTTCGGTACAAAAACTATGCAAGGTGACCTACAATGGTGGCACGAACAGTTCCATTGGGTCCAGAAGGTTCAAATTAGTTAGGGTGGACATAAGGTAGTTCAGAATTGGCAAGGGAATAGGAATACTAGGATTGGTTATGGACAAGAGAAAAATCAAAGAAATAATGGATAAATATTATATAACTTTAAACTGTATTTTGTTACCAAAATATTTTATATACTACATACTTGAGTACAAAAATAGTTTTTAGGCCAAAACCCTAAATTTGTCAAAATAAAGTTTTAGTAGGAAACTACATATTTCTATTAGCCAAAATTAATAAATTAGTATATTTGGTGACTACTTTTATTGACCAATATATCTTATAAAATCTAAAAAGAAAATAATAGATAAAATAGATTTTGTTAAAGTAATATTTTGGTAAAATCTACCTTTGAAAATAGTTAAAAAAATAATAATAATATTTTTACAAAAATCTTAAAATAATAATATTAGCAGTTAATAATTTTAATAGTATAAACAAGAATAATCATAAATGAAGATAATAGAAAAATAATATTTTAATAATAAATTATCATTAAATATCATTAGCCGAATATACTTGGAGAAAACCGAGAAATCAAGAAATAATGATAATAATAATTATGAGTAAATCATTGTATATATAATTTACAAATACGAAAATAGTATAATATAATAATAATGATGATAATGATAATAATAATGATAATAATAATATTTATAATAATAATAAAGAAGGAGTAATAATAGATAATAATTCCTAAGCAAGA
This sequence comes from Iris pallida, assembly GCA_029216955.1. NCBI lineage: Eukaryota > Viridiplantae > Streptophyta > Magnoliopsida > Asparagales > Iridaceae > Iris > Iris pallida. The sequence continues at coordinate 3,227,255 of JANAVB010026400.1, forward strand.
GCTAATACCAGGAGAAAGATAGAAAAATTTAAACAAACAGATAAATAAATAAATAAAACCAAACACACCCAATAAAAGAAAAACAAACAAACAAACAAACAAACAAAAAACAAATAATAATAAATTAACTAAAATAAAACAAAATAAAAAAACAATAAAATGCAGCATTCAGCAACTGACTGCTCCACTTGAAGTAAAGAAAGAGAAAGGAGGAAAGGGAAGAGAGAGGATGCGAGTGCGTGAGCCACTGAATCGAAAGAAGCGGAGGGGAGCGGAGTCTCGGGAGATCCGGCGGGCGGAGGAGAAGGAAGAGCGGGGAGGAGCGGGCCGGTCGGCGGTTGGCCGGGTCAGCACGACGTCGAGGTGGGTTCGATCGGCGGAGGGAGAGGGAGATCCGATGAGAGAAGGAGCAGGAGAGGAAGGGGGTTTCCGGTGGAGGCCGAGATGGCGGCGCGGACCGGAGGCGAGGGACGAGCGCGGTCCCGAGATCTCGGCACGGCGGAGGGTTTGAGCCAGGGAGAGGAAGATGAGCGACGGACCGGCACTGCACTTGCGGAGGCGAGTTCGATCGGTCGGGTCGGTCGGTGGACGGGCACGACGGAATCGGTGGTCTATGGGAGTTCCAAAGGCGAGGGTCGGCGCTCGTCGGCGTAAATACGACACTGGAAGAGGTATTTGATCGGGATAGGCTCGATGAGGAGGTCGGTACGGCGGAGGGGAAAGCCGGGGCACGGATCTGGAGATCGGCTCTGAGTTGGTCACCAGTCGAGCAACATACGGTGTTACGTCCTGGACAGGACAGGGGCAGCAAGACAGAGGACGTGCGATATTTATCGCCGCTGGGGAGGGCGGCGACCGGCAACGGTGTTGACTTGTCGGGAAGGTTAGGATTTCAATTTCTTTTCTTTTCTTTGTGTGGTGGCTGGCTGGTTTTGTCGGTGGTCCGGTGGTGGTTCGGGTCTCGACCGGTGGGTCGATGGTGGTGGTTTGGGCGATCGGAGCGGGGGACAGTTTGTCCGGGGTGGTGTCGTCCAAGGATGAGGATGAGGGTGGTGGTTGTGGTTTCGGGAAGGCCGGAGTTTGGTTGTGGCTTGGTCGGGCTGTCAAGATTTGGTCGGAGGGCAGGGAACGGGACGACGAAGGCGATGGCTATTGATAGGCTAGGATTAGGATTTAGGAATTTATTGTTTGTCGTGTCGGGATTGTCGACACGGGGAGAAGATTCAATGTATATGTAAAAATATATGGAATAAGAATTTGGATGGACACAGACACGATGCACGTAGATTTGTAGAGAAAATTTGGAGAATAGAAATACCTGGATGAGTACCTGCTTATTTATAGGATGTGGAAATTTCCAGTTGGATAAGGATTAGAATAGTTTAAAACCAATTAGATAACTCAATCTATTAATTTAAAATCAATCCAAACCAAATCCAAATACAAGTCCAATTTAAATCTAATTAAATTTTTAGTTTAAAATCGAATATGATAAATCAATTTCAAATACTTAACTATTTAAATAAATCCATAATTTCAAATCAAGGTTTAAATCGCCACGATAATTTCAAATATATTTTTTAAAAAATACTAATAATAATAATTTTGAAAATTACATTATTATTTAAAATAAACTAATAAATAATTACTAAATATATATGCATGTATAAATAATATTTACAGAAATATACTTTCTAATATACCATTATATAGGAAAAATTATTTATTATTATAACTGTTTTTATGAAAGACTTTAAATAAAATAAATAAAATAATGGACTTGGAAATGTTGGTATGATAGCTAAAATGAATATTACATATATCATTTTGAAACTATAAGAAAAATATTTTTCTAAAAATATTTACGCTCGCACATATTCGCACTCGCCGAGCAATTACGAAAATAAAATTTCGTACGCGACGTACAATACGACTATGCGACGTACAATAATAAAATTTTAAATCAGTACCAAATTTAATTTAAAAAAATTGTAGAAATTTAGGGGTTTTAAATCCTACCCAACTTACAAGAATTTCGTCCTCAAAATTAGGAATTCGTATGGGGTGAGAAGGCACAAGGGGGTGTCGATGGAGAACAAACAATGACAATGTTTCAACAAAATTGTGTCGTAAGAAATTGCGATCTAGATCATAGAAAAATAATATGGTATGGTCATAAACGATAGGAAGGCTAGAGGAAGTTCTAGTATAATACCTTCGTCCTTCTAAAATAGGTGAAGGCGAAAGCAATAAAGGGTTCAAAGATGATATTATCGAGTACGAATATGTGATTCAAAGACGACCGGAAATTTTTTTTAAAGGAATTGTCAAGGTAGTTGTGGATGGGATTCTAAAGGCCAAGTTTAATTATATTCCATCCACGTAGAATAATAGACAAAAGCGAACCAAAGTGCACTTGGTTGATCAGACCATCATGTACCGGTTCTGATTAGACCATATGTTAGTGGACATGCCCAAATAACACATGTCTTGAAACAAGCTTGAGAAAAGAATAAGCTTGCAAAAACTAGGCTACATTAGCATCATTAGTCAAGATGGTAAAAACATAGGCACGAGAGATTAAGATTGAAAGAAAGCATAATGATTCTAAGTCATATCCTGTGTTGGTCTCTATACAGTCGTCCTATAGTCTTCTTGTCCATGTCCTTGGTTGACTAGATGGGTTAGGGTCCTCTAAATTCTAGAATCTAAGTAGACTTGCTAAGATAGGTCGCAGGGACATAGGGGTTGCTAGGTCATAAGACATTCTATCCAACTTAAAAGAATTAAACTTATGGTATTGGGGAAATGGAAATACGTCTATCTAGTAGGGATCACCTTTCTAACCTCTAGCAAGCACGAAAGAAAGAAAAGAATAGGGATGGAAGAAATCAAGCAAGATGCAATTGATGAGTCAAACGGTAGATAAAATCTAGGAAAGAGGTCAAGTATGTGGATAAGATCCTAGACTTCTAATCCTATTCGCAGGCTTGCTTAGTATGGTAAAGTAACCAAACAATTTATCTTGATCTGCATGGGCC